>JANJXV010000038.1:11105000-11185000 GCA_024803745.1 Megascapheus bottae
GTTAGGTTTAGGGGTTAGGGTTAGGGTTAGGGGTTAGTGGTAGGGTTAGGGTTAGGGTAAGTGTAAGGTTTGGGGTTAGCAATAGGGTTAGGTGTTAGGGTTAGGGTTAGTGTTAGGGGTTAGGGTTCGGGTTAGGGTTAGGGTTAGGTTAAAGGTTAGGATTAGGGTTACGGTAAGGGTTAGGGTTATGGTAAGGGTTAGGGTTACGATTAGGTAAGGGTTAGGGTTATGGTTAGGGGTTAGCGATAAGGTTAGTGTTAGGGTTAAGGTTAGGGTTAGGGTTAGGATAAGGGTAAGGGTTAGGTTTAGGGTTAGGGTTAGGTTTAGGGTTAGTGTTAGGTTTAGGATTAGGGTTAGGGTAAGGTTAATGGTTAGGGTTAGGGTTCGGGTAGGGTTAAGGTTAGGTTAGGGTTAGGGTTAGAGTTAGGGTTAGGGTAAGGTTTAGGGTTAGGGTTAGGTTTAGGATTAGGGTTAGGGTAAGGTTAATGGTTAGGGTTAGGGTTCGGGTAGGGTTAAGGTTAGGTTTAGGGTTAGGGTTAGAGTTAGGGTTAGGGTAAGGGTTAGGGTTAGGGTAGGTTTTGGATAAGGGTTAGGGTTAGGGGTTACAGTTAATGTTAGTGTTAGGGTTAGGGGTTAGGGTTAGGGTTAGTGAAAGGATTAGGGTTAGGGTTACGGTTTGGGTAAGGGTAAGGGTAAGGGTAAATGTTAGGGTTAGTGTTAGGGTTAGAGTTAGGTTTAGGGTTAGGGTTAGGGTAAAGGTTAGTGTTAGGGTTAGGGTTAGGATTAGGGTTAGGTTTAGGGTAAAGGTAAGATTTAGTGTTAGGAATAGGGTTATGGGTTAGGGTTAGTGTTAGGGTTAGAGTTAGGTTTAGGGTTAGGGTTAGGGTAAAGGTTAGTGTTAGGGTTAGGGTTAGGGTTAGGGTTAGGGTGAGGGTGAGGGTAAGGGTTAGGGTTAGGGTTATAGTTAGGTTTAGGGTAAGTGTTAGGTTTAGGGCAAGGGTTAGGGTTAGGTTGAGAGTTAGGTTTAGGGTGAGGGTAAGTGTTAGGGTTAGGTTTAGGGTTAGGGAAAGGGGAAGGGTAAGGGTTAGGGTTAGGGATTAGGGTTAGGTTTAAGGTTAGGGTTGGAGTAAGGGTAAAGGTGAGGGTTAGGGTTAGGGTTAGGTTTAGGGTTAAGGTTAGGGTTAGGGAAAGTGTTAGGGTAAGGGTTAGGTTACGGTTAGGACAGGATTAGGGTTAGGGTTAGGGTAAAGGTTAGGATTAGGGTTAGGGTTAGGGTTAGCATTAAGTTTAGGGTTAGGGTTAGCATAAGGGTAAGGGTTAGGTTTAGGGTTGGGGTAAGGATTAGGTTTCGGGTAAGGGTTAGGGTTAGAATTAAGGTTAGGGTTAGATTTAGGGCTAGGGTTATGCTTAGGGGTTAGGGTTTGGGTTAGGTTTAGGGTTAAGTTTAGGGTTAGGGTTAGGGTTAGGGTGAGGGTGAGGGAGAGTGTTAGGGTTAGGGTTAGGGTTAGGGGTTGGGGTTAGGGTTAGGGTTAGGGTACAGGTAAGTGTTAGGGTTAGGGTTAGAGTTAGGGTTAGGGTAAGGGAAGGGTTAGGGTTTGGGTTAGGGTTAGGTTTAGGGTTAGGGTTAGGTTTAGGGTTAGGGTTAGGGTAAGGTTAATGGTTAGGGTTAGGGTTCAGGTATGGTTAAGGTTATGGTTAGGGCTAGAGTTAGGTTTAGGGTAAGGGTTAGGGTTACGGTTATATTTTGGTTAAGGTTTAGGGTTAGGGGTTAGAGTTAGAGTTAGGGTTAGGGTTAGGGGTTAGGGTTTGGGTAAGGATTAGGGTAAGGGTTACGGTTTGGGGTGAGAATTAGGGTGAGGGTTAGGGTTATGGTTAGGGTTAGCATTACGTTTAGGCTTAGGGTAAGGGTATGGGTAAGGTTAGGGTTAGGGTTAGGGTTAGGTTAAGGTATTGGGTTAGGGTTTGTGTTTGCATTAAGGTTAGGGTTAGGGTTAGGGTTAGCATTAAGGTTAGGGTTAGGGTTAGGTTAAGGTTAAGGGTTAGGTTTAGTTTTATGGTTAAGGTTAGGGGTTAGGGTTAGGGTGAGTGTAAGTTTTAGGGTTAGGTTTAGGGTTAGGGTAAGGGTAAGTGTTATGGTTAGGGTTAGTGTTAGGGTTAGGCTTAAAGTTAGGGTTAGGGTTAGGGTTAGGGTTAGGGTTAGTGTTAGGTTTAGGGTTTCGGTTAGGGTAAGGGTAAGGGTTAGGATTAGGGTTAGGGTTATGCTTAAGGTCAAGGTTAGGGTTAGGGTTAGGCTAATGGTTAGGGTTAGGGTTAGGGTAAGTGTTAGGATTAGGGTTAGGGTTAGGGTTAGGTTAAGATAAGGGTTATGGTTAGGGTTAGGGTTAGGGGAATGGTTAGGGTTAGGGTTAGGTTAAGGGTTACGGTAAGGGGAAGTGTTATTTTTATGGTTAGGGTTAGGGTTAGGGAAAGGGTTACAGTTAGGGGTTAGGGTTAGGGTTAGTGTAAGGGTTAGGGTAAGGGTTAGGGGTTAGGGTTAGGGTTAGAATTAGGGTTAGGTTTGGTGAAAAGGTTACTGTTAGGGTTAGGGTTAGGGTAAGGATTAGGTTTAGGATTAGGGTTAGGGTAAGGTTTAGGGTTAGAGTTAGGGTTAGGGTTAGCATTAAGGTTAGGGATAGGGTTAGGGTAAGGGTAAGGGTTAGCTTTAGGGTAAGGGTTAGTTTAGGGTTAGGTTTAGAGTTAGGGTTAGGGTTTTGTTTAGGGTTAGGGTTAGGGTAAAATTAAGGGTTACGGTTAGGGATAGGGACAGGTTTAGGGTTAGGGTTAGGGTTAGGGTTAGGGTAGAGGTAAGGGTTAGGGTTAGGTTTAGTCTTATGGTTAGGCAAAGGGATAGGGTAGGTTTAGTGTTAGGGTTAGCATTAAGGTGAGGGTTAGGGTTAGGGTAAGGGTAAGGGTTATGTTTAGGGTTAGGGTTAGGTGTTAGAGTTAGGGTTAGGGTTAGTGTAAGGGTAAGGTTTAGGGTTACGGTTAGGTTTAAGGGTTAGGGTTATTGTTATGGATAGGGTTAGGGGTTAGGATTCGGTTCATGGTTAGGGTTAGGGTAAGATTTAGTGTTAGGTTTAGGGTTAGGGTAAGGGTTAGGGTTAGAGTTAGGGTTAGATTTAGCATTAAGTTTAGGGTTAGTGTTAGGTTAAGGGTAAGGGTTATGGTTAGGGTTAGGTTTAATGTTAGGGTTAGAGTAAGGGTAAGGGTTACGGTTAGGGTTAGTGTTAGGGTTAAGTCTAGGTTTAGGGTTTGGGTAAGGGTAAGGGTTAAGGTTAGGGTTAGGGTTAAGGTTAGGGTTAGGGTTACGGTAAGGGTAAGAGTTATGTTTAGGGTTAAGGTTAGGTGTTAGAGTTAGGGTTAGGGTTAGGGTAAGGGTAAGGTTTAGGGTTAGGGTTAGGGTTAGGGTTAGGGGAAGGGTAAGGTTTAGGGTTAGGGTTAGGGTTAGGGGTTAGGGTAAGGGTAAGGGTTATGGTTAGGGTTAGGTTTAATGCTAGGGTTTGAGTAAGGGTAAGGGTTACGGTTAGGGTTAGTGTTAGGGTTAGGTCTAGGTTTAGGGTTTGGGGAAGGGTAAGCGTTAAGGTTAGGGTTAGGGTTAAGGCTAGTGTTAGGGTTAGGGTTAGGGAAAGGGTAAGTGTTAGGGTAAGGATTAGGGTTAGGGTTAGGGTAAGGATTAGGTTTGGGGTGAGAATTAGGGTAAGGGTTAGGGTTAGGGTTAGGGTGAGCATTAAGTTTAGGGTTAGGGTAAGGGTATGGGTAAGGTTAGGGTTAAGGTTAGGGTTAGGTTAAGGTATTGGTTAGGGTTTGTGTTTGCATTAAGGTTAGGGTTAGGGTTAGGGTTAGCATTAAGGTTAGGGATAGGGTTAGGTTAAGGTTAAGGGTTAGGTTTAGTTTTATGGTTAAGGTTAGGGGTTAGGGTTAGGGTTAGTGTAAGTTTTAGGGTTAGGTTTAGGGTTAGGGTAAGGGTAAGTGTTATGGTTAGGGTTAGTGTTAGCGTTAGGCTTAAAGTTAGGGTTAGGGTTAGGGTTAGGGTTAGGGTAAGGTTAAGGGTTAGGGTTAGGGTTAGGGTTAGGGTTATGCTTAAGGTTAGGGTTAGGTTTAGGGTTAGGCTAAGGTTTAGGGTTAGGATAGGGTAAGGGTTAGGTTTAGGTTTAGGGTTAGGGTAAGGATAAGGGTAATAGTTAGGGTTAGTGTTAGGGTAAAGGTTGGGGTAAGGGTTAGTGGTTACGGTTAGGATTAGGGTTAGGGTTAGTGAAAGGGTTAGTGATAGGCTTAGGGTTAGGGTAAGGGTTAGGGTTAGGATTAGTGTTAGGTTAAGGTTTAGGGTTAGGGTTAGGGTTAGGGTTAGGGTAAGGGTTAGGGATAGAGTTAGGGTTAGATTTAGCATTAAGTTTAGGGTTAGTGTTAGGTTAAGGGTAAGGGTTATGGTTAGGGTTAGGTTTAATGTTAGGGTTAGAGTAAGGGTAAGGGTTACGGTTAGGGTTAGTGTTAGGGTTAAGTCTAGGTTTAGGGTTTGGGTAAGGGTAAGGGTTAAGGTTAGGGTTAGGGTTAAGGTTAGGGTTAGGGTTACGGTAAGGGTAAGAGTTATGTTTAGGGTTAAGGTTAGGTGTTAGAGTTAGGGTTAGGGTTAGGGTAAGGGTAAGGTTTAGGGTTAGGGTTAGGGTTAGGGTTAGGGGAAGGGGAAGGTTTAGGGTTAGGGTTAGGGTTAGGGGTTAGGGTAAGGGTAAGGGTTATGGTTAGGGTTAGGTTTAATGCTAGGGTTTGAGTAAGGGTAAGGGTTACGGTTAAGGTTAGTGTTAGGGTTAGGTCTAGGTTTAGGGTTTGGGGAAGGGTAAGCGTTAAGGTTAGGGTTAGGATTAAGGCTAGTGTTAGGGTTAGGGTTAGGGAAAGGGTAAGGGTTAGGGTAAGGATTAGGGTTAGGGTTAGGGTAAGGATTAGGTTTGGGGTGAGAATTAGGGTAAGGGTTAGGGTTAGGGTTAGGGTGAGCATTAAGTTTAGGGTTAGGGTAAGGGTATGGGTAAGGTTAGGGTTAAGTTTAGGGTTAGGTTAAGGTATTGGGTTAGGGTTTGTGTTTGCATTAAGGTTAGGGTTAGGGTTAGGGTTAGCATTAAGGTTAGGGATAGGGTTAGGTTAAGGTTAAGGGTTAGGTTTAGTTTTATGGTTAAGGTTAGGGGTTAGGGTTAGGGTTAGTGTAAGTTTTAGGGTTAGGTTTAGGGTTAGGGTAAGGGTAAGTGTTATGGTTAGGGTTAGTGTTAGCGTTAGGCTTAAAGTTAGGGTTAGGGTTAGGGTTAGGGTAAGGTTAAGGGTTAGGGTTAGGGTTAGGGTTAGGGTTATGCTTAAGGTTAGGGTTAGGTTTAGGGTTAGGCTAAGGTTTAGGGTTAGTATAGGGTAAGGGTTAGGTTTAGGTTTAGGGTTAGGGTAAGGATAATGGTAATAGTTAGGGTTAGTGTTAGGGTAAAGGTTGGGGTAAGGGTTAGTGGTTATGGTTAGGATTAGGGTTAGGGTTAGTGAAAGGGTTAGTGATAGGCTTAGGGTTAGGGTAAGGGTTAGGGTTAGGATTAGGGTTAGGTTAAGGTTTAGGGTTAGGGTTAGGGTTAGGGTTAGGGTAAGGGTTAGGGTTGGAGTTAGGGTTAGATTTAGCATTAAGTTTAGGGTTACTGTTAGGTTAAGGGTAAGGGTTATGGTTAGGGTTAGGTTTAATGTTAGCGTTAGAGTAAGGGTAAGGGTTACGGTTAGGGTTAGTGTTAGGGTTAAGTCTAGGTTTAGGGTTTGGGTAAGGGTAAGGGTTAAGGTTAGGGTTAGGGTTAAGGTTAGGGTTAGGGTTACGGTAAGGGTAAGAGTTATGTTTAGGGTTAAGGTTAGGTGTTAGAGTTAGGGTTAGGGTTAGGGTAAGGGTAAGGTTTAGGGTTAGGGTTAGGGTTAGGGTTAGGGGAAGGGGAAGGTTTAGGGTTAGGGTTAGGGTTAGGGGTTAGGGTAAGAGTAAGGGTTATGGTTAGGGTTAGGTTTAATGCTAGGGTTTGAGTAAGGGTAAGGGTTACGGTTAGGGTTAGTGTTAGGGTTAGGTCTAGGTTTAGGGTTTGGGGAAGGGTAAGCGTTAAGGTTAGGATTAGGATTAAGGCTAGTGTTAGGGTTAGGGTTAGGGAAAGGGTAAGTGTTAGGGTAAGGATTAGGGTTAGGGTTAGGGTAAGGATTAGGTTTGGGGTGAGAATTAGGGTAAGGGTTAGGGTTAGGGTTAGGGTGAGCATTAAGTTTAGGGTTAGGGTAAGGGTATGGGTAAGGTTAGGGTTAAGGTTAGGGTTAGGTTAAGGTATTGGGTTAGGGTTTGTGTTTGCATTAAGGTTAGGGTTAGGGTTAGGGTTAGCATTAAGGTTAGGGATAGGGTTAGGTTAAGGTTAAGGGTTAGGTTTAGTTTTATGGTTAAGGTTAGGGGTTAGGGTTAGGGTTAGTGTAAGTTTTAGGATTAGGTTTAGGGTTAGGGTAAGGATAAGTGTTATGGTTAGGGTTAGTGTTAGCGTTAGGCTTAAAGTTAGGGTTAGGGTTAGGGTTAGGGTAAGGTTAAGGGTTAGGGTTAGGGTTAGGGTTATGCTTAAGGTTAGGGTTAGGGTTAGGGTTAGGCTAAGGTTTAGGGTTAGGATAGGGTAAGGGTTAGGTTTAGGTTTAGGGTTAGGGTAAGGATAAGGGTAATGGTTAGGGTTAGTGTTAGGGTAAAGGTTGGGGTAAGGGTTAGTGGTTACGGTTAGGATTAGGGTTAGGGTTAGTGAAAGGGTTAGTGATAGGCTTAGGGTTAGGGTAAGGGTTAGGGTTAGGATTAGGGTTAGGTTAAGGTTTAGGGTTAGGGTTAGGGTTAGGGTTAGCATTAAGGTTAAGGTTAGGGTTAGGGTAAGGATGAGGGTTAGGGTTATGGTTAGGGTAAGTGTAAGGGTTATGGTTAGGTTTAGGGTTAGGGTAAGGGTTAGGATTAGGTTAGGATTAGGATAAGGTTTAGGGTTAAATTTAGGGTTAGGGTTAGCATTAAGGTTAGGGTTAGTGTAAGCGTAAGGGTCAGGGTTAGAATTAGGGTTAGGGCAAGGGTAAGGGTTTGGGTTTGGGTTAGGTTTAGGGTTAGAGTTAGGGTTAGGGTTACGGTTAGGTTAAGGGTAAGGGTTTGGTTTTGGGTTAGGTTTAGGGTTAGAGTTAGGGTTAGGGTAAGGGTAAGGGTGAGGGTTAGGTTTACGTGTAGGGTTAGTTCTAGGTTTAGAGTTAGGGTTAGGGTAAGTGTTAGGGTTAGGTTTAGGGTTAGGGTTAAGGTTAGGGTTATGTTTAGGGTTAGGGTTAGGGAAAGGGTAAGGGTTAGGGTAAGGGTTAGGGTTAGGTTTAGTGTTAGGGTAAGGATTAGGATTAGGGTTAGGTTTAGTTAAAGGGTTAGTGATAGGCTTAGGGTTAGGGTAAGGGTTAGGGTTAGTATTAGGGTTAGGTTAAGGTTTAGGGTTAGGGTTAGGGTTAGGGTTAGCATTGAGGTTAAGGTTAGGGTTAGGGTAAGGATAAGGGTTAAGGTTATGGTTAGGGTAAGTGTAAGGGTTATGGTTAGGTTTAGGGTTAGGGTAAGGGTTAGGATTAGGTTAGGATTAGGGTCAGGTTTAGGGTTAGGGTTAGGGTTAGGGTTAGCATTAAGGTTAGGGTTAGGGTAAGGGTAAAGGTAAGGGTTACGGTTAGGGTTAGGGCAAGGGTAAGGGTTTGGGTTAGGGTTAGGTTTAGGGTTAGAGTTAGGGTTAGGGTTACGGTTAGGTTAAGGGTAAGGGTTTGGGTTTGGGTTAGGTTTAGGGTTAGAGTTAGGGTTAGGGTAAGGGTAAGGGTGACGGTTAGGTTTACGTGTAGGGTTAGTTCTAGGTTTAGAGTTAGGGTTAGGGTAAGGGTTAGGGTTAGGTTTAGGGTTAGGGTAAGGATTAGGGTTAGGGTTAGGGTTAGGCTTACGGTAAGGGTTAGGGTTAGGGTTTGGGTAAGGGTTAGGGTAAGGGTAAGTGTTATGGTTATGGTTAGGGTTAGGGTTAGGGTTAGGGTAAGGGTTAGAGTTAGGGGTTAGTGTTAGGGTTAGGGTTAGGGTAAGGGTTAGGGTAAGGGTTAGGGGTTAGGGTTAGGGTTATGGTTAGTGAAAGTGTTAGTGTTAGTGTTAGGGTTAGGGTTAGGGTAAGGGTTAGGGTTAGGGCAAGGGTAACTGTTAGTGTTAGGATTAGCGTTAGGTTTAGGATAAGAGTAAGGGTTAGGGTTAGGTTTAGGATTGGGGTAAAGGTTAGGTTAGGGTTAGGGTAAGGGTAAGTGTTAGGGTTAGGGTTAGGTTTTGGGATAGGTTTAGGGTTAGGGTAAGGGTAAGGGTTATTGTTAGGGATAGGGTTAGGGTTAGGTTTAGGGTTATGGTAAGGGTAAGGATTAGGGTTAGTGATAGGGTTAGGTGTAGGGTTAGGGTTAGGGTAAGGGTAAGGGTTAGGGTTAACGTTAGGGTTAGGTTTAGGGTTAGGGTTAGGGAAAGGGTACGGGTTAGGGTTGGGGTTAGGGTTAGGGTAAGGATTAGGGTTAGGGTTTGGGATAGGGTAAGGGTTAGGGTTAGGGTTAGGTTTAACATTAAGGTTAGGGTTAGGGTTAGGGTAAGGGTAAGGGTTAGGGTTAGGGTTAGGATTAGGGGTTAGGGTTAGGGTTAGGGTTTGGTTTAGTTTTAGGGTTAGGGTAAGGGTAAGGGTTAGGGTTAGGGTTAGGGTTAGCGTTAGGATAGGGGTAAGGGGTAGGGTTAGGTTTAGGGTAAGGATTATTTTTAGGGTTAGTGTTAGGGTAAAGTTTAGGGTTAGGTTTAGGGTAGGGGTAAGTGTTAGGGTTAGGTTTAGTGTTAGGGTTAGGGAAAGGGTAAGGGTTAGGGTTAGGGTTAGGGTTAGGTTAAGGATTACGGTTAGGGTTAGTGTTAGGGTAAAGATTTGGGTTTGGGTTAGGGTTGGCGTTAGCATTAAATTTAGGTTTAGGATTAGGGTAAGGGTAGAGGGTTAGGGTTAACCTTAAGGTTAGGGTAGATTAAGGGTTAGGGTTAGGTGTTAGGGTAAGGGTTAGGGTTAGGATTATTGTTAGGGTTAGGGTTAGCATTAAGATTAGGGTTAGGGTTATTTTAAGGGTAAGGGTTAAGGTTAGGGTTAGGTTTAAGGTTAGGGTTAGGGTTAGGGTAAGGGTAAGGGTTAAGGTTAGGGTTAAGGTTAGGGTTAGGTTTATGGTTAGGGGTAGGGAAAGGGTAAGGTTTAGGGTAAGGGTTAGGGTTATGTTTAGGGTAAGGATTAGGGTTAGGGTTAGTGTTAGGGTAAGGGTTAGTGTTAGGGTTAGGGTTAGCATTAAGTTTAGGGTTAGGGTAAGGTTAAGGTTAGGGTTAGGGTTAGGTTAAAGTTTAGGGTTAGGGTTTGGGTTAGTATTAAAGTTAGGGTTAGGATTAGCATTAAGGTTAGGGTTAGGGTTAAGGTAAGGGTAAGGTTTAGGTTTAGGGTTAGTGTTAGGGTTAGGGTTAGGGGTTAGGGTTAGGGTAAGGTTTAGGTTTAGGTTGAGGGTTAGGTTAGGGAAGGGTAAGGGTTAGATTTAGGGTTAGGGTTAGGGTAAGGGTAAGGGTTAGGGTTAGTGTTAGGATTAGGGTTAGGCTTAAGGTTAGGGTTAGGGTTAAGGTTAGGCTAAGGGTTAGGGTTAGGGTTAGGGTTAGGTTTAGTGTTAAGGTTAGGGTTAGTGTTAGGTTTAGGGTTAAGGATAGGGTAAGGGTAAGGGTTAGGGTTAGGGCTAGGTTTAGGGTTATGCTTAAGATCAGGGTTAGGGTTAGGGTTAGGCTAATGGTTAGGTTTAGGGTTAGGGTTAGGGTTAGGGTAAGGATAAGGGTTATGGTTAGGGTTAGGGTTAGGGGAAGGGTTAGGTTTAGGGTTAGGTTAAGGGTTAGGGTAAGGGGAAGTGTTATGGTTATGGTTAGGGTTAGGGTTAGGGTAAGGCTTAGAGTTAGGGTTTAGGGTTAGGGTTAGGGTAAGGGTTAGGGTAAGGGTTAGGGGTTAGGGTTAGGGTTAGAGTTAGGGTTAGGGTTAGCATTAAGGTTAGGGATAAGGTTTGTGTAAGGGTAAGGGTTAGGGTTAACCTTAGGGTTAGTGTTAGGGTTAGGGTTAGGGAAAGGGTATGGGTTAGGTTTAGGGTTAGGGTTAGGGTAAGGATTAGGGTTAGGGTTTGCGATATAGTAAGGGTTAGGTTTACGGTTAGGGTTAAGTTTAACATTAAGGTTAGGGTTAGGGTTAGGGTAAGGGTAAGGGATAGGGTTAGGGTTAGGATTAGGGGTTAGGATTAGGGTTAGGGTTAGGGTTTGGTTTAGTTTTAGGGTTAGGGTAAGGGTAAGGGTTAGGGTTTGGGTTAGGGTTAGGGTTAGGGTTAGGATAGGGGTAAGGGGTAGGGTTAGGGTTAAGGTTAGTGTTAGGGTTAGGGAAAGGGTAAGGGTTAGGGTTAGGGTTAGGGTAAGGATTAGGGTTAGGGTTAGTGTTAGGGTAAAGGTTAGGGTTTGGGTTAGGGTTTGGGTTAGCATTAAATTTAGGTTTAGGATTAGGGTAAGGGTAAGGGTTAGGGTTAACCTTAAGGTTAGGGTAGGGTAAGGGTTAGGGTTAGGGGTTAGGTTAAGGTTTAGGGCTGGATTAGTGTTAGGGTTAGGGTTAAGTTTAGGGTTAGGTTTAGAGTAAAGGTAAGGGTTAGGTTTAGGGTTAGGGTTAGGTGTTAGGGTTAGGGTTAGGGTTAGTGTAAGGGAAAGGTTTAGGGTTAGGGTTAGGTTTAGGGATTAGGGTTAGGATTCGGGTTAGGGTTAGGTTTAGGGTAAGAGTTAGGTTTAGGTTTAGGGTTAGGGTAAGGGTTAGGGTTAGAGTTAGGGTTGGGGTTAGCATTAAGGTTAGGGTTAGGGTTAGGTTAAGGGTAAGGGTTATGGTTAGGGTTAGGTTTAATGTTAGGGTTAGGGTTAGGCTTAGGGTAAGAGTAAGGGTTAAGGTTAGGGTTAAGGTTAGGGTTAGGGTTAGGGAAAGGGTAAGTTTTAGGGTAAGGGTTAGGGTTAGGGTTAGGGTAAGGATTAGGGTTAGGGTGAGTTTTAGGGTAAGGGATAGTGTTAGGGTTAGGGTTAGCATTAAGTTTAGGGTTAGGGTAAGGTTAGAGTTAGGTTAAGGTTTAGGGTTAGGGTTTGGGTTAGTATTAAAGTTAGGGTTAGGGTTAGGGTTAGCATTAAGGTTAGGGTTAGGGTTAGGGTAAGGGTAAGGTTTAGGTTTAGGGTTAGGGTTAGGGTTAGGGTTAGGGGTTAGGGTTACGGTAAGGGTTAGGTTTAGGTTTAGGGTTAGGTTAGGGCAAGGGTAAGGGTTAGGGTTAGGGTTAGGGTAAGTGTAAGTGTTAGGGTTAGGGTTAGGGCTAGGGTTAGTGTTAAGGTTAGGGTTAGTGTTAGGTTTAGGGTTAAGGTTAGGGTAAGGGTAAGGGTTAGGATTAGGGTTCGGGTTATGCTTAAGGTCAAGGTTAGGGTTAGGGTTAGGCTAATGGTTAGGGTTAGGGTTAGGGTAAGTGTTAGGATTAGGGTTAGGGTTAGGGTTAGGGTAAGATAAGGGTTATGGTTAGGGTTAGGTTTAGGGGAAGGGTTAGGGTTAGGGTTAGGTTAAGGGTTAGGGGATGGGGAAGTGTTATGTTTATGGTTAGGGTAAGGGTTAGGGTAAGGGTTAGAGTTAGGGTTTAGGGTTAGGGTAAGGGTTAGGGTAAGGGTTAGGGGTTAGGGTTAGGGTTAACCTTATGGTTAGGGTAAGGGTAAGGGTTAGGGTTAGGAGTTAGGGTAAGGGTTAGGTTTAGGTTTAGTGTTAGCGTTAGGGTTAGTGTTAGGGTTAGGGATAGGGTAAGGGTAAGGGTTAGGTTTAGTGTTAGGGTTAGGTGTTATGGTTAGGGTTAGGGTTAGGGTTAGGGCTTAGGGTTAGGGTTAGGGTTAGGGGTAAGTATTCTTGTTAGGGTTAGGTTTAGGGTAAGAGTTAGGGTTAGGGATAGGGTTAGGTTAAGGGTTAGGGTTAGAGTTAGGGTTACGGGTAGAATTAAGTTTAGGGTTAGGGTTAGATTAAGGGTAAGGGTTATGGTTAGGGTTAGGTTTAATGTTAGGGTTAGAGTAAGAGTAAGGGTTAGGGTTTGGGTTAGTGTTAGGGTTAGGTCTAGGTTTAGGGTTAGGGCTTGGGTATGGGTAAGGGTTAAGGTTAGGGTTAGGGTAAGTTTAGGGTTAGATTTAGGGAAAGGGTAATGGTTAGGGTAGGGGTTAGGGTTATGGTAAGGATTAGGGTTAGGGTGAGGGTTAGGGTAAGGGTTATGGTTAGGGTTAGGGTTAGCATTAAGTTTAGGGTTAGGGTAAGGGTAAGGGTAAGGTTAGGGTTAGGGTTAGGTTAAGTTAAGGTTTAGGGTTAGATTTTGGGTTAGCATTAAGGTTAGGTTAGGGTTAGGTTTAGCATTAAGGTTAGGGTTAGGGTTAGGGTAAGGGTAAGGGTTAGGTTTAGGTTTAGGTTTAGGGTTAGGGTTTAG
Organism: Megascapheus bottae; assembly: GCA_024803745.1. Taxonomy (NCBI): domain Eukaryota; kingdom Metazoa; phylum Chordata; class Mammalia; order Rodentia; family Geomyidae; genus Megascapheus; species Megascapheus bottae. The sequence continues at coordinate 11,117,580 of JANJXV010000038.1, forward strand.
GGTTAGGATAAGGATTAGTGTTAGGTTTAGGGTTAGGTTAGGGCAAGGGTAAGGGTTAGGGTTAGGGTTAGGGTAAGGGTAAGGGTAAGGGTTAGGTTAGGGTTATTGGTAGGTTTAAGGTTAGGATTAGGGTTAGGGTTAGGCTAAGCGTTAGGGTTAGGGTTAAGGTTAGGGTTAGTGTTAGGTTTAGGGTTAGGGCTAGGGTAAGGGTTAGGGTTAGGGTTAGGGTTATGCTTAAGGTTAGGGTTAGGGTTAGGGTTAGGCTAAGGGTTAGGGTTAGGGTAAGGGTTAGGTTTAGGCTTAGGGTTAGGGTAAGGATAAATGTTATGGTTATGGTTAGGTTTAGGGTAAGGGTTTGTGTTATTGTTAGGGTAATGGTTAGGGTAAGGGTAAGTGTTATGGTTATGTTTAGGTTTAGGGTTGGGTTAAGGTTTAGAGTTAGGGGTTAGGGTTAGGGTAAGGCTTAGGGTAAGGGTTAGGGGTTAGTGTTAGGGTTAGTGTTAGTGAAAGTGTTAGTGTTAGGGGTAGGGTTAGGGTTAGGGTTAGGGTTAGGGAAAGGGTAAGGTTTAGGGTTAGGGTTAGGTTTAGGGTTAGGGTTAGAGTAAGGGTAATGGTTAGGGTTAGGGTTAGGGTTAGGGTTAAGGTTAGGTTTAGGGTTAGAGTTAGGGTTAGGGTAACGGTTAGGGTTAGGTTTAGGTTTAGGATAAGGGTTAGGGTTAGGGGTTAGAGTTAGGGTTATGGTTAGGGTAAGGATTAGGGTTAGGGTTAGCGTTTGGTTAAGGGTAAGGGTAAGGGTTAGTGATAGTGTTAGGGTTCGGGTTAAGTTTAGGGTTAGGGTTAGGGTAAGGGTAAGGGTTATGTTTAGGGTAAGGGTTAGGGTTAGGTGTTAGGGTTGGGGTTAAGGGTAGGGTTAGGTTTAGGGTAAGGGTAAGTGTTAGGGTTAGGTTTAGGGTTTGGGTTAGGTTTAGGGTTAGGGTAAGGGTAAGGGTTAGGGTTAGTGTTAGGGTTAGGGTTAGGTTTAGGGTTATGGTAAGTGTAAGGATTAGGGTTAGGGTTAGGGTTAGGTTTAGGGTAAGGGTAAGGGTTAGGGTTAGGGTTATTTTTAGGGTTAGGGTTAGGGAAAGGGTCAGGGTTAGGGTTAGGGTTAAGGTAAGCATTAGGGTTAGCGATTGGGATAGGGTAAGGGTTAGGTTTAGGGTTAGGGTTAGGGTTAGGGTTAGGGTTAGGTTTAGTGTTAGGGTTAGGGTAAGGGTAAGGGTTAGGGTTAAGGTTAGTGTTAGGGTTAGGTTTAGGGTTAGGGTTAGGGTAAGGATTATGGTTAGGGTTAGCGTTTGGGTAAGGGTAAGGGTAAGGGTTAGGGTTAGTGTTAGGGTTAGGGTTAAGTTTAGAGTTAGGGTTAGGGTAAGGGTGTTGGGGACTGACTGTGGGGTCAGTGACCTTGGACCCGCACAATTGAGTACACAAGGAAGTAAGCTCTTATCATGATTTTGGGCTGTGTCAATAGCTTCTCATTTAACCTGTTTGGGACTTGATAGCTTCTCATTCAACCTATTTCAGACTTGATACTGTTTGTACGAATGTAGCCCCTGGCAGTTCCCTAGTTTAGAGATGTGTATTTAAGGTTGAGAACTGGAAATAAACTGGGCTACGGTCTTGGGCGACAGGCTTCTTAAGCTGTGGCTCCTGATTTGGGCTGTAGCCCTCCTGAACCCCATCTGTTTGTCTCTCTTCTAATTTTTCCTAGTCCTTGCCCCCTATTTCAGGAACCCCAATCTGCGAACCCTGGTTTGCTGCCGGTTGGCCCCGGCATCTGGCGCCCGAACAGGGACTTTGGTTTGCCCGGGATTGGCTCAGAACTGCAGTTTTCAGATCAGTGAGTCCTACAAAAGGCCACGTTACTCCAATTAAAGCAACAAGGTGGTCAACACAGAAATAGTCTCTAAGCATGAGCTTACCTAGAACCTGGTAAAAGCCAAAGTTACATCTGAATAAGGATTGCTGTACTTCTCCATGGGCTAGCTGGAAGTTATTTTGGTAGTCCTGATTTTCCCTTTTTCTCTTTCTTAAAACATTTAAGACAACTTCACTTTCAAATATTATTCAGAAACACAATTCTAATGTTCTTTAAAACGTTTACACTTTTTAAACTTAAACACTTAACATTTTAGTCTTCATTTGCATTTGAAAAACCTTTAAGGGCTCAAGGCACTCCCTTTTCTCCAGGTCTCCTTGGGCTCAAGGAACGCCCTTTGCCTTCAGGCCTCCTTTTAGAAGAGGTTTTTTTTTTTTCAGTTAAGATTGCTGCCTAGAACTCCCACAGTTTAAACCCAAATATGTTTTTCCTTAATGCAAGAACTACAAACATCATCAGTGCACCAAAAATCTAAGTCTGAACTTAGTTTCCTACTTTTTCTAAGATACATCCAATTGCAATCCAGTAACATGAAACCAAATCATACAGAGATAAACCTTTAAACATTCCTTTAAAATACTAATCACATTATCCACATTTTACCATTAGATTTCTAGTGTCAGTTTGCAAGAAAAGACAGACAGACAAAGTTTCTGACGTTAATGAACAATTTTACATTTAAATCTCTAATACATGTCTCCAAACTTTAACTTAAGGTAATAAATCCCAAATTCCCTAATACCTCTGTGCTAAACAGGATACAATGTTTACAATGTAAACAGCTATATGCCCTGCAATAAAATGCAGATTTCAGGATCTAGAAAAATATTTACCAGTTTTTCTTTAAGACAATGCAATAATCCTTTGAGACATAGTAAACATTCAAACCTAATATTTTTGTTGAAGTTTTAAGCTTAGATTTACCCAATTGTCTTTGTGTTTAAGTATAAATTTATCCATTGTTTTATACAGCATGCTGACAATTTAACCTTGAACATGTTCACTCACTCATTCACACACATTCATACTCAAAGATCATAAAGCGCGCAAAATTAATATCGGCCGTTCAATTTCCGGAAGTTTGTGTCAAGAGAGACTGTGGTGTCTAATCTGGCAGCAGAGTGCTAATTGAGGCAGAGTTGCTTTGGAGCTCAAAGTGGCAGAGTGCTAGCCTTGAGCTGGAGAGCTGAGGGACAGTACCCAGACCCCGAGTTCAAGTCCAGCAACCAAGCAAGTGAAATGCCCATGGGATGTTTATCCCTGTGTGGAGAGACACTACTGGGACAACGAAGCATCCAGATGCAGAAAGCCTCTGCGTGGATGGCAGAGATGGTGTCAGATCCTAGAGTCACTCGTGCTTGGCCATTCAATATTGATCAGAGCCGGGAGGTCATAGAATAGTTTGTAAGCATGCCTTACTAATGCCCGTGCCTTCCATAACTGGGCAGGAACTTGTCAATCATCTGTGATAGTGGTAGTTTAAAGTTCTGAGTAAAGTTTGATTTGACTCCAGCCACAAATTCAGGAAAGTTTGTGGATCTGACAACTAAAGCATTGTTTAAGGTTGCAGAAATTTAGTTCCCCAGACAATCAAGAAAAAGCCTTTGCAAATGGGTGCTATGTAAGCTACACTATTGTAGCCAAAGATGATTTGTGCAGTTGTTAAATGTCAAATTTGATCTCTAGTTTGGAGTAAATTATTGTTCCTAATATCTAATCCTTGCAACCCCTTGTTAAAACAGGCTAGGCTTCTTAAGGTCCCTCGTCAAGCACAGAGACAACACCCCTGAGTCAGCTTGAAGAAGTCACAGAAGTTGAATCTCCGCCCATCAATCCCCGTCAGACCAAGGGACCAAAGTCATTTTTGGAAAATGTGACAGGATAAATTAGGGGTATAGAAAAGAGTAAAAAAATTGCACTTGTGTTTCTTTTAAAATAAAGACGGGGGAGATGTTGGGGACTGACTGTGGGGTCAGTGACCTTGGACCCGCACAATTGAGTACACAAGGAAGTAAGCTCTTATCATGATTTTGGGCTGTGTCAATAGCTTCTCATTTAACCTGTTTGGGACTTGATAGCTTCTCATTCAACCTATTTCAGACTTGATACTGTTTGTACGAATGTAGCCCCTGGCAGTTCCCTAGTTTAAAGATGTGTATTTAAGATTGAGAACTGGAAATAAACTGGGCTACGGTCTTGGGCGACAGGCTTCTTAAGCTGTGGCTCCTGATTTGGGCTGTAGCCCTCCTGAACCCCATCTGTTTGTCTCTCTTCTAATTATTCCTAGTCCTTGCCCCCTATTTCAGGAACCCCAATCTGCGAACCCTGGTTTGCTGCCGGTTGGCCCCGGCATCAGGGTAAGGGTAAGGGTTAGGTTTAGGGTTAGGGTTAGGGCAAGGGTAAGGGTTAGGGTTAGGTTTAGGTTTAGGTTAGGGCAAGGGTAAGGGTTAGGGTTAGGGTTAGGCTTAGGGTAAGGGTAAGGTTTAGGGTTAGGGTTAGGGTTAGGGTTAGGCTTAAGGTTAGGGTTAGGGTTAGGGTTAGGCTAAGGGTTAGGGTTAGGGTTAGGGTAAGGGTTAGGGTTAGGTTTAGGGTTAAGGTTAGGGTTAGTGTTAGGTTTAGGGTTAGGTTTAGGGTAAGGGTTAGGGTTAGGGTTAGGGTTATGCTTAAGGTTAGGGTTAGGGTTAGGGTTAGGCTAAGGGTCAGGGTTAGGGTAAGGTTTAGGGTTAGGGTTAGGGTAAGGATAAGGGTTATGGTTATGGTTAGGGTTATGCTTAAGGTTAGGGTTAGGGTTAGGGTTAGGCTAAGGGTCAGGGTTAGGGTAAGGTTTAGGGTTAGGGTTAGGGTAAGGATAAGGGTTATGGTTATGGTTAGGGTTAGGGTAAGGGTAAGGGTTAGGGTAAGGGTAAGTGTTATGGTGAGGGTTAGGGTTAGGGTAAGGTTTAGTGTTACGGGTTAGGGTTAGGGTTAGGGTAAGGGTTAGTGGTTAGGGTTAGGGTTAGGGTTAGTGAAAGTGTTAGTGTTAGGGTTAGGGTTAGGGTAAGAGTTAGGGCGAGTGTAACTGTTAGGGTTAGGATTAGCTTTAGGTTTAGGATAAGGGTAAGGGTTAGGGTTATGGTTAGGGTTAGGTTTAGGGTTGGGGTTAAGGTTAGGGTTAGGGTTAGGGTAAGGGTATGTGTTAGGGTTAGGTTTACGGTTTGGGTTAGGTTTAGGGTTAGGGTAAGGGTAAGGGTTAGGTTTAGGGTTAGAGTTAGGTTTAGGGTTATGGTAAGGGTAAGGATTAGGGTTAGGATTAGGGTTAGGTTTAGGGTTATGTTTAGGGTAAGGGTAAGGGTTACGGTTAACATTAGGGTTTGGGTTACGGTTAGGGAAAGGGTAAGGGTGAGGGTTAGGGTTAGGGTTAGGGAAAGGATTAGGGTTAGGGTTTGGGAAAGGGTAAGGGTTAGAGTTAGGGTTAGGGTTAGGTTTAACATTAAGATTAGGGTTAGGGTTAGGGTAAGGGTAAGGGTTAGGGTTAGGGTTAGGGTTAGGGGTTAGGGTTAGAGTTAGGGTTTGGTTTAGGTTTAGGGTTAGTGTTAGGGTAAGGGTAAGGGTTAGGGTTAGTGTTAGGGTTAGGGTTAGGTTTAGGGTTAGGGTAAGGGAAATGGTTAGGTTTAGGATTAGGTTTAGGGTTAGGGCAAGGGTAAGTGTTAGGGTTAGGATTAGCCTTAGGTTTAGGATAAGGGTAAAGGTTAGGGTTAGGGTTAGGGTTAGGTTTAGGGTTAGGGTTAGGGTTAGGGTAAGATAAGGGTTAGGGTTAAGGTTAGGGTTAGGGTTAAGTTTTGGGTTATGGGAAGGGTTAGGATTAGGGTTAGGGTTAGGTTTAGGGTTAAAAAAAAGGGTAAGGGTTAGGGTTAGGTTTACGGTTAGGGTTATGGTAAGGATTAGTTTTAGGGTTTTAGTTAGGGTAAGGGTTAGGGTTAGGTTTAGTGTTAGGGTTAGGGTTAGGTTTAGGGTTATGGTAAGGGTAAGGATTAGGGTTAGGTTTTGGTTTAGATTTAATGTTAGGGTTAGTGTAAGGGTAAGGGCTAGAGTAAGGTTTAAGGTTAGGTTTAGGGTTAGGGTTAGGGTAAGGGTAATGGTTAGGGTTAGGGTTAAGGTTACGGTTAAGGTCAGGTTTAGGGTTACGGTTAGGGTTAGGGTTAGGGTAAAGGTTAGGGTTAGGGTTAGGTTTAGGATAAGGGTTAGGGTTAGGGGTTAGAGTTAGGGTTAGGGTAAGGATTAGGGTTAGAGTTAGGGTTAGGGTTAGGGTTAGGGTTAGGCTTAAGTTTATGGTTAGGGTTAGGGTTAGGCTAAGGGTTAGGGTTAGGGTTAGGGTAAGGGTTAGGGTTAGGTTTAGGGTTAAGGTTAGGGTTAGTGTTAGGTTTAGGGTTAGGTTTAGCGTAAGGGTTAGGGTTAGGGTTAGGGTTATGCTTAAGGTTAGGGTTAGGGTTAGGGTTAGGCTAAGGGTTAGGGTTAGGGTTAGGGTAAGGGTTAGGGTTAGGTTTAGGGTTAAGGTTAGGGTTAGTGTTAGGTTTAGGGTTAAGGTTAGGGTTAGTGTCAGTTTTAGGGTAAGGGTAAGTTTTAGGGTTAGGGTTAGGGTTAGGGTTAGGCTTAAGGTTAGGGTTAGGGTTAGGGTTAGGCTAAGGGTTAGGGTTAGGGTTAGGGTAAGGGTTAGGTTTAGGGTTAGGGTTATGCTTAAGGTTAGGGTTAGGGTTAGGGTTAAGCTACGGGTCAGGTTTAGGGTAAGGTTTAGGGTTAGGGTTAGGGTAAGGATAAGGGTTATGGTTAGGGTTAGGGTTAGGGTTAGGGTAAGGGTTAGGGTAAGGGTAAGTGTTATGGTGAGGTTTAGGGTTAGGGTAAGGATTAGAGTTACGGGTTAGGGTTAGGGTTAGGGTAAGGGTTAGTGGTTAGGGTTAGGGTTAGGGTTAGTGAAAGTGTTAGTGTTAGGGTTAGGGTTAGGGTAAGGGTTAGGGTTAGGATTAGGGTTAGGGCGAGTGTAACTGTTAGGGTTAGGATTAGCTTTAGGTTTAGGATAAGGGTAAGGGTTAGGGTTATGGTTAGGGTTAGTTTTAGGGTTGGGGTTAAGGTTAGGGTTAGGGTTAGGGTAAGGGTAAGTGTTAGGGTTAGGTTTACGGTTTGGGTTAGGTTTAGGGTTAGGGTAAGGGTAAGGGTTAGGTTTAGGGTTAGAGTTAGGTTTAGGGTTATGGTAAGGGTAAGGATTAGGGTTAGGATTAGGGTTAGGTTTAGGGTTATGTTTAGGGTAAGGGTAAGGTTTAGGGTTAACTTTAGGGTTTGGGTTACGATTAGGGAAAGGGTAAGGGTGAGGGTTAGGGTTAGGGTTAGGGAGAGGATTAGGGTTAGGGTTTGGGAAAGGGTAAGGGTTATGGTTAGGGTTAGGGTTAGGTTTAACATTAAGGTTAGGGTTAGGGTTAGGGTAAGGGTAAGGGTTAGGGTTAGGGTTAGGGTTAGGGGTTAGGGTTAGGGTTAGGGTTTGGTTTAGGTTTAGGGTTAGTGTTAGGGTAAGGTTAAGGGTTAGGGTTAGGGTTAGGGTTAGGTTTAGGGTTAGGGTTAGGGTAAGGGTAATGGTTAGGTTTAGGGTTAGGTTTAGGGTTAAGGTTAGGTTTAGGGTTAGGGTAAAGGCTAGGGCAAGGGTAAGGTTTAGGTTTAGGGTTAGGTTTAGGAAAAGTGTTAGGTTTAGAGTTAGGATTAGGGTTAGGGTAAGGGGTTAGGGTTAGGGTAAGTGTAATGGATAGGGTTAGGGTTAGGGTTACGGTTAAGTTTAGTTTTAGGGTTAGGGTTAGGGTTAGGGTAAGGGTTAGGGTAAGGGTTAGGTTTAGGATAAGGGTTAGGGTTATGGTTAGGGGTTAGGGTTGGGGTTAGGGTTAGGGTTAGTGTTAGGGTTAGGGTTAAGGTTTGGGTTAGTGATAGGTTAAGGGAAAGGGTTAGGGTTAGGGTTAGGGTTTAGGGTTTAGGGTTTGGGTTAGGGTTAGTGTTAGGGTAAGGGTTAGGATTAGGGTTAGGGTAAGGGTAAGGTTTATGGTTAGGAATAGGTTTAGGTGTTAGATTTAGGGTTAGTGTTAGGGTTAGTGTTAGGGTTTAGGGTTTGGGTTAGGGTTAGTGTTAGGGTAAGGGTTAGGATTAGGGTTAGGGTAAGGGTAAGGGTTAGGGTAAGGGTTAGGGTTACGAATATGGTAAGTGTTAGGGTTAGGGTTAGGGGTTAGGATAAGGGTAAGGGTTAGGGTTAGGGGTTAGGGTAAGGGTTAGGGTGAGGGTTAGTGTTAGTGTTAGGGTTAGGGTTAAGGTTAGGTTTAGGGTAAGGGTAAGGGTAAGGGTTAGGTTTAGGGTTAGGGTTAGGTGTTAGGGTTAGGGTTAGGGTTAGGGTAAGGGTAATGTTTAGGGTTAGGGTTAGGGGTTAGGGTTATGGTTAGGGTTAGGGTTAGGAGTTAGGATTCGGGTTACGGTTAGGGTTAGGGTAAGAGTTAGGGTTAGGGTTAGGGTTAGGGTAAGGGCTAGGGTTAGAGTTAGGGTTAGGGTTAGCATTAAGGGTAGGGTTAGGGTTAGGTTAAGGGTAAGGGTTATGGTTAGGGTTAGGTTTAATGTTAGGGTTAGATTAAGGGTAAGGGTTAGTGTTAGGGTTAGTGTTAGGGTTAGGTCTAGGTTTAGGGTTAGGGTTAGGGTTAGGGTTAGGGAAAGGGTAAGGGTTAGGGTAAGGTTTAGGGTTAGTGTTAGGGTTAGGGTAAGGGTTATGGTTAGGGTCAGGTTTAGCATTAAGCTTAGGGTTAGGGTAAGGGTAAGGGTAAGGTTACGGTTAGGGTTAGGGTTAGATTAAGGTTTAGGGTTATCCTTTGTGTTAGCATTAAGGTTAGGGTTAGGGTTAGGGTTAGCATTAAGGTTAGGGTTAGGTTTAGGGTAAGGGTAAGGGTTAGGTTTATGGTTAGGGTTTGGGTTAGGGTAAAGGTTAGGGTTAGGTTTAGGGTAAGGTTAGGGCAAGGGTAAGGGTTAGGGTTAGGGTTAGGGTTAGGGCTAGGGTAAGGGTAAGGTTTAGGGTTAGGGTTAGGATTAGGGTTAGGCTTAAGGTTAGGGTTATTGTTAGGGTTAGGCTAAGGGTTAGGGTTAGGGTTCGGGTATGGGTTAGGGTTAGAGTTAGGGTTAAGTTTAGGGTTAGTGTTAGGTTTAGGGTTAGGGTTAGGGTAAGTTTTAGGGTAAGGGTTAGGGTTAGGGTTATGCTTAAGGTTCGGGTTAGAGTTAGGTTTACGCTGTGGGTTAGGGTTAGGGTTAAGGTAAGGGTTAGGGTTAGGATTAGGTTTAGGGTTTGGTAAGGGTTAGGGTTAGGGTTAGGGTTAGGGCAAGGGTAAGTGTTAGGGTTAGGATTAGCGTTAGGTTAGGATAAGGGTAAAGGTTAGTGTTAGGGTTAGGGTGAGGTTTAGGGTTAGATTTAGGGTTAGGGTAAGATAAGGGTTAGGGTTAAGGTTAGGGTTAGGGTTAGGTTTTGGGTTATGGGAAGAGTTAGGATTAGGGTTAGGGTTAGGTTTGGGGTTAAGGAAAGGGTAAGGGTTAGGGTTAGGTTTAGGGTTAGGGTTATGGTAAGGATTAGTTTTAAGGTTTTGGTTAGGGTAAGGCTTAGGGTTAGGGTTACGGTTAGGGTTAGGTTTAACATTAAAGTTATGGTTAGTGTTAGGGTAAGGGTTAGGGTTAGGCTTAGTGTTAGGGTTAGGGTTAGGTTTAGGGTTATGGTAAGGGTAAGTATTAGGGTTAGGTTTTGGTTTAGATTTAGGGTTAGGGTTAGGGTAAGGGCTAGGGTAAGGTTTAAGGTTAGGTTTAGGGTTAGGGTTAAGGTAAGGGTAATGGTTAGGGTTAGGGTTAAGGTTACAGTTAAGGTCAGGATTAGGGTTACGTTTAGGGTTAGGGTTAGGGTAAAGGTTAGGGTTAGGGTTAGGTATAGGATAAGGGTTAGGGTTAGGGGTTAGAGTTAGGGTTAGGGTAAGGATTAGGGTTAGAGTTAGGGTTAGGGTAAGGATTAGGGTTAGGGTTAGCGTTTGGGTAAGGGTAAGGGTAAGGGTTAGGGTTAGTGTTAGGGTTAGGGTTAAGGTTATGGTTAGGGTTAGGATAAGGGTAATAGTTAGGGTTAGGGTTATGGTTAGGGTTAGGGTTAGGTTTAGAGTAAGGTAATGTTTAGGGTTAGGAATAGGGTTAGGTGTTAGGGTTAGGGTTAGTGTTAGGGTTTTTGTTAGGGGTTAGGGTTTGGGTTAGAGTTAGTGTTTGGGTAAGGGTTAGGATTAGGGTTAGGGTAAGGGTTAGGCTTAGGGTAAGGGTTAGGGTTACGAATGGGGTAAGGGTTAGAGTTAGGGTTGGGGTTAGGGTTAGGGTTAGGTTTAGGGTTAGTGTTAGGGTAAGGGTTAGGGTTAGGGTTTGGGTAAGCGTAGGGTTAGAGTTAGGGTTAGGTTCAGGGTTAGGGGTTAGGGTTAGGGTTAGGGTTAGGGTAAGGGTTAGGTTTAGGGTGAGGGTTAGGGTAAGTGTAAGTGTTAGGATTAGGGTTAGGGTTAGGGTTAGGGTTAGGGCAAGGGTAAGGGTTAGGTTTAGGGTTAGGTTTAGGGTTAGTTTTAGGGTTAGGTTTAGGGTTAGGGTAAGGGTAAGTTTTAGGGTTAGGGTTAGGGTTAGGGTTAGGGTAAGGTTTAAGGTTGTGGTTAGGGTAAGGGTTAGGGTTAGTTTAGGGGTTAGGGTTAGGGTTAGGTTAGGGTAAGTGTAGGGTTAGGGTTTGGGTAAGGGTAGGCTTAGATTTAGGGTTAGGGTTAAGGTTAAGGGTTAGGGTTAGGGTTAGGGTTAGGGTAAGTGTTAGGTTTAGGGTTAGGGTTAGGGTAAGTGTAAGTGTTAGTAGTGGGGTTAGGGTTAGGTTTAGGGTTAGGGTAAGGGTAAGGGTTAGGGTTAGGGTTTGGTTTAGGGTTAGTTTTAGGATTAGGGTTAGGGTAAGGGTAAGGGTTAGAGTGAGTTGTAATGTTGGGGTGAATGTTAGGTTTAGGATTAGGTTTAGGTTTAGGGTAGGGGTAAGGTTTAGGGTTAGGGTTAGGTTTAGAGTTAGGGAAAGTGTAAGGCTTAGGGTTAGGGTAAGGATTATGGTTAGGGTTAGGGTTAGGGTAAGGTTAGGGTTAGGATTAGGGTTAGGGTTAGGGTTAGGATAAGGATAAGGTTTAGGGTTAGGTTTAAGGTTAGGGTTTGTTAAGGAAAAGGGTTAGGGTTAGGGTTAGTGTTAACATTAGGGTTAATGTTAGGGTTATGGTTCGTGTAAGGGTAAGGGTTTGGGTTAGGGTTCGGGTTCGTGTTAGGGTAAGGTTTAGGGTTAGGGTTAGGTTTAGGATTAGGGTTAGTGTTAGGTTTAGGGTTCATGTAAGTGTAAGAGTTAGGGTTAGGGTTAGGGTAAGGGTTAGGGTTAGGGTTAGGGTCAGAGTTGGGGTTAGGGTTAGGGTAAGGGTAATGGTTAGGGTTAGGTTTAGGCTTAGGGTTAGGGTTTAGGTTTATGGTTAGGATTAAGGTTAGGTTAAGTGTTGGGTTACTGTTAAGGTAAGTGAAAGGGTTAGGGTTAGGTTTAGGGTTACAGTTAGGGTTAGGGTTAGGGTTAAGTTTAGGTTTGGGGTTAGGATTAGGGTTAGATTTAGATGTAGGGTTAGGGTTAAGGTACGTGTAAGCGTTAGAGTTAGGGGTAGGGTTAAAGTTAGGGTTAGGGTTAGGGAACGGGTTAGGGTTAGAGTTAGGGTTAGGTTTAGGGTTAGGATTAGGTTTAGGGTTAGGGTTAGGGTAAGGGTTAGGGTTAGGGTTAGTGTTAGGGTAAGGGTTAGGATTAGAGTAAGGGTAAGGTTTAGGGTTAGGGTAAGGGTTAGGGTTACGAATAGAGTAAGGATTAGAGTTAGGGTTAGGGTTAGGGTTAGGTTTAGGTTTAGGGTTAGGGTTAGGGTAACGATTAGGGTTAGGTTTTGGGTAAGGGTAGGGTTAGAGTTAGGGTTAGGTTTAGGGTTAGGGGTTAGGGTTAGGGTTAGGGTTAGGGTAAGGGTTAGGTTTAGGGTGATGGTTAGGGTAAGTGTAAGTCTTAGGATTAGGGTTAGGGTTAGGGTTAGGGTTAGGGCAAGTGTAAGGGTTAGGGTTAGGGTTAGGTTTAGGGTTTGTTTTAGGATTAGGTTTATGGTTAGGGTTAGGGTAAGGGTAAGTGTTAGGGTTAGGGTTAGGGTTAGGGTTAGGGTTAGGGTAAGGGTAAGTGTTAGGGTTAGGGTAAGGGTTAGGGTTAAGTTAGGGGTTAGGGTTAGGGTTAGAGTTAGGGTAAGTGTAGGGTTAGGGTTAGGGTTAGGGTTAGGGTAAGGGTTAGGGTTAGGGTAAGGGTTAGGTTTAGGGTTAGGGTTAGGGTAAGTGTAAGTGTTAGTATTTTGGTTAGGGTTAGGGTAAGGGTAAGGGTTAGGGTTAGGGTTAGGTTTAGGGTTAGTTTTAGGGTTAGGGTTAGGGTAAGGGTAAGGGTGAGGGTTAGGGTTAGGTTTAGGGTTAGTTTTAGGGTTAGGGTTAGGGTAAGGATAAGGGTTAGGGGTTAGAGTTAGGGTTAGGGTTAGGGTTAGGGATTAGGGTTAGGGTTAGGGTAAGGATTAGGGTTAGGGTTAGAGTTTGGGTAAGGGTAAGGGTAAGGGTTAGGGTTAGTGTTAGGGTTAGGGTTAAGTTTATGGTTAGGGTTAGGGTAAGGGTAAGGGTTAGGTTTAGGGTTAGGGTTAGGGTTAGGGGTTAGGGTTAGGGTAAGGGTTAGGGTTAGGTTTAGGGTTAGGTTAGGGCAAGGGATTAGGGTTAGGGTTAGGGTTAGGCTTAGGGTAAGTGTAAGGTTTAGGGTTAGGTTTAGGTTTAGGGTTAGGCTTAAGGTTAGGGTTAGGGTTAGGGTTAGGCTAAGGGTTAGGGTTAGGGTTAGGGTAAGGGTTAGGGTTAGGTTTAGGGTTAAGGTTCGGGTTAGTGTTAGGTTTAGGGTTAGGTTTAGGGTAAGGGTTAGGGTTAGGGTTATGCTTAAGGTAAGGGTTAGGGTTAGGCTAAGGTTCAGGGTTAGGGTAAGGTTTAGGGTTAGGGTTAGGGTAAGATAAGGGTTATGGTTAGGGTTAGGGTTAGGGTTAGGGTTAGGGTAAGGGTTAGGGTAAGGGTAAGTGTTATGGTGAGGGTTAGGGTTAGGGTAAGGGTAGAGTTAGGGGTTAGGTTTAGGGTTAGGGTAAGGGTTAGGGTAAGTGTTAGGGGTTAGGGTTAGGGTTAGTGAAAGTGTTAGTGTTAGGGTTAGGGTTAGGGTAAGGGTTAGGGTTAGGGTTAGAGTTAGGTTTAGGGTCATGGTAAGGGTAAGGATTAGTGTTAGGGTTAGGGTTAGGTTTAGGGTTAGGTTTAGGGTAAGGGTAAGGGTTAGGGTTAACGTTAGGGTTTGGCTTAGGTTTAGGGAAAGGTAAGGGTTAGGGTTAGGGTTAGGGTTAGGGAAAGGATTAGGGTTAGGGTTTGGGAAAGGGTAAGGGTTAGATTTAGGGTTAGGGTTAGGGTTAGGTTTAACATTAAGGTTAGGGTTAGGGTTAGGGTAAGGGTAATTGTTAGTGTTAGGTTAGGGGTTAGGTTTAGGGTTAGGGTTTTGTTTAGGTTTAGGGTTATTGTTAGGGTAAGGGTAAGGGTTAGGGTTAGGGTTAGGTTTAGGGTTAGGTTTAGGGTAAGGGTAATGGTTAGGTTTAGGGTTAGGGTTAGGGTAAAGGTTAGCTTTAGGGTTAGAGTTAGGGTTAAGGTAAGGGTTAGGGTTAGGGTTAGGTTAGGGTTAGGGAAAGGGTAAGGGTTAGGGTTAGGTTTAGGTTTAGGGTTAGAGTTTGGGTTAGGGTAAGGGTTAGGGTTAGGGTTAGGTTGAGGATAAGGGTTAGGTTTAGGGTTAGAGTTAGGGTTAGGGTTAGGGTTAGGGGTTAGGGTTAGGGTTTGGGTAAGGATTAGGGTTAGAGTTAGCGTTTGGGTAAGGGTAAGTGTAAGGGTTAGGGTTAGTGTTAGGGTTAAGGTTAAATTTAAGGTTAGGGTTAGGGTAAGGGTAAGGGTTAGGTTTAGGGTTAGGGTTAGGGTTAGGGGTTAGGGTTAGGGTAAGGGTTAGGGTTAGGTTTCGGGTTAGGTTAGGGCAAGGGTAAGGGTTAGGTTTAGGGTTAGGCTTAGGGTAAGGGTAAGGTTTAGGGTTAGGGTTAGGGTTAGGGTTAGGCTTAAGGTTAGGGTTAGGGTTAGGCTAAGGGTTAGGTTTAGGGTTAGGGTAAGGGTTAGGGTTAGGGTTAGGGTTAAGGTTAGGGTTAGTGTTAGGTTTAGGGTTAGGTTTAGGGTAAGGGTTAGGGTTAGGGTTAGGGTTATGCTTAAGGTTAGGGTTAGGGTTAGGCTAAGGGTCAGGGTTAGGGTAAGGTTTAGGGTTAGGGTGAGGGTAAGATAATTGTTATGGTTAGGGTTAGGGTTAGGGTTAGGGTTAGGGTAAGGGTAAGGGTTAGGGTTAGAGTTAGGGGTTAGGGTTAGGGTTAGGGTTTGGTTTAGGTTTATGGTTAGTGTTAGGGTAAGGGTAAGGGTTAGGGTTAGGGTTAGGGTTAGGTTTAGGTTAGGTTTAGGGTAAGGGTAATGGTTAGGTTTAGGGTTAGGGTTAGGGTTAAGGTTAGGTTTAGTGTTAGGGTAAGGTCTAGGGCAAGGGTAAGGGTTAGGGATAGGGTTAGGTTTAGGAAAAGTGTTAGGGTTAGGGGTTAGATTTAGGGTTAGGGTTAGGGTAAAGGGTTAAGTTTAGGATTAGTTTAAGGACTAGATTAAGGGATAGTGTTTGGGTAAGGTTAGGGTAAGGGTTAGGGTGAGTGTTAGGGTTAGGGTTAAGGTTAGGGTTAGGGTTAGGGTAAGGGTAAGGGGTAGGGTAGGGTTAGGGTTAGGGGTTAGGGTTAGGGTTAGTGTTAGGGTAATGGTAAGGTTTATGGTTAGGAATAGGGTTAGGGGTTAGGGTTCTGGTTAGTGTTAGGGTTAGTGTTAGGGGATAGGGTTCGGGTTACGGTAAGGTTAAGGTAAGCGTAAGGAGTAGGGTTAGGGTAAGGGTTAGGGTTAGGGTTACGATTAGGGTAAGGGTTCGGGTTAGGGTTAGGGATAGGGTTAGGGTTAGGGTTAGGGTTAGGTTTAGGGTTAGGGTTAGGGCAAGGGTCAGGGTTAGTGTTAAGTTTAGGCTTAAGGTTAGAGTTAGGTTTAGGGTTATGGGAAGTGTAAGGATTAGGGTTAGGATTAGGGTTAGGTTTAGGGTTATGGTTAGGGTAAGGGTAAGGGTTAGAGTTAGGGTTAGGGTTAGGGTTAGGGTTAGGGAAAGGGTAAGGGTTAGGGTTAGGGATAGGGTTTGGATTAGGGTAAGGGTAATGGTTAGGGTTAGGGTTAGGTTTAAGTTTAGGTTTAGGGTTAGGGTTTGGGTTAGGGTAAGGGTTAGGTTTAGGGTTAGGTTTAGGATAAGGGTTATGGTTAGGGGTTAAAGTTAGGGTTAGGGTTATGTTTAGGGGTTAGAGTTAGGGTTAGGGTTAGCATTTGGGTAAGGGTAAGTGTAAAGGTTAGGGTTAGTTTTAGGGTTAGGGTTAAGGTTTGGGTTAGTGTTAGGGTAAGGTAATGGTTAGGGTTAGGGTTAGGGGTTAGGGATTAGGGTTTGGGTTAGGGTTAGGGTTAGGGTAAGAGTTAGGGTTAGGATTAGGGTTAGGGTAAGGGTAAGGTTTATGGTTAGGAATAGGTTAAGGTGTTAGAGTTAGGGTTAGTGTTATTGTTAGTGTTACGGTTTAGGGTTTGGGTTAGGGTTAGTGTTAGGGTAAGGGTTAGGATTAGGTTTAGGGTAAGGGTAAGGGTTAGGGTTAGGGTTAGGGTTACGAATAGGGTAAGTGTTAGGGTTAGGGTTAGGGGTTAGGGTAAGGGTAAGGGTTAGGGTTAGGAGTTAGGGTAAAGGTTAGTGTTAGGGTTAGTGTTAGGGTTAGGTTTAAGGTTAGGTTTAGGGTAAGGGTAAGGGTAAGGGTTAGGTTTAGGGTTAGGGTTAGGTGTTAGGGTTTGGGTTAGGGTTAGGGTAAGGGTAATGTTTAGGGTTAGGGTTAGGGGTTAGGGTTATGGTTAGGATTAGGGTTAGGGGTTAGGATTCGGGTTAGGGTTAGGGTTAGGGTTAGGGAAAGTGTAAGGGTTAGGGTTATGGTAAGGATTATGGTTAGTGTTAGGGTTAGGGTAAGGTTAGGTTTAGGATTAGGTTTAGGGTTACCATTAAGATTAGTGTTAGGGTTAAGGTAAGGGTAAGGGTTAGCGTTAGGGTTATGGTTAGGGTTAGAGTTAGGATAAGGGTAAGGGTTAGGGTTAGGTTTAGGGTTAGGGTTTGGGTAAGGAAAAGGGTTAGGGTTAGGATTAGTGTTAAGGTTAGGGTTAAGGTTAGTGTTAGGGTTCGTGTAAGGGTAAAGGTTTTTGTTAGGGTTAGTGTTAGGGGTTAGGGTTAGGGTTCGGGTTCGGGTTAGGGTAAGGTTTAGGGTTAGGGTAAGGGTTAGGGTAATTTTAAGGTTAGGTTTAGGGTTAGGGAAAGGGTAAATGTTAGGGTTAGGGTTACGGTTATGTTTAGGGTTAGGGTTAGGGTAAGGTTTAGGGTTAGGGTTAGGGTTAGGGTCAGAGTTGGGGTTAGGGTTAGGGTAAGGTTAATGGTTAGGGTTAGGGTTAGGCTTAGGTTTAGGGTATAGATTTATGGTTAGGATTAAGGTTAGGTTAAGTGTAGGTTTACTGTTAAGGTAAGTGTAAGGTTTAGGGTTAGGGTTAGGTTTAGTGTTAGGGTTAGCATTAAGTTTAGGGTTAGGGTTAGGTTAAGGTTAAGGGTTAGGGTTCCGGTTAGTGTTTGGTTTAGGATCAGGGTTAGTGTTAGGGTTAGGTTAGGTTTAGGGTTAGGTTTAGGGTTAGGGTACGTGTTAGGTTTAGGTTTAGGGTTAGGGTTAGGGTAAGGGTAAGGGTTAGGGGTTAGGTTTAGGATTAGCGGTTAGGGTTAGGCTTAGGGTTAGTGTTAGGGTAAGGGTTAGGGTTAGGGTTAGGGTAAGGGTTAGGGTTAGGGTTGAGGTTAGGTTAGGTTTTGGTTTAGTTTTAGGGTTAGTGTAAGTGTTAGGGTTAGGGTTAGGGTTAGGGTTAGGTTAGGTTTACGGTTAGGTTTAGGATTAGGGTAAGTGTTAGGTTTAGGGTTAGGGTTAGGGATAGGGTAAGGGTAAGGGTTAGGATTAGGGGTTAGAGTTAGGGTTAGGGTAAGTTGAGGGTTAGGGTTAGTGTTAGGGATACGGTAAGGGTAAGGGTTAGGGTTTGGAGTTATGGTTAGGGTTAGGGTTAGGTTTAGGGTTAGGGTTAGAGTAAGGGTAAGGGTGAGGGTTAGGACTAGGGTTAGCTTTAGGGTTAAGGTTAGTGTTAGGGAATGGTTAGGGTTAGGCTTAGTGTTAGGGTTAGGGTAAGGATTAGGGTTAGGGATAGGGTAAGGGTTAGGTTTAGGCTTAGGGTTAGGGTTAGCATTAAGTTTAGGGTTAGAGTTAGCGTAAGGGTAAGTGTTAGGTTTAGGGTTAATGTTAAGGTTAGGGTTGGGGTAAGGATTAGTTTTCGGGTTAGGGTTAGGGTTAGCCTTGAGGTTAGGGTTAGGGTTAGGATAAGGATTATGTTTCTGGTTAGGGTTAGGGTTAGCCTTAAAATTAGGGTTAAGGTTAGGGTAAGGGTAAGGGATAGATTTAGGGCTAGATTTAGGGTTAGGGTAAGGGTTAGGGTTAGGGTAAGGGTTAGGGTTACGAATAGGGTAAGGGTTAGAGTTAGGGTTAGGGTTAGGGTTAGGTTTAGGGTTAGGTTAAGGTAAGTGTAAGTATTAGTATTAGGGTTAGGGTTAGGGTTAGGGTAAGGGTAAGGGTTAGGGTTAGGGTTGGGGTTAGGATTAGTTTTAGGGTTAGGGTTAGGGTAAGGGTAAGGGTTAGAGTGATTTGTAGTGTTGGGGTTAAGCTTAGGTTTAGGATTAGGTTTAGGTTTAGGGTAGGGGTAAGGTTTAGGGTTTGAGTTAGGGTTAGAGTTAGGGAAAGTGTAAGGGTTAGGGTTAGGGTAAGGATTATGGTTAGGGTTAGGGTTAGGGTAAGGTTAGGTTTAGGATTAGGTTTAGGGTTACCATTAAGATTAGTGTTAGGGTTAAGGTAAGGGTAAGGGTTAGCGTTAGGGTTATGGTTAGGGTTAGATTTAGGATAAGGGTAAGCGTTAGGGTTAGGTTTAGGGTTAGGGTTTGGGTAAGGAAAAGGGTTAGGGTTAGGGTTAGGGTTAGGGTTAGGGTTCGTGTAAGCGTAAGGGTTCGGGTTAGGCTTAGTGTTAGGGGTTAGGGTTAGGGTTAGGGTAAGGTTTAGGGTTAGGGTAAGGGTTAGGGTTAGTTTTAGGGTTAGGTTTAGGGTTAGGGAAAGGGTAAATATTAGGGTTAGGGTTACGGTTAGGTTTAGGGTTAGGGTTAGGGTAAGGGTTAGGGTTAGGGTTAGGGTTAGGGTCAGATTTGGGGTTAGGGTTATGGTAAGGTTAATGGTTAGGGTTAGGGTTAGGCTTAGGTTTAGGGTATAGATTTATGGTTATGATTACGGTTAGGTTAAGTGTAGGGTTACTGTTAAGGTAAGTGTAAGGTTTAGGGTTAGGGTTGGTGTTAGGGTTAGCATTAAGTTTAGGGTTAGGGTTAGGTTAAGGGTGAGGGTTATGGTTCGGGTTAGTGTTTGGTTTAGGGTTAGGGTTAGTGTTATGGTTAGGTTAGGTTTAGGGTTAGGTTTAGGGTTAGGGTAAGTGTTAGGTTTAGGGTTAGGGTGAGGGTTAGGGTAAGGATAAGGGTTAGGGTTAGGGGTTAAGTTTAGGATTAGCGGTTAGGGTTAGGCTTAGGGTTAGTGTTAGGGTAAGGGTTAGGGTTAGGGTTAGGGTTAGGGTAAGGGTTAGGGTTAGGGTTGAGGTTAGGTTAGGTTTTGCGTTAGGTTTAGGGTTAGTGTAAGTGTTAGGATTAGGGTTAGGGTTAGGGTTAGGTTAGGTTTTCGGTTAGGTTTAGGGTTAGGGTAAGTGTTAGGTTTAGGGTTAGGGTTAGGGATAGGGTAAGGATAAGGGTTAGGATTAGGGGTTAGGGTTAGGGTTAGGGTTAGGTTAGGCTTAGGTTTAGGTTTAGGGTTAGGGTAAGTTGAGGGTTAGGGTTAGTGTTAGGGATACGGTAAGGGTAAGGTTTAGGGTTTGGAGTTATGGTTAGGGTTAGGGTTAGGTTTAGGGTTAGGTTAGAGTAAGGGTAAGGGTGAGGGTTAGGGTTAGGGTTAGCTTTAGGGTTAAGGTTAGTGTTAGGGAATGGTTAGGGTTAGGGTTAGTGTTAGGGTTAGGGTAAGGATTAGGGTTAGGGTTAGGGTAAGGGTTAGGTTTAGGGTTAGGGTTAGGGTTAGCATTAAGTTTAGGGTTAGAGTTAGCGTAAGGGTAAGTGTTAGGTTTAGGGTTAGTGTTAAGGTTAGGGTTGGGGTAAGGATTAGTTTTCGGGTTAGGGTTAGGGTTAGCCTTGAGGTTAGGGTTAGGGTTAGGATGAGGATTATGTTTCTGGTTAGGGTTAGGGTTAGCCTTAAAATTAGGGTTAAGGTTAGGGTAGGGGTAAGGGATAGATTTAGGGCTAGATTTAGGGTTAGGGGTTAGAGTTAGGGTTAACGTTAGGGTTAAGTTTAGGGTTAGGGTTAGGGTTAGGGTTAAGGTAAGGGTAAAGGTAAGTGTTAGGGTTAGGGTTAGGGTTAGGTGTTAGGGTTAGAGTTAGGGTTAGGTTTAGGGTAAGGGTTAGGGTTAGGGTTATGGAAAAGGTAAGTTTTAGGGTTAGGTTTAGGGTTAGGGTTAGGGTTAGGGTAAGGGTTAGGGTTAGGGTTAGGGTTAGATTTAGAGTTAGGGTTAGGTTTAGGGTTAGGATTAGGGTAAGGGTAAGGGTTAGGTTTCGGGTTAGGGTTAGGGTTAGGTTTAGAGTTAGGGTCAGGGTAAGGGTTAGGGTGAGTTGTAGGGTTAGGGTTAAGGTTAGGTTTAGTGTTAGAGTTAGGGTTAGGGTAGGGGTAAGGGTTAGGGTTAGGGTTAGGGTTAGGGAAAGTGTAAGGGTTACGGTTAGGGTTAGGTTAGGGTTAGCATTAAGGTTAGGGTTAGAGTTAGGGTATGGTTAAGGGTTAAGATTAGGGTTAGGGTTAGGGTTAGGGTAACGGTAAGGGTTAGATTTAGGGTTAGGGTTTGGGTAAGGGTAAGGGTTAGGGTTAGGGTTAGTGTTAAGGAAAGGGTTAAGTTTAGGGTTCGGTTAGGGTTAGGGTAAGGTTTAGGGTTAGCGTTATGGTTAGGGGTTAGTGTTAGGGTTAGGTTTGGGGTTAAAGTAAGTGTAAGGGTTAGGGTCAGGTTAGGGTTAGGGTTAGGTTTAGGTTTAGGGCAAGGGTAAGTGTTAGGGTTAAGGTTAGTGTTAGGTTAAGGGTTAGGGTTAGGGTAAGGGTAAGAGTTAGGGTTAGGGTTAGAGTTAGGGTAAGGGTAAGGTTTAGGGTTAGGTTTAGGTTTAGGGTTTGGTTAAGGGTAAGGGTTAGGTTTAGGGTTAGTGTTAGGGTTAGGATTAGGGCAAGGTTTAGGTTTAGTGTTAGGCTTAGGGTAAGGGTAAGTGTTAGGGTTAGGGTTAAGGTTAGGGTTAGGGTTAGGGTTAGGGTTAGGGAAAGGGTAAGTGTTAGGGTTAAGGTTAGATTTAGTGTTATGTTAAGGATAAGGGTTAGGGTTTGGGTTAGGGTAAGGATTAGGGTTAGGTTGGGTTTAGGGTTAGGGTGAGGGTAAGGCTTAGGGTTAGGGTTAGGTTTAGGGTGAGAGTTAAGTTTAGGGTTAGGGTAAGGGTAAGGGTTAGTGTTAGGGTTAGGGGTAGGGTTAGGGTAAGGTTTAGGGTAAGGGGTTAGGGTTAGGTTTAGGGTAAGGGTTAGGGTTAGGGGTTAGGGATAGCGTTAGGGTTAAGTGTAGTGTAAGGTTTAGGGTTATGTTTGGGTTAGTGTAATGGTTAGGGTTAGGGTTAGGTTTAGGGTTAGGGTAACATTTAGGGTTAGGTTTAGGGTAAGGGTTAGGGTTAGGGTTAGGGTTAGGGTTAGGGTTAGGCTAAGGGTTAGGGTTATGGTTAGGTTAAGGGTTAGGGTTAGGTTTAGGGTTAAGGTTAGGGTTAGTGTTAGGTTTAGGGTTAGGTTTAGGGTAAGGGTTAGGGTTAGGGTTATGCTTAAGGTTAGGGTTAGGATTAGGCTAAGGGTCAGGGTTAGGGTAAGGTTTAGGGTTAGGGTTAGGGTAAGATAAGGGTTATGGTTAGTGTTAGGGTTAGGGTTAGGGTTAGGGTTAGGGTAAGGGTTAGGGTAAGGGTAAGTGTTATGGTGAGGGTTAGGGTTAGGTTAAGGGTAGAGTTAGGGGTTAGGGTTAGGGTTAGGGTAAGGGTTAGGGTAAGTGTTAGGGGTTAGGGTTAGGGTTAGTGAAAGTGTTAGTGTTAGGGTTAGGGTTAGGGTAAGGGTTAGGGTTAGGATTAGGGTTAGGGCAAGTGTAAGTGTTAGGGTTAGGATTAGCTTTAGGGTTAGGATAAGCGTAAGGGTTAGGGTTATCATTAGGGTTAGGTTTAGGGTTGGGGTTAAGGTTAGGGTAAGCGTAAGGGTTAGGGAAAGGGTAAGGGTTAGGGTTAGGGTTAGGCTTAGGGAAAGGATTAGGGTTAGGGTTTGGAAAAGGGTAAGGGTTAGGTTTAGGGTTAGGGTTAGGGTTAGGTTTAACATTAAGTTTAGGGTTAGGGTTAGGGTAAGGGTAATTGTTAGGGTTAGGGTTAGGGGTTAGGGTTAGGGTTAGGGTTTGGTTTAGGTTTAGGGTTAGTGTTAGGGTAATGGTAAGGGTTAGGGTTAGGGTTAGGTTTAGGGTTAGGTTTAGGGTAAGGGTAATGGTTAGGTGTAGGGTTAGGGTTAGGGTAAAGGTTAGCTTTAGGGTTAGAGTTAGGGTTAGGGTAAGGGTTAGGGTTAGGGTTAGGTTAGGGTTAGGGTTAGGGAAAGGGTAAGGGTAAGGGTTAGGGTTAGGTTTAGGTTTAGGGTTAGAGTTAGGGTTAGGGTAAGGGTTAGGGTTAGGGTTAGGTTGAGGATAAGGGTTAGGTTTAGGGTTAGAGTTAGGGTTAGGGTTAGGGGTTAGGGTTAGGGTTTGGGTAAGGATTAGGGTTAGCTTTAGCGTTTGGGTAACGGTAAGTGTAAGGGTTAGGGTTAGTGTTAGGGTTAGGGTTAAATTTAGGGTTAGGGTTAGGGTAAGGGTTAGGTTTAGGGTTAGGGTTAGGGTTAGGGGTTAGGGTTAGGGTAATGGTTAGGGTTAGGTTTCGGGTTAGGTTAGGGCAAGTTTAAGGGTTAGGTTTAGGTTTAGGCTTAGGGAAAGGGTAAGGTTTAGGGTTAGGGTTAGGGTTAGGGTTAGGCTTAAGGTTAGGGTTAGGGTTAGGCTAAGGGTTAGGTTTAGGGTTAGGGTAAGGGTTAGGGTTAGGGTTAGGGTTAAGTTTAGGGTTAGTGTTAGGTTAGGGTTAGGTTTAGGGTAAGGGTTAGGGTTAGGGTTAGGGTTATGCTTAAGGTTAGGGTTATGGTTAGGCTAAGGGTCAGGGTTAGGTAAGGTTTAGGGTTAGGGTGAGGGTAAGATAAGGGTTATGGTTAGGGTTAGGGTTAGGGTTAGGTTTAGGGTAAGGGTTAGGGTAATTGTAAGTGTTATGGTGAGGGTTAGGGTTAGGGTAAGGGTAGAGTTAGGGGTTAGGGTTAGGGTTAGGGTAAGGGTTAGTGTAACGGTTAGGGGTTAGGGTTAGGGTTAGGGTTAGTGAAAGTGTTAGTGTTAGGGTTAGGGTTAGGGTAAGGGTTAGGGTTAGGATTAGGGTTAGGGCAAGTGTAAGTGTTAGGGTTAGGATTAGCTTTAGGGTTAGGATAAGGGTAAGGGTTAAGGTTATGTTTAGGGTTAGGTTTAGGGTTGGGGTTAAGGTTAGGCTTAGGGTTAGGGTAAGGTTAAGTGTTAGGGTTAGGTTTAGGGTTTGGGTTAGGTTTAGGGTTAGGGTAAGTGTAAGGGTTAGGGTTAGGGTTATAGTTAGGTTTAGGGTTATGGTAAGGGTAAGGATGAGGGTTAGGTATAGGGTTAGGTTTAGGGTTAGGTTTAGGGTAAGGGTAAGGGTTAGGGTTAACGTTAGGGTTTGGCTTAGGGTTAGGGAAAGGGTAAGGGTTGGGGTTAGGGTTAGGGTTAGGGTTAGGGAAAGGGTTAGGGTTAGGGTTTGGGAAAGGGTAAGGGTTAGGTTTAGGGTTAGGGTTAGGGTTAGGTTTAACATTAAGATTAGGGTTAGGGTTAGGGTAAGGGTAAGGGTTAGGGTTAGGGTTAGGGGTTAGGATTAGGGTTAGGGTTTGGTTTAGGTTTAGGGTTAGTGTTAGGGTAAGGGTAAGGGTTAGGGTTAGGGTTAGGGTTAGGTTTAGGTTAGGTTTAGGGTAAGGGTAATGGTTAGGTTTAGGGTTAGGGTTAGGGTTAAGGTTAGGTTTAGTGTTAGGGTAAGGTCTAGGGCAAGGGTAAGGGTTAGGGTTAGGGTTAGGTTTAGGAAAAGTGTTAGGGTTAGGGGTTAGATTTAGGGTTAGGGTTAGGGTAAAGGGTTAAGGTTAGGATTAGGTTAAGGATTAGATTAAGGGATAGTGTTTGGGTAAGGGTAAGGGTAAGGGTTAGGGTGAGTGTTAGGGTTAGGGTTAAGGTTAGGGTTAGGGTTAGGGTAAGGGTAAGGGGTAGGGTAGGGTTAGGGTTAGGGGTTAGGGTTGGGGTTTTGGTTAGAGGAAGGGTTAGGGTTAGGGTAAGGGTTAGGGTTGGGGTTAGGGTTAGGGTAAGGATTAGGGTTAGGGTAAGGATTAGGGTTATGGTTATGGTTAGGGTTAGGGTTAGCATTAAGGTTAGGGTTAGGGTTAAGGTTAGGAAAAGGTTAAGGGTTAGGGTTAGGGTTAGGGTTAGGGTAAGTGTAAGTTTAAGGGTTAGGTTTAGGGTTAGGTTAAGGGTTTGGGTTAGCGTTAGGTTTAGGGTCAGCATTAAGGTTAGGATTAGGTTTAGGGTAAGGGTAAGGGTTAGGGTAGGGTTAGGGTAAGGGTAAGGGTTAGGTTTAGGGTTAAGGTTAGGTTAAAGGTAAGGGTTAGGTTTAGGGTTAAGTTTAGGGAAAGGGTAAGGGTTAGGGTTAGGGTTAGGGTTAGGGTTAAGGTTACGGTTAGTGTTAGGGTTAGGGTTAGAGTAAGGGCAAGGGTTAGGGCTAGGGCTATGGTTAGGGTTAGGGTTAGAGTTAGGCTAAGGGTGAGGGTTAGGGTTAGGATAAGGGTTAGCGTTATTGTTAGGGTTAGAGGTAGGGTTAGGTTCAGGGTAAGGGTAAGGGTTAGGGTAAGGGTTAGGGTAAGGGTTAGGGTTAGGGTTAATGTTAGCGTTAGGGTTAGGGTAAGTTTAAGAGTTAGGGTTAGGTTTAGGTTTATGTTTAGGTTTGGGGTTAAGGTTTGGGTTATGGTTCGGGTTATGGTAAGTGTTAGGTTAAGGGTTAGGGTTAGCGTTAGGTTTAGTTTTAGGGTTAAGGTTAGGGTTAGGGTTAGGGTTAGGCTAAGGGATAGGGTTAGGGTTAGGGTAAGGGTTAGGGTTAGGTTTGGGGTTGGGGTTAGAGGAAGGGTTAGGGTTTAGGTAGGGTAAGGGTTAGGATTAGGGTTAGGGTTAGGGTAAGGATTAGGGTTAGTGTAAGCGTAAGGGTTAGGGTTAGGGTTAGGGCAAGGGTAAGGTTTAGGGTTATGGTTAGGGTTAGAGTTAGGGTTAGGGTTACGGCTAGGGTAAGTGTTAGGTTTAGAGTTAGGGTTATGGTCAGCATTAAGGTTAGGGTTAGGGGTAGGGTTAGGGTTAGGGTTAGGTAAAGGGTAAGGGTAAGGGTTAGTGTTAGGGTTAGGGTTAGGGTAAGGATAAGGGTTAGGTTTAGGTTTAGGGTAAGGGTTAGGGTTAGCGTTAGGGTTAGGGTTAGCATTAAGGTTTGAGTTAGGGTTAGCGTAAGGGTAAGGGTTATGGTTAGGGTTAGGGTAAGAGTAAGCTTTAGGGTTAGGGTTAGTGTTAGGGTTGGGGTAAGGATTAGTGTTAGGGTTAGGGTTAGGGTTAGGTTTAGCATTAGGGTAAGGGTAAGTGTTAGGGTTAGGGTTAGGTTTAGGGTTAGGGTTAGTTTAAGGGTTAGGGTTAGGGTTAGTGGTAGGGTGAGGGTTAGGGTTAGGGTTAGGGTAAGGGTTAGGGTTAGGGTTAGGCTTAGGGTTAGGTTTGGGGTTAGGGTTAGGGTAAGGGTTAGGGTTATGGTAAAGTTTAGTGTTAGGGTTAGTGTTAGGGTTAGGGTAAGGGTAAGGGTTAGTGTTAGGGTTAGGGTTAGTGTTAGGTTTATGGTTAGGGTTAGGGTTAGTGTTAGGGTTAGTGTTAGGGTTAGGTTTAGGGTTAGGGTTAGGGTAAGCGTAAGGGTTAGGGTTAGGTTTAGGGTTAGGGTAAGGGTAAGGGTTAGTATTAATGTTAGGGTTACGTTTAGGGTTAGGATTAGGATAAGGTAAGCGTTAGGGTTAGGGTTAGGGTTAGTGTAAGGGTAAGGGTTAGTGTTAGGGTTAAGGTTAGGGTTAATATTAGGGTTAGGGTTAGGGTTAGGCTAAGGTTTATGGTTAGGGTTAGGGTTAGGGTTAGGGTTAGGCTAAGGTTTAGGGTTAGGGTTAGGGTAAGGGTTAGGGTTTGGGTTAGGGTTAGGGTTAGAGTTCGGCATAGGGTTAGGGTTAGGGTTAGGGTTAGAGTTCGGGATAGGGTTAGGGTTAGGGTAAGGGTAAGGGTTAGGGTTACGGTTAGGGTTAGGGTTAGGGTAAAAGTTAGGGTTATGGTTACGGTTAGAGTTAGGGTATGGCTAAGGGTTAGAGTTAGTGTTAGGGTTAGGTTAGGTTTAGGGTTAGGGTTAGAGTAAGGGTAAGGGTTATGGTAAGGGTTAGGATTAGGGTTTGGGTTAGGGCTATGGTAAGGGTAAGGTTGAGGGTTAGGGTTAGTGTAAGGGTTAGGGTAAGGGTAAGGGTAAGGTTTAGGGTATGTTTATAGTTAGGATTAGGGTTAGGGAAATGGTAAGGGTTAGGGTTAGGGTTAGGGTTGGGGTTAGGGTAAGGATTAGGGTCAGGGTTAGGGTTAGGGTAAGGGTTAGGTTTAGGGTTAGGGTTAGCATTAAGGTTAGGGTTAGGGTTAGGTTAGGGTAAGGGTTAGGTTTATTGTTAGGGTAAGGGTAAGGGTTAGGATTAGGGTTAGGGTTACGGTTAGGGTTAGGGTTAGCATTAAGGTTAGGGTTAGGGTTAGGTTAAGGGTAAGGGTTAGGGTTATTGTTAGGGTAAGGTTAAGGGTTAGGATTAGGTTTAGGGTTAGGTTTAGGTTTAGGGCTAGGGTACGTTTAAAGCTTAGGGTTAGGTTAGGATTAGGTTTAGGGTACGAGTAAGGTTTAGGGTTAGGTTTAGGGTTAGGGTTAGCATTAAGGTTAGGGTTAGGGTTAGGTTAGGGTAAGGGTTAGGTTTATTGTTAGGGTAAGGGTAAGGGTTAGGATTAGGGTTAGGGTTACGGTTAGGGTTAGGGTTAGCATTAAGGTTAGGGTTAGGGTTAGGTTAAGGGTAAGGGTTAGGGTTATTGTTAGGGTAAGGTTAAGGGTTAGGATTAGGTTTAGGGTTAGGTTTAGGTTTAGGGCTAGGGTACGTTTAAAGCTTAGGGTTAGGTTAGGATTAGGTTTAGGGTACGAGTAAGGTTTAGGGTTACGGTTAGTGTTAGGTTTAGGGTTAGGGCTATGGTAAGGGTAAGGTTGAGGGTTAGGGTTAGTGTCAGGGTTAGGGTAAGGGTAAGGGTAAGGTTTAGGGTATGTTTATTGTTAGGATTAGGGTTAGGGAAAGGGTAAGGTTTAGGGTTAGGGTTAGGGTTGGGGTTAGGGTAAGGATTAGGGTCAGGGTTAGGGTTAGGGTAAGGGTTAGGTTTAGGGTTAGGGTTAGCATTAAGGTTAGGGTTAGGGTTAGGTTAGGGTAAGGGTTAGGTTTATTGTTAGGGTAAGGGTTAGCATTAGGGTTAGGGTTACCGTTAGGGTTAGGATTAGCATTAAGGATAGGGTTAGGGTTAGGTTAAGGGTAAGGGTTAGGGTTATTTTTAGGGTAAGGGTAAGGGTTAGGATTAGGTTTAGGGTTAGGTTTAGGGTTAGGGTTAGGGTAAGGGTAAGGGTTAGGTTTAGGTTTAGGTCTAGGGTTAGGGTTAGTGTAAGGGTTAGGGTTAGTGTTAGTGTTCGGTTTAGGGTTAAGTTTAGGGTTAGAGTAAAGGTAAAGGTTAGGGTTAGGGTGAGGGTTAGGGGTTAGTGTTAGGGTTTGGGTTAGGATTATGGTTAGTGTAAGGGTAAGGTTTAGGGTTAGGGTTAGAGTTAGGGGTTAGGGTTAGGGTAAGGGTTAGGGTTAGGTTTAGGGTAAGAGTAAGGTTTAGGGTTAGGGTTAGGGTAAGAGTAAGGGTTAGGTTTAGAATAGGGTATGGTAAGGGTAAGGATTAGGGATAGGGTAAGAGTAAGGGTTAGGTTTAGAATAGGGTATGGTAAGGGTAAGGATTAGGGTTAGGGTTAGGGTTAAGGTTATGTTTAGGGTTAGGTTTAGGCTAAGGGTTAGGGTTACGGTTAGGGTAAGGGTTACGGGTAGGGTTGGGGTTAGGGTTAGAGGTAGGGTTAGGGTTAGGTAAGGGTAAGGGTAAGTGATAGGGTTAGGGTTAGGGTAAGGGTAAGGGTTAGGATTAGTGTTAGGGTTAGGGTATGGGTTAGGGTTAGGGTAAGGTTTAGGGTTAGGGTTAGGGTTAGGGTTAGGGTAAGGGTAAGGGTTAGGGTTAGGATAAGGGTTAGGGTTTGGGTTAGGGTTAGGGTTAGAGTTAGGTTTAGGGTTAGGGTAAGGGTAAGGGTTAGGGTTAGGGTTAGGGTTAGCGTTAGGGTAAAGGTTGGGGTTAGGTTTTAGGGTTAGATTTAGGATAAGGGTTAGGGATAGGGGTTAGGGTTAGGGTTCGGGTTAGTGTAAGGGTTAGCTTTAGGGTTAGAGTTAGGGTTATGGTAAGGGTTAGGGTTAGGGTTAGGGCAAGGGTAAGTGTTAGGGTTAGTGTTAGGGTTAGGGTAAGTTTAAGAGTTAGGGTTAGGGTTAGGTTTAGGTTTAGGTTTGGTTTTAAGGTTTGGGTTAGGGTTCGGGTTAGGGTAAGTGTTAGGGTTAGGTTAGGGTTAGCGTTAGTTTTAGGGTTAGGTTTAAGTTTAGGGTTAGTGTTAGGCTAAGGGTTAGGGTTAGGGTTAGGTTAAGGGTTAGGGTTAGGGTTGGGGTTGGGGTTGGGGTTAGAGGAAGGGTTAGGGTTAGGGTAAGGGTAAGGGTTAGGGTTAGGGTTAGGGTTAGGGTAAGGATTAGGGTTAGGGTAAGGGTTAGGGTTAGGGTTAGCATTAAGGTTAGGGTTAGGGTTAGGGTAAAGGTAAGTATAAGGGTTAGGTTTAGGGTTAGGTTAAGGTTTGGGGTTAGCATTAGGTTTAGGGTCAGCATTAAGGTTAGGGTTAGGTTTAGGGTAAGGGTAAGGGTTAGGGTTAGGGTTAGGGTAAGGGTAAGTGTTAGGTTTAGGGTTAGGGTTAGGGTAAGGATTAGTGTTAGGGTTAGCCTTAGGGTTAGGTTTAGGTTAGGATAAGCGTAAGGGTTAGGGTTAGGGTTAGGTTTAGGGTTAGCCTTAGGGATAGGGTTAGGGTTTGGGTTAAGGTTATGGATAGGGTTAGGGTTAGGGTCAATGAAAGGTTAAGGGTTAGGGAAAGGGTTAGGGTTAGGGTAAGGGTTGGGATTAGGTTTAGGGTTATGGTTAGGGTTAGTGTAAGGATTAGGGTTAGGGTTAGGGTAAGGGTTAGGGTTAGGGTAAGGTTTAGGGTTAGGTGTTAGGGTTAGGGTTAGGTTTAGGGTTAGGGTAAGGGTTAGGGTTAGGTGTTAGTGTTAGGGTTAGGGTTAGGGTGAGGGTTAGAGTTCGGGATAGGGTTAGGGTTATGGTAAGGGTAAGGGTTAGGGTTAGGGTTAGGGTTAGGGTAAAGGTTAGGGTTATGGTTACGGTTAGAGTTAGGGTAAGGCTAAGGGTTAGAGTTAGTGTTAGGGTTAGGTTAGGTTTAGGGTTAGGGTTAGAGTAAGGGTAAGGTTATGGTTAGGGTTAGGATTAGGGTTAAAGTTAGGGTTAGGGTTAAGGTTAGGGTTAGGGTATGTTTAATGCTTAGGGTTAGGGTTAGGATTAGGTTTAGGGTACGAGTAAGGTTTAGGGTTAGGGTTAGGGTTAGGTTTAGGGTTAGGGCTATGGTATGGGGAAGATTGAGGGTTAGGGTTAGTGTAAGGGTTAGGGTAAGTGTAAGGGTAAGGTTTAGGGTATGTTTATTGTTAGAATTAGGTTTAGGGAAAGGGTAAGGGTTAGGGTTAGGGTTAGGGTTGGGGTTAGGGTTAGGATTAGGGTCAGGGTTAGGGTTAGGGTAAGGGTAAGGTTTAGGGTTAGGGTTAGCATTAAGGTTAGGGTTAGGGTTAGGTTAAGGGTAAGAGTTAGGTTTATTGTTAGGGTAAGGGTAAGGTTTAGCATTAGGGTTAGGGTTACGGTTAGGGTTAGGGTTAGCATTAAGGTTAGGGTTAGGGTTAAGTTAAGAGTAAGGGTTAGGGTTATTGTTAGGGTAAGGGTAAGGGTTAGGATTAGGTTGAGGGTTAGGTTTAGGGTTAGGGTTAGGCTAAGGGTTAGGGTTAGGGTTAGGTTAAGGGTTAGGGTTAGGGTTGGGGTTGGGGTTGGGGTTAGAGGAAGGGTTAGGGTTAGGGTAAGGGTAAGGGTTAGGGTTAGGGTTAGGGTTAGGGTAAGGATTAGGGTTAGGGTAAGGGTTAGGGTTAGGGTTAGCATTAAGGTTAGGGTTAGGGTTAGGGTAAAGGTAAGTATAAGGGTTAGGTTTAGGGTTAGGTTAAGGTTTGGAGTTAGCATTAGGTTTAGGGTCAGCATTAAGGTTAGGGTTAGGTTTAGGGTAAGGGTAAGGGTTAGGGTTAGGGTTAGGGTAAGGGTAAGTGTTAGGTTTAGGGTTAGGGTTAGGGTAAGGATTAGTGTTAGGGTTAGCGTTAGGGTTAGGTTTAGGTTAGGGTAAGCGTAAGGGTTAGGGTTAGGGTTAGGTTTAGGGTTAGCCTTAGGGATAGGGTTAGGGTTAGGGTTAAGGTTATGGATAGGGTTAGGGTTAGGGTCAATGAAAGGTTAAGGGTTAGGGAAAGGGTTAGGGTTAGGGTAAGTGTTGGGATTAGGTTTAGGGTTATGGTTAGGGTTAGTGTAAGGATTAGGGTTAGGGTTAGGGTTAGGGTAAGGGTTAGGGTTAGGGTAAGGTTTAGGGTTAGGTGTTAGGGTTAGGGTTAGGTTTAGGGTTAGGGTAAGGGTTAGGGTTAGGTGTTAGTGTTAGGGTTAGGGTTAGGGTGAGGGTTAGAGTTCTGGATAGGTTTAGGGTTATGGTAAGGGTAAGGGTTAGGGTTAGGGTTAGGGTTAGGGTAAAGGTTAGGGTTATGGTTACGGTTAGAGTTAGGGTAAGGCTAAGGGTTAGAGTTAGTGTTAGGGTTAGGTTAGGTTTAGGGTTAGGGTTAGAGTAAGGGTAAGGTTATGGTTAGGGTTAGGATTAGGGTTAAATTTAGGGTTAGGGTTAAGGTTAGGGTTAGGGTATGTTTAATGCTTAGGGTTAGGGTTAGGATTAGGTTTAGGGTACGAGTAAGGTTTAGGGTTAGGGTTAGGGTTAGGTTTAGGGTTAGGGCTATGGTATGGGGAAGATTGAGGGTTAGGGTTAGTGTAAAGGTTACGGTAAGGGTAAGGGTAAGGTTTAGGGTATGTTTATTGTTAGGATTAGGTTTAGGGAAAGGGTAAGGGTTAGGGTTAGGGTTAGGGTTGGGGTTAGGGTTAGGATTAGGGTCAGGGTTAGGGTTAGGGTAAGGGTAAGTTTTAGGGTTAGGGTTAGCATTAAGGTTAGGGTTAGGGTTAGGTTAAGGGTAAGAGTTAGGTTTATTGTTAGGGTAAGGGTAAGGTTTAGCATTAGGGTTAGGGTTACGGTTAGGGTTAGGGTTAGCATTAAGGTTAGGGTTAGGGTTAAGTTAAGAGTAAGGGTTAGGGTTATTGTTAGGGTAAGGGTAAGGGTTAGGATTAGGTTGAGGGTTAGGTTTAGGGTTAGGGTTAGGGTAAGGGTAAGGGTTAGGGTTAGGTTTAGGTCTAGGGTTAGGGTTAGTGTAAGGGTTAGGGTTAGGGT
This sequence comes from Megascapheus bottae, assembly GCA_024803745.1. NCBI lineage: Eukaryota > Metazoa > Chordata > Mammalia > Rodentia > Geomyidae > Megascapheus > Megascapheus bottae. Next base: position 11,148,797 of record JANJXV010000038.1, read on the forward strand.
TAGTGTTCGGTTTAGGGTTAAGTTTAGGGTTAGGGTAAAGGTAAAGGTTAGGGTTAGGGTGAGGGTTAGGGGTTAGTGTTAGGGTTTGGGTTAGGTTTATTGTTTGGGTAAGGGTAAGGTTTAGGGTTAGGGTTAGGGTTAGGGGTTAGGGTTAGGGTTAGCGTTAGGGTTAGGGTAATGGTTAGGGTTAGGTTTAGGGTAAGAATAAGGTTTAGGGTTAGGGTTAGGGTTAGGTTTTGGGTTAGGGTTAGGGTAAGAGTAAGGGTTAGGTTTAGGGTTAGGGTATGGAAAGGGTAAGGATTAGGGTTAGGGTTAGCGTTAAGGTTATGTTTAGGGTTAGGTTTAGGCTAAGGGTTAGGGTTACGTTTAGGGTAAGGGTTACGGGTAGGGTTGGGGTTAGGGTTAGAGGTAGGGTTAGGGTTAGGGTAAGGGTAAGTGTTAGGGTTAGGGTTAGGGTAAGGATAAGGGTTAGGATTAGGGTTAGGGTTAGGGTATGGGTTAGGGTTAGGGTAAGGTTTAGGGTTAGGGTTAGGGTTAGGGTTAGGTTAAGTGTAAGGGTTAGGGTTAGGATAAGGGTTAGGGTTTGGGTTAGGGTTAGGGTTATAGTTAGGTTTAGGGTTAGCGTAAGGGTAAGGGTTAGGGTTAGGGTTAGGGTTAGCGTTAGGGTAAAGGTTGGGGTTAGGGTTTAGGGTTAGATTTAGGATAAGGGTTAGGGATAGGGGTTAGGGTTAGGGTTCGGGTTAGTGTAAGGGTTAGCGTTAGGGTTGGAGTTAGGGTTCTGGTAAGGGATAGGGTTAGGGTTAGGTCAAGGGTAAGTGTTAGGGTTAGTGTTAGGGTTAGTGTTAGGTTTAGGGTAAGTTTAAGAGTTAGGGATAGGGTTAGGTTTAGGTTTAGGTTTGGGGTTAAGGTTTGGGTTAGGGTTCGGGTTAGGGTAAGTGTTAGGGTTAGGGTTAGGGATAGAGTAAGGGTTAGGGTTAGGGGTTAGGGTTAGGCTTAGGGTTAGGCTAAGGCTTAGGGTTAGGGTTAGGTTAAGGGTTAGGGTTAGGGTTGGGGTGGGGTTGGGGTTAGAGGAAGGGTTAGGGTTAGGGTAAGGGTAAGGGTTAGGGTTAGGGCTAGGGTTAGGGTAAGGATTTGGGTTAGGGTAAGGATTAGGGTTAGGGTTAGCATTAAGGTTAGGGTTAGGGTTAGGGTTAGGGTAAGGGTAAGTATAAGGGTTAGGTTTAGGGTTAGGTTAAGGTTTGGGGTTAGCGTCAGGTTTAGGTTCAGCATTAAGCTTACGGTTAGGTTTAGGGTAAGGGTAAGTGTTAGGTTTAGGGTTAGGGTTAGGGTAAGGATTAGTGTTAGGGTTAGCGTTAGGGTTAGGGTAAGCGTGAGGGTTAGGGTTAGGGTTAGGTTTAGGGTTAGGCTTAGGGTTAGGGTTAAGGTTATGGATAGGGTTAGGGTTAGGGTCAAAGAAAGGTTAAGGGTTAGGGTCAGGGTTAGGGTTAGGTTAAGGGTTGGGGTTAGGTTTAGGGTTATGGTTAGGGTTAGTGTAAGGATTAGGGTTAGGGTTAGGTTTAGGGTAAGTGTTAGGGTTAGGGTAAGGTTTAGGGTTAGGTGTTACGGTTAGGGTTAGGTTTAGGGTTAGGGTAAGTGTTAGGGTTAGGTGTTAGTGTTAGGGTTAGGGTTAGGGTGAGGGTGAGGGTTAGGGTTAGGGTAAGGTTAAGTGTTAGGGTTAGGGTTAGGGTTAGGATTAGCGGATAAGGTTAGGCTTAGGTTTAGAATTAGTGTATGGGTTAGGGTTAATGTTAGGGTAAGGGTAAGTGTTAGGGTTATGGTTAGGGTTAGCGTTAGGTTTAGGGCAAGGGTTAAGGTTAGGGTTAGGGTTAGCTTTATGGTTAGGTTTAGGGGTAGGGTAAGAGTTAGGGTTAGTGTTAGGGATAGATTAAGGGTAAGGGTTAGGGTTAGAGGTTAGGGTTAGGGTTAGTTTTAGTGTTAGGGTTAGAGTAAGTGTAAGGGTGAGGGTTAGGGTTAGGGTTAGGGATTGGGTTAGGTTTAGTGTTAAGGTTAGGGTTAGATTTAGGGTAAGGGTAAGGGTTAGAGTTAGGTTTAGGGTTAGGTTAGGTTTAGGGTTAGGGTTAGGGTAAGGTTAAGGGTTAGGCTTAGGGTTAGGCTAAGGGTTAGGGTTACGGTTAGGGTAAGGGTTAGGGGTAGGTTTGGGGTTGGGATAGGGGTAGGTTTAGGGTTAAGGTAAGGGTAAGGTTAGGGTTAGGGTTAGGGTTAGGGTAAGGATTAGGTTTAGGGTTAGGGTAAGGATTAGGGTTAGGTTTAGGGTTAGTGTTAGGTTTAGCATTAAGGTTAGGGTTAGGGTTAGGGTTACGGAAAGGGTAAGGGTTAGGGTTAGGGTTAGGGTTAGGGTTAGGGCAAGCGTAAGGGTTAGGTTTAGGGTTTAGGTTAGGGTTAAGTTTAGGGTTAGGGTTAGGGTTAGGCTAAGGGTTAGGGTTATGGTTAGGGTAAGGGTTAGGGTTAGGGTTAGGGTTAGGGTTAGGGTTAGGCTAAGGGTAAGATTTAGGGTTAGGGTTAGGGTTAGGGTTAGGCTAAGGGTAAGATTTAGGGTTATTGTTAGGGTTAGGTTTAGGGTTGGGGTTGGGGTTAGAGGAAGGGTTAGGGTTAGGGTTAGGATAAGGATTAGGGTTTGGGGTAGGGTTAGGGTTAGGGTAAGGGTAAGGGTTAGGGTTAGGGTTAGGGTTAGGGTTAGGTTAAGGGTTGGGGTTAGGGGTTAGGGTTAGGTTTAGGATAAGTGTTAGGGATAGGGGTTAGGGTTAGGGTTAGGGTTAGTGTAAGGGTTAGGGTTAGGGTTAGGGTTAGGGTTAGGGCAAGGGTAAGTGTTGGCGTTAGTGTTAGTGTTAGCGTTAGGGTTAGGGTAAGTTTAAGAGTTAGGGTTAGGGTTAGGTTTAGGTTTAGGTTTGGGGTTAAGTTTTGGGTTAGGGTTCAGGTTCGGGTAAGTGTTAGGGTTAGGGTTAGGTTTAGCGTTAGGTTTAGGGTTAGGGTTAAGTTTAGGGTTAGGATTAGGCTAAGGGTTAGGGTTAGGTTTAGGGTAAGGGTTAGGGTTAGGGTTGGGGTTGGGGTTAGAGGAAGGGTTAGGGTTAGGGTAAGGGTAAGGTTTAGGGTTAGGGTTAGGGTAAGGGTAAGTATTAGGGTTAGGGTAAGGATTAGGGTTAGGGTTAAGGTTAGGGTTAGGTTTAGGGTAAGGGTAAGTATAATGGTTAGGTTTAGGGTTAGGTTAAGGGTTGGGGTTAACGTTAGGTTTAGGGTCAGCATTAAGGTTAGGGTTAGGTTTAGGGTAAGGGTAAGGGTTAGGGTTAGGGTTAGGGTAAGGGTAAGGGTTAGGTTTAGGGTTAGGGTTAGGGTAAGGATTAGTGTTAGGGTTAGGGTTAGGATTAGGGTTAGGTTTAGGGTTAGGGTAAGCGTAAGGGTTAGGGTTAGGTTTAGGGTTAGGCTTAGGGTTAGGGTTAGGGTTAGGTATAGGGTTAGGGTAAGGGTAAGGGTTAGGATTAGGTTGAGGGTTAGGTTTAGGGTTAGGGTTAGGGTAAGGGTAAGGGTTAGGGTTAGGTTTAGGTCTAGGGTTAGGGTTAGTGTAAGGGTTAGGGTTAGGGTTAGTGTTCGGTTTAGGGTTAAGTTTAGGGTTAGGGTAAAGCTAAAGGTTAGGGTTAGGGTGAGGGTTAGGGGTTAGTGTTAGGGTTTGGGTTAGGTTTATGGTTAGGGTAAGGGTAAGGTTTAGGGTTAGGGTTAGGGTTAGGGGTTAGGGTTAGGGTTAGCGTTAGGGTTAGGGTAAGGGTTAGGGTTCGGTTTAGGGTAAGAATAAGGTTTAGGGTTAGGGTTAGGGTTAGGTTTTGGGTTAGGGTTAGGGTAAGAGTAAGGGTTAGGTTTAGGGTTAGGGTATGGAAAGGGTAAGGATTAGGGTTAGGGTTAGCGTTAAGGTTATGTTTAGGGTTAGGTTTAGGCTAAGGGTTAGGGTTACGGTTAGGGTAAGGGTTACGGGTAGGGTTGGGGTTAGGGTTAGAGGTAGGGTTAGGGTTAGGGTAAGGGTAAGTGTTAGGGTTAGGGTTAGGGTAAGGATAAGGGTTAGGATTAGGGTTAGGGTTAGGGTATGGGTTAGGGTTAGGGTAAGGTTTAGGGTTAGGGTTAGGGTTAGGGTTAGGTTAAGTGTAAGGGTTAGGGTTAGGATAAGGGTTAGGGTTTGGGTTAGGGTTAGGGTTATAGTTAGGTTTAGGGTTAGCGTAAGGGTAAGGGTTAGGGTTAGGGTTAGGGTTAGCGTTAGGGTAAAGGTTGGGGTTAGGGTTTAGGGTTAGATTTAGGATAAGGGTTAGGGATAGGGGTTAGGGTTAGGGTTCGGGTTAGTGTAAGGGTTAGCGTTAGGGTTAGAGTTAGGGTTATGGTAAGGGATAGGGTTAGGGTTAGGTCAAGGGTAAGTGTTAGGGTTAGTGTTAGGGTTAGTGTTAGGTTTAGGGTAAGTTTAAGAGTTAGGGATAGGGTTAGGTTTAGGTTTAGGTTTGGGGTTAAGGTTTGGGTTAGGGTTCGGGTTAGGGTAAGTGTTAGGGTTAGGGTTAGGGATAGAGTAAGGGTTAGGGTTAGGGGTTAGGGTTAGGCTTAGGGTTAGGCTAAGGCTTAGGGTTAGGGTTAGGTTAAGGGTTAGGGTTAGGGTTGGGGTGGGGTTGGGGTTAGAGGAAGGGTTAGGGTTAGGGTAAGGGTAAGGGTTAGGGTTAGGGCTAGGGTTAGGTTAAGGATTTGGGTTAGGGTAAGGATTAGGGTTAGGGTTAGCATTAAGGTTAGGGTTAGGGTTAGGGTTAGGGTAAGGGTAAGTATAAGGGTTAGGTTTAGGGTTAGGTTAAGGTTTGGGGTTAGCGTCAGGTTTAGGTTCAGCATTAAGCTTACGGTTAGGTTTAGGGTAAGGGTAAGGTTTAGGGTTAGGGTTAGGGTAAGGGTAAGTGTTAGGTTTAGGGTTAGGGTTAGGGTAAGGATTAGTGTTAGGGTTAGCGTTAGGGTTAGGGTAAGCGTGAGGGTTAGGGTTAGGGTTAGGTTTAGGGTTAGGCTTAGGGTTAGGGTTAAGGTTATGGATAGGGTTAGGGTTAGGGTCAAAGAAAGGTTAAGGGTTAGGGTCAGGGTTAGGGTTAGGTTAAGGGTTGGGGTTAGGTTTAGGGTTATGGTTAGGGTTAGTGTAAGGATTAGGGTTAGGGTTAGGTTTAGGGTAAGTGTTAGGGTTAGGGTAAGGTTTAGGGTTAGGTGTTACGGTTAGGGTTAGGTTTAGGGTTAGGGTAAGTGTTAGGGTTAGGTGTTAGTGTTAGGGTTAGGGTTAGGGTGAGGGTGAGGGTTAGGGTTAGGGTAAGGTTAAGTGTTAGGGTTAGGGTTAGGGTTAGGATTAGCGGATAAGGTTAGGCTTAGGTTTAGAATTAGTGTATGGGTTAGGGTTAATGTTAGGGTAAGGGTAAGTGTTAGGGTTATGGTTAGGGTTAGCGTTAGGTTTAGGGCAAGGGTTAAGGTTAGGGTTAGGGTTAGCTTTATGGTTAGGTTTAGGGGTAGGGTAAGAGTTAGGGTTAGTGTTAGGGATAGATTAAGGGTAAGGGTTAGGGTTAGAGGTTAGGGTTAGGGTTAGTTTTAGTGTTAGGGTTAGAGTAAGTGTAAGGGTGAGGGTTAGGGTTAGGGTTAGGGATTGGGTTAGGTTTAGTGTTAAGGTTAGGGTTAGATTTAGGGTAAGGGTAAGGGTTAGAGTTAGGTTTAGGGTTAGGTTAGGTTTAGGGTTAGGGTTAGGGTAAGGTTAAGGGTTAGGCTTAGGGTTAGGCTAAGGGTTAGGGTTACGGTTAGGGTAAGGGTTAGGGGTAGGTTTGGGGTTGGGATAGGGGTAGGTTTAGGGTTAAGGTAAGGGTAAGGTTAGGGTTAGGGTTAGGGTTAGGGTAAGGATTAGGTTTAGGGTTAGGGTAAGGATTAGGGTTAGGTTTAGGGTTAGTGTTAGGTTTAGCATTAAGGTTAGGGTTAGGGTTAGGGTTACGGAAAGGGTAAGGGTTAGGGTTAGGGTTAGGGTTAGGGTTAGGGCAAGCGTAAGGGTTAGGTTTAGGGTTTAGGTTAGGGTTAAGTTTAGGGTTAGGGTTAGGGTTAGGCTAAGGGTTAGGGTTATGGTTAGGGTAAGGGTTAGGGTTAGGGTTAGGGTTAGGGTTAGGCTAAGGGTAAGATTTAGGGTTAGGGTTAGGGTTAGGGTTAGGCTAAGGGTAAGATTTAGGGTTATTGTTAGGGTTAGGTTTAGGGTTGGGGTTGGGGTTAGAGGAAGGGTTAGGGTTAGGGTTAGGATAAGGATTAGGGTTTGGGGTAGGGTTAGGGTTAGGGTAAGGGTAAGGGTTAGGGTTAGGGTTAGGTTAAGGGTTAGGTTTCGGTTTAGGTTAAGGGTAAGGTTTATGGTGAGGGTTAGGGTTAGAGTTAGGGTAATGGTAAGGGTTAGGGTTAGGCTTAGGGTAAGGGTAAAGGTTAGGGTTAGGGTTAGTGTAAGGATTAGTGTTAGGGTTAGGGTTAGGGTTAGGTTAAGGGTAAGGTTTATGGTGAGGGTTAGGGTTAGAGTTAGGGTAATGGTAAGGGTTAGGGTTAGGCTTAGGGTAAGGGTAAAGGTTAGGGTTAGGGTTAGTGTAAGATTAGTGTTAGGGTTAGGGTTAGGGTTAGGTTTAGGTTTAGGGTAAGGGTAAGTGTTAGGGTTAGGGTTAGTTTTAGGGTAAGGGTTAGGGTAAGGGTTAGAGTTAGGGTTAGTGTTAGGGTGAGGGTTAGGGTTAGGGTTAGGGTTAGGGTAAGGTTTAGGGTTATTGTTAGGGTTAGGTTTGGGGTCAGGGTTAGCGTAAGGGTTAGGGTTATGGTAAAGGTAAGGGTTAGGGTTAGGGTTAGGGTAAGAGTATGTGTTAGTGTTAGGTTTAGGGTTAGGGTTAGGTTTAGTGTTAGGGTTAGCGTTAGGGTTAGGTTTAGGGTTAGGGTTAGGGTATGGGTAAGGGTTAGGGTTAGGGTTAGGGCTAGGGTAAGGGTAAGGGTTACGATTAATGTTAGTTTTAGGGTTAGGGTTAGGGTTAGGGTTAGGATAAGGGTAATGGTTAGGGTTAGGGGTAGTGTAAGGGTTAGGGTTAGGGTTAGGGTTAGGGTTAGGGTTATGGTTAAGGTTAGGGTTAAGGTAAGGGTTAGGGTTAGGGTTACGGTTAAGGTTTAGGTTAGTGTTAGGGTTAGGTTTGGGTTAGGGTAAGGGTTAGGGTTAGGGTTTGGGTTAGCTTAGGTTTAGGGTTAGGGTTAGGGTAAGGGTAAGGGTTATGGTTATGGTTATTGTTAGGGTTAAAGTTAGGGTTAGGGTTAAGGTCAGGGTTAGGGTAAGTTTAAGGCTTAGGGTTAGGGTTAGGATTAGGTTTAGGGTACAGGAAAGGTTTAGGGTTAGGGTTAGGGTTAGAGTTAGGTTTAGGGTTAGGGTTAGGGTAAGGGCAAGGTTTAGGGTTAGGGTTAGAGTTAAGGTTAGGGTTAGGGTAAGGGTAAGGGTTAGGGTTAGGGTTAGGGCAAGGGTAAGGGTTAGGGTTACGGTTAAGGTTTAGGTTAGTGTTAGGGTTAGGTTTGGGTTAGTGTAAGGGTAAGTGTGAGGGTTAGGGTTAGGGTTAGGTTTAAGGTTAGGGTTAGGGTTACGGTAAGTGTTAGGGTTTGGGTTAGGGTTAGGGTTAGAGTTAAGGTTAGGGTTAGGGTAAGGGTAAGGTTTAGGGTTAGGTTTAGGGTTAGGGTAAGGGTTAGGGTTAGGTGTTAGGTTTAGGTTTAGGATAAGGGTTAGGGTAGGGGTTAGGGTTAGGTTATGTGTTAGGGTTAGGGTTAGGATTAGGGTAAGGGTTAGGGTTAGGGTTACGTTTAGGGTTAGGGTAGTGTTAGTGTTAGGTTTAGGGTTAGGTTTAGGGTAAGGGTAAGGGTTAGGGTTAGGGTTAGGGTGAGGGTAAGGTTTAGGATTAATGTTAGGGTTAGGGTTAGGATTAAGGTTAGGGTTAGGCTTAGGGTAAGGTTAAGGTTTAGGGTTAAGTTTGGCGTTAGGGTTAGGTTACATTTAGGGTATGGATTATGGTTAGGGTAAGGGTTAAGGTTAGGGTTAGGGTTAGGGTTAGGTTAAGGGTTAGTTTTAGGGTAAGGTAAGGGTTAATGTTAGGTTTAGGGTTGGTGTTAGGGTTAGGGTTAGGGTAAGGGTAAGGGTAAGGTTTAGGGTTAGGCTTAGGGTAAGGGTTAGGGTTAGGGTTAGGGTAAGGGTTAGGGTTAGGTTTACGGTAAGGCTTAGGGTTAGAGTTAGGGTTAGGCTTAGGGTAAGGGTTAGGGTTAGTGTTAGGGTTAGGGTGAGCATTAAGGTTAGGGTTAGGATTAGGGGTTAGGGTTAGTGTTAGGGTTAGGGTAAGGGTTAGGGTTAGCTTTAGGGTAAGAGTTAGGGTTAGGGTTAGGGTAAGGCTAACTGTTAGAGTTAGTGTTAGGGTAAGGGTTAGGGTTAGGGTTAGCTTTAAGGTAAGTCTAAACGTTAAAGTTAGGGTTAGGGTCAGGGTTAGGGTTAAGGGTTAGGGTTAGGTTTAGGGTAAGGGTAAGGGTTAGGTTTAGGGTTCAGGTTAGGATAAAGGTAAGGGTTAGGTTTAGGGTTAGTGTTAGGGTTAAGGTTAGTATTACTGTTAGGGTTAGGGTTAGGGTTAGGGTAAGGGTAAGGTTTAGGGTTAGGGTTAGAGTTAAGGTTAGGGATAGGTTTAGGGTTAGGCTTAGGGTTAGGGTTAGGTTTAGGGTAAGGGTTAGGGTTAGGGTTAGAGGTAGGGTTAGGGTTAGAGTAAGGGTAAGGGTTAGGGTTAGGGTTAGCGTTAGGGTTGGGGTTAAGGTTAGGGTTAGGGTAAGGGTAAGGGTAAGGGTTAGGTTTAGGGTTAGGATTAGGTTCAGTGTTAGGGTTAGGGTTAGGGTTAAGGTTAGGCTTAGGGTAAGGGTAAGGGTAAGGATAAGGGTTAGGATGAGGGTTAGGGTTAGGGTTAGGTTTATTGTTAGGGATAGGGTTAAGGTTAGAGTTAGGGTAAGGGTAAGGGTAAGGGTTAGGTTTAGGTTTAGGGTTAGGGTTACGGGTTAGGTTTAGAGTGAGGGTTAGGTTTAGCGTTAGGGTTAGAGTAAGGGTAAGGGTGAGGCTTAGGGTTAGGGTTAGGGTTAGGGTAAGGATTAGGGTTAGAGTTAGGGTAAGGGTTAGCGTTAGAGTTAGGGTTAGGGTTAGCCTGAAGTTTAGGGTTAGGGTAATTGTAAGGGTTAGGTTTAGGGTTAGGGTTAGGGTAAGGATTAGGTTAGGTTAGGGTTAGAATGAAGGTTAGTGTTAGGGTTAGGGTAAGGGTAAGGGTTAGATTTAGGATTAGGGTTAGGGTTAGGGGTTAGGGTTAGGGTTAGGTTTAGGGTTAGGTATAGGGTTAGGGTAAGGGTTAGGTTAAGGGTTAGGGTTAGGGTTAGGGTTAGGGTTACGGTTAGGTTTAGGGTTACGGTTAGGGTAAGGGTAATGGTTAGGGTTAGGTTGAGGTTCAGGGTTAGGTTTAGGCTAAGGGTTAGGTTTAGGATTAGTGTTAGGTTTAGGGTTAAGTTTAGGGTTAGGGGTTAGGGTTAGGGTTAGGTTTAGGTTTAGGTAAAGGGTTAGGGTAAGGGTAAGGGTGAAGGTTACGGTTAGGGTTAGGGTTAGGGTAAGGATTAGTGTTAGAGTTAGGGTAAGGGTTAGGGTTAGGGTTAGGGTTAGGGTTAGCATTAAGTTTAGGGTTAGGGTAATTGTAAGGGTTAGGTTTATTGTTAGGGTTAGGGTTAGGGTAAGGATTAGGTTTCAGGTTAGGGTTAGAATTAAGGTTAGGGTTAAGGTTAGTGTAAGGGTAAGGGTTAGATTTAGGGATAGGGTTAGGGTTAGGGGTTAGGGTTAGGGTTAGGTTTAGGGTTAGGTATAGGGTTAGCATTAAATTTAGGGTTAGGGTTAGGGTAAGGGTAAGGGTTAGATTTAGGGTTAGGGTTAGGGTTAGGGTTAGGATAAGTGTTAGGGTTAGGGTTAGGTTTAGGGTTAGGGTTACGTTTAGCGTAAGGGTAAGGGTTAGGATTAGGGTTATTTTTAGTGTTAGGTTTAGGGTTAGGTTTAGGATAAGGGTAAGGGTTAGGATTAGGGTTTGGGTTAGGGTTAGGGTTAGATTTAGATTTGGGGTTAGGGTTAGGGTAAGGGTAAGTGTTAGGTTCAGGGGTAGGTTTAGCATTAAGGTTAGAGTTAGTGTTAGGGTAAGGGTAAGGTTTAGGGTTAGACTTAGTGTAAGGGTAAGGGTTAAGGTTAGGGTTAGGGTTAGGGTTAGGGTAAGGTTTAGGGTTAGGGTTACGGTTAGTTTTAGGGTTAGGGTAAGGGTTAGTGTTAGGGTTAGGGTAAGGCTAAGGTTTAGGGTTAGGGTTAGGGTTAGGTTTTGGTTTACGGTTAGGGTAAGGGTAATGATTAGGGTTAGGTTAAGGTTCAGGGTTAGGGTTAGGGTAAGGGTTATGGTTAGGGTTAGTGTTAGGTTTAGGGTTAAGGTTAGGTTTAGGGTTAGGGTTAGAGTAAGGGTAAGGTTTAGGGTTAGGGTTTGGGTTAGGGTTAGGGTTAGGGTTAGGGTAAAGGTAAGGGTTAGGGTTAGGGTTAGGGTTATGTTTAGGGTTAGGTTTAGGGTTAGGCTAAGGATTAGTGTTAAGGTAAGGGGTAGGGTTAGGATTAGGTTTAGAGGTGGGGTTAGGGTTAGGGTTACGGTTAGGGTTAGGGTAAGGTTTAGGGTTAGTGATTAGGGTTAGGGTCAGGGTAAGGGTTAGGGTTAGGTTTAGGGTTAAGTTTAGGGTAAAATTTAGGGTTAGGGTTAGTATAAGGGTAAGTGTTAGGTTAGTGTTAGGGTAAGGGTAAGCTTTATGGTTAGGGTTAGGGTTAGGTTTAGGTTTGGGGTTAAGGATAGGGTTAGGGTTAGGGTAAGTGTAAGGGTTAGGGTTAGGGTTAGGGTTAGGTTTAGGGTTAAGTTTAGGGTAAAATTTAGGGTTAGGGTTAGGGTAAGGGTAAGTGTTAGGTTAGTGTTAGGGTAAGGGTAAGCGTTATGGTTAGGGTTAGGGTTAGGTTTAGGTTTGGGGTTAAGGATAGGGTTAGGGTTAGGGTAAGTGTAAGGGTTAGGGTTAGGGTTAGGGTTAGGGTTAGGTTTAAGGTTAAGGTTAGATAAGGGTAAGGGTTAGGGTTAGGGTTAAGATTAGGGTTAGTGTTAGGGTTAGGTTTAAGTGTAAGGGGTATGGTTAGGGTTAGTGTTAAGATTAGGTTTAAGGTTAGGGTTAGGGTAAGGGAAAGGGTTAGGTTTAGGTTTAGGGTTTGGGTTAGGGTTAGGCTTAGGGTTAGGGTAAGGGTAAGGGTTAGTATTACTCTTAGGGTTAGGGTTAGGGTTAGGATTAGGGTAAGCGTAAGTGTTAGGGTTAGGTTTAGGTTTAGGCTTAGGTTTAGGTTTAGGGTTAAGGTTAGGTATACGGTTAGTGTAAGGGTTAGGGTTAGGGTTAGGGTTAATGTTAAGGTTAGGGTTAGGGTTAGCGTTAGGGAAAGGGTAAGGTTTAGGGTAAGGGTTAGTGTTAGGGTTAGGGTTAGTGTTAGGTTTATTGTTAGGGTTAGGGTTAGTGTTAGGGTTAGTGTTAGGTTTAGGGTTAGGGTTAGGGTTAGGGTTAGGGTAAGGGTAAGGGTGAGGGTTAGGGTTAGGGTTAGGGTAAGGGTAAGGGTTAGTATTACTCTTAGGGTTAGGGTTAGGGTTAGGATTAGGGTAAGCGTAAGTGTTAGGGTTAGGTTTAGGTTTAGGCTTAGGTTTAGGTTTAGGGTTAAGGTTAGGTATATGGTTAGTGTAAGGGTTAGGGTTAGGGTTAGGGTTAATGTTAAGGTTAGGGTTAGGGTTAGCGTTAGGGAAAGGGTAAGGGTTAGGGTAAGGGTTAGGGTTAGGGTTAGGGTTAGGGTTAGGGTAAGTTTTAGGGTTAGGGGTTAGGGTTAGGGTTAGGGTTAGGGTAAGGGTTAGGGTTAGGTGTTAGGGTTAAGGTTAGGTTTAGGGTGAGGGTAAGGGTTATGGTTAGGGTTAGGGTTAGGGTTAGAGTTTGGGTTAGGGTTAGGATAAGGGTAAGTGTTAGCGTTAGGGTTAGGGTTAGGATTAGCGGTTAAGGTTAGGCTTAGCTTTAGAATTAGGGTATGGGTTAGGGTTAGGTTTAGGGTAACTGTAAGTGTCAGGGTTATGGTTAGGGTTAGTGTTAGGGTTAGGGCAACGGTTAGGGTTAGGGTTAGGGTTAGGTTTAGGGATAGGTTTAGGGGTAGGGTAAGTGTTAGGGTTAGGGTTAAGGTTAGGGTTAGAGTAAGGGTAAGGGTTAGGTTTAGGGGTTAGGTTTAGGATTAGGTTTAGTATTAGGGTTAGAGTAAGGGTAAGGGTGAGGTTTAGGGTTAGGCTTAGGATTAGGGTTAGGTTTAGTGTTAAGGTTAGGGTTAGGGAAAAATTTAGGGTTAGGGTTAGGGTTAGGGTTAGGGTAAGGTTTAGGTTGAGGGTTAGGGTAAGGGTTAGTGTTAGGGTTAGGGTTAGGGTTAGCATTAAGTTTAGGGTTAGGGTAAGGGTAAGGGTTAGGTTTAGGGTTAGGGTTAGGGTAAGGATTAGGTTTCGGTTAGGGTTAGCATTAAGATTAGGGTTAGGGTTAGGGTAAGGGTAAGGGTTAGATTTAGGGTTAGGGTTAGGGGTTAGGGTTAGGGTTAGGGTTAGGTATCGGTTTAGCATTAAGGTTAGGGTTAGGGTTAGGGTAAGGGTATGGGTTAGGGTTAGGGTTAGGGTAAGATTAAGTGTTAGGGTTAGGGTTAGCGTTAGGGTTAGTGTTAGGGTTAGGGTAAGGGTACGGGATAGGGTTAGGGTTAGGGTTAGGGTTAGTGTTAGTTTTAGGGTAAGGGTTAGGGTAAGGGTAAGGGGTAGGATTAATGTTAGGGTTATGGTTAGATTTAAGGTTAGGTTAGGGATAGCGTTAGGGTAAGGGTAAGGGTTAGGGTTAGGGTGAGGGTTAGGTTAAGGGTTACGGTTAGGTTTAGGGTTAAGGTTAGGGTAAGTGTTAGGGTTAGGTTTAGGGTTAGGATAAGGGTGAGGGTTAGGGTTAGTGTTAGAGTTAGGGTTAAGGTTAGGGTTAGGGTTAGGGTTAGGCTAAGGGTTAAGGTTAGGGTTAGGATAAGGGTTAGGGTTTGGGTTATGGTTAGGGTTAGAGTTAGGTTTAGGGTTAGGGTTAGGGTTAGGGTTAGGGTTAGGTTTAGGGTAAGAGTAAGAGTTATGGTTAGGGTTAGGGTTAGGGTTAAAGTTAGGGTTAGGGTTAGGGTTAGTGTTAGGGTAAGTTTAAGTCTTAGGGTCAGGGTTAGGTTTTGGGTTAGCTTTAGGGTACGGGTAAGGTTTAGGGTTAGGGTTAGGGTAAGGGTAAAGTTTAGGGTTAGGGTTAGGGTAAAGGTTAGGGTTAGGGTTAGGGTTAGGATTAGGGTAAGGGTAAGGTTTAGGGTTAGGGTTGCGGTTAGGTTTAGGGAAATGGTAAGGGTTAGGTTTAGGGTTATGTTTAGGGTAAGGATAAGCGTTAGGGTTAGTGTAAGCATAAGGGTTATGGTTAGGGTTAGGGCAAGGGTAAGGGTTAGGGTTAGGGTTAGGGTTACGGCTAGGGTAAGGGTTAGGGTTAGAGTTAGGGTTACGGTTAGCATTAACGTTAGGGTTAGGGTTAGGGTTAGGGTTAGGGTAAGGATAAGGGTTAGGTTTAGGTTTAGGGTAAGGTTTAGGGTTAGCTTTAGGGTTAGGGTTAGCATTAAGGTTAGGGTTAGGGTTAAGCGTAAGGGTAAGGGTTAGGGTTAAGGTTAGGGTAATGGTAAGGGTTAGGGTTAGGGTTAGGGTAAGGGTTGTGGTAAGGATTAGTGTTAGGGTTAGGTTTAAGGTTAGGGTTAGCGTTAGGGTTAGGGTTAGAGTTAAGGTAAGGATTAGGGTTAGGGTTAGTGTAAGCGTAAGGGTTAGGGTTAGGGTTAGGGTAAGGTAAGGTTTAGGATTAGGGTTAGGGTTAGGGTTAGGGTAAGGGTTAGGGTTAGGGTTAGGTTTAGGGTTAGGTTTAGGGTTAGGGTTAGGGTAAGGGTAAGGGTTAGGGTTAGGTTTAGGTTTAGGATTACGGCTAGGGTAAGGGTTAGGGTTAGGGTTAGTGTTAGGGTTAGGAGTAAGGGTTAGGTTTAGGGTTAGGGTAAGGGTTAGGGTTAGGTTTAGGGTAATGGTAAGGTTTAGGTTTAGGGTTAGGGTTAGGTTTGGGATTAGAGTTAGGGTAAGAGTAAGAGTAAGGGTTAGGGTTAGGGTTAGGGTTAGGGTAAGGGTATGGGTTAGGGTTATGGTTAGGTTTACAGTTAGGTTTAGGGTTAGGGTTAGGGCTAGGGTTAGGTTTATGGTTAGGGTTAAGGTTAGGGTGAGGTTTAAGTTAAGGTTAAGGGTTAGGGTTAGGGTTAGGGTTAGGATTAGGTTTAAGGTTAGGTTTAGGGTAAGGGTAAGGGTGAGGGTTAGGTTTAAGTTGATGGTTAGGGTTATGGTTAGGGTTAGTGTAAGGGTAATGGTTAGGGTTTGGGATAGGGTTAGGTTTAAGGTTAGCTTTAGGGTTAGGGTTAGGGTTAGGGTAAGTTTAAGTCTTAGGGTTAGGATTAGGGTTACGGTTAAGTTTAGTGTAAGGGTAGGGTTATGGTTAGGGTTAGGGTTAGGGTTAAAGTTAGGGTTAGGGTTAGGGTTAGTGTTAGGGTAAGTTTAAGTCTTAGGGTCAGGGTTAGGGTTAGGGTTAGGTTTAGGGTACGGGTAAGGTTTAGGGTTAGGGTTAGGGTTAGGGTTAGGTTTAGGGTTAGGGTTAGGGTAAGGGTAAAGTTTAGGGTTAGGGTTAGGGTTAGGGTAAAGGTTAGGGTTAGGGTTAGGGTTAGGATTAGGGTAAGGGTAAGGGTAAGGTTTAGGGTTTGGGTTAGTGTTAGGGTTATGTAAATGGTAAGGGTTAGGTTTAGGGTTAGGTTTAGGGTAAAGATTAGGGTTAGGGTTAGTGTAAGCATAAGGGTTAGGGTTAGGGTTAGGGCAATGGTAAGGGTTAGGATTAGGGTTAGGGTTAGGGTTAGGTTTAGGGTTAGGGTTACGGCTAGGGTAAGGGTTAGGGTTAGAGTTAGGGTTACGCTTAGCATTAACGTTAGGGTTAGGGTTAGGGTTAGGGTTAGGTAAAGGGTAAGTGTTATGGTTAGGGTTAGGCTTAGGGTAAGGATAAGGGTTAGGTTTAGGTTTAGGGTAAGGGTTAGTGTTAGCTTTAGGGTTAGGGTTAGCATTAAGGTTAGGTTTAGGGTTAGCATAAGGGTAAGGTTTAGGGTTAGGGTTAGAGTAATGGTAAGGTTTATGGTTAGGGTTAGGGTAAGGGTTGGGCTAAGGATTAGTGTTAGGGTTAGGGTTAGGGTTAGGTTTAGCGTTAGGGTAAGGGTAAGGTTTATGGTTAGGTTTAGGTTTAGGCTTATTGTTAGGGTTAGGGTTATGGTTAGAGTTAGGTTTAGGGTTAGGGTTAGGGTAAGGGCAAGGTTTAGGGTTAGGGTTAGGGTTAAGGTTAGGGTTAGTGTAAGGGTTAGGGTTAGGGTTACGGTTAAGGTTTATGTTAGTGTTAGGGTTAGGTTTGGGTTAGGGTAAGGGTAAGTGTTAGGGTTAGGGTTAGGGTTAGGTTTAAGTTTAGGGTTAGGGTTACGGTAAGTGTTAGGGTTTGGGTTAGGGTTAGGGTTAGAGTTACGGTTAGGGTTACGGTACGGGTTAGGGTAAGGGTTAGGGTTAGGGTAAGGGTTAGGGTTCGGTGTTAGGTTTAGGTTTAGGATAAGGGTTAGGGTAGGGGTTAGGGTTAGGTTATGTGTTAGGGTTAGGGTTAGGGTTAGGGTAAGGGTTAGTGTTAGGGTTAGGGGTCAGGGTAAGTGTTAGGGTTAGGGTAAGGATTATGTTTAGGGTTAGGGTTAGGGTAAGGCTAAGGGCTAGAGTAAGGGTTAGGGTTACCATAAGGGTTAGGGTTAGGGTTAGGGTTACGGTTAGGGTGAGCGTTAGGGTTAGGGTTAGGGTTAGGGGTTAGGGTTAGTGTTAGTGTTAGGGTAAGGGTTAGGGTTAGGGATAGGTAAGGTTTAGGGTTAGGGTTACTGTAAGGCTAAGGGTTAGACTTAGGGTTAGGGTAAGGGTTAAGGTTAGGTTTAGGGTTAGGGTTAGGGTAAGGGTAAGAGTTAGGTTTAGGGTTAAGGTTAGGGTAGAGGTAAGTGTTAGGTTTAGGGTTAAGTTTAGGGAAAGCGTAAGGGTTAGGGTGAGGGTTATGTTAGGGTTAAGGTTACGGTTAGTGTTAGGGTTAGGGTTTGGGTAAGGGCAAGGGTTAGGGCTAGCGATAGGGTCAGGGTTAGGGTTAGGGTTAGGGTTAGAGTTAGGCTAATGGTTAGTGTTAGGGTTAGGTTAAGGGTTAGGGTTAGGGTTAAGGTTAGAGGTAGGGTTAGGGTCAGGGTAAGGGTAAGGTTTAGGGTTAGGGTTAGGGTTAGGGTAAGGGTTAGGGTTAGGGGTTAGGGTTAGGGTTAGGGTAAGTGTTAGGGTTAGGGTTAGGGTTAGGGTAAGGGTAGGTGTTAGGGTTAGGGTAAGTGTTGGGTTTAGATTTGGGGTTAAATTTAGGGATTGTGTTAGGGCAAGGGTAAGGGTTAGGGTTAGGGTTAGGGTTAGGGTTAGGGTTAGGGTTATTGTTAGGTTTAAGGTAGGGTTAGGATTATGGTTAGGGTTAGGGTTAGGGTTAGGGTTAGGGTTAGGGTAAAAGTTAGGGTTAGCGTTAGGGTTAGGGTAAGGGTAAGTGTTAGGGTTAGAGTAAGGGTTAGGGTTAGGTTTAGGGTTAGGTTTAGGGTTAGGGTTAGGGTAAGGGTAAAGTTTAGGGTTAGGGTTAGGGTTAGGGTAAAGGTTAGGGTTAGGGTTAGGGTTAGGATTAGTGTAAGGGTAAGGGTAAGGTTTAGGGTTAGGTTTAGGGTTAGGGTTAGGGAAATGGTAAGGGTTAGGTTTAGGGTTAGGTTTAGGGTAAGGATTAGGGTTAGGGTTAGTGTAAGCATAAGGGTTAGGGTTAGGGTTAGGGCAAGGGAAAGGGTTAGGATTAGGGTTAGGGTTAGGGTTAGGTTTAGGGTTAGGGTTACGGCTAGGGTAAGGCTTAGGGTTAGAGTTAGGGTTACGGATAGCATTAAAGTTAGGGTTAGGGTTAGGGTTAAGGTTAGGTAAAGGGTAAGTGTTAGGGTTATGGTTAGGGTTAGGGTAAGTATAAGGGTTAGGTTTAGGTTTAGGGTAAGGGTTAGGGTTATGGTTAGGGCAAGGGTAAGTGTTAGGGTTAGTGTTAGGGTTAGTGGTAGGGTTAGGGTAAGTTTAAGAGTTAGGGTCAGGGTTAGGTTTAGGTTTAGGTTTGGGGTTAAGGTTTGTGTTAGGGTTAGGGTTAGGGTAAGGATTAGGGTTAGGGTTAGGGTTAGTGTTAGGTTTAGGGTTAGGGTTAAGGTTAGGGTTAGGGTTAGGGTTAGCCTAAGGGTTAGGGTTAGGATTAGGGTAAGCGTTAGGGTTAGGGTTGGGTTTAAGGTTAGAGGAAGGGTTAGTTTTAGGATAAGGGTAAGGGTTAGGGTTAGGGTTAGGGTTATGGTAAGGATTAGGGTTAGGTTTAGCGAAAGGTTAAGGGTTGGGTTTAGCGTTAGGTTTAGGGTCAGCATTAAGGTTAGTGTTAGGGTTAGTGTAAGGGTAAGGGTTAGGTTTAGGGTTAGGGTAAGGGTAAGGGTTAGGGTTAGGGTTAGGGTAAGGATTAGGGTTAGGTTTAGTGTAAGCATAAGGGTTAGGGTTAGGGTTAGGGCAAGGGTAAAGGTTACGATTAGGGTTAGGGTTAGGGTTAGGTTTA
Organism: Megascapheus bottae; assembly: GCA_024803745.1. NCBI lineage: Eukaryota > Metazoa > Chordata > Mammalia > Rodentia > Geomyidae > Megascapheus > Megascapheus bottae. Next base: position 11,166,731 of record JANJXV010000038.1, read on the forward strand.
GGGTTAGGTTTAGGGTTAGGGTTACGGCTAGTGTAAGGGTTAGGGTTAGAGTTAGGGTTACGTTTAGCATTAAGGTTAGGGTTAGGGTTAGGGTTAGGTAAAGGGGAAGGGTTAGGGTTAGGGTTAGGGTAAGGATAAGGGTTAGGTTTAGGTTTAGGGTAAGGGTTAGGGTTATCTTTACAGTTAGGGTTAGCATTCAGTTTAGGGTTAGGGTTAGCGTAAGGGTAAGGGTTAGGGTTAGGGTTAGGGTAAGGGTAAGGGTTAGGGTTAGGGTAAGGTTTGGGGTAAGGATTAGTGTTAGTGTTAGGCTTAGGGTTAGGTTTAGCGTTAGGGTAAGGGTAAGGGTTAGGGTTAGGGTTAGGGTTAGGTTTAGGGTTAGGGTTAGGGTAAGGGTTAGAGTTAGGGTTAGTGTTAGGGTTAGGGTTAGGGTTAGGGTTAGGTTAAGGGTTAGGGGTAGGATTAGGCTTAGGTTTAGGTTTGGGGTTAGGGTTAGGGTAAGGGTTAGGGTTAGGGTAGAGGTTAGGGTTAGGGTTAGTGTTAGGGTTAGAGTAAGGGTAAGAGTTAGTGTTAGGGTTAGGGTTAGTGTTAGGTTTATTGTTAGGGTTAGGGTTAGGGTTACTGTTAGTGTTAGGTTTAGGGTTAGAGTTAGGGTTAGGGTAAGGGTAAGGGTGAGGGTTAGGGTTAGGGTTAGGGTAAGGGTAAGGGTTAGTATTACTCTTAGGGTTAGGGTTAGGGTTAGGATTAGGGTAAGCGTAAGTGTTAGGGTTAGGTTTAGGTTTAGGCTTAGGTTTAGGTTTAGGGTTAAGGTTAGGTATACGGTTAGTGTAAGGGTTAGGGTTAGGGTTAGGGTTAATGTTAAGGTTAGGGTTAGGGTTAGCGTTAGGGAAAGGGTAAGGGTTAGGGTAAGGGTTAGGGTTAGGGTTAGGGTTAGGGTAAGTTTTAGGGTTAGGGGTTAGGGTTAGGGTTAGGGTTAGGGTAAGGGTTAGGGTTAGGTGTTAGGGTTAGGGTTAGGTTTAGGGTGAGGGTAAGGGTTATGGTTAGGGTTAAGGTTAGGGTTAGGGTTAGAGTTAGGGTTAGGGTTAGGATAAGGGTAAGTGTTAGCGTTAGGGTTAGGGTTAGGATTAGCGGTTAAGGTTAGGCTTAGGTTTAGAATTAGGGTATGGGTTAGGGTTAGGTTTAGGGTAACTGTAAGTGTCAGGGTTATGGTTAGGGTTAGTGTTAGGGTTAGGGCAAGGGTTAGGGTTAGGGTTAGGGTTAGGTTTAGGGATAGGTTTAGGGGTAGGGTAAGTGTTAGGGTTAGGGTTAAGGTTAGGGATAGAGTAAGGGTAAGGGTTAGGGTTAGGGGTTAGGGTTAGGTTTAGTATTAGGGTTAGAGTAAGGGTAAGGGTGAGGTATAGGCTTAGGCTTAGGATTAGGGTTAGGTTTAGTGTTAAGGTTAGGGTTAGGGAAAAATTTAGGGTTAGGGTTAGGGTTAGGGTTAGGGTAAGGTTTAGGTTGAGGGTTAGGGTAAGGGTTAGTGTTAGGGTTAGGGTTAGGGTTAGCATTAAGTTTAGGGTTAGGGTAAGGGTAAGGGTTAGGTTTAGGGTTAGGTTTAGGGTTAGGGTTAGGGTAAGGATTAGGTTTCGGTTAGGGTTAGCATTAAGATTAGGGTTAGGGTTAGGGTAAGGGTAAGGGTTAGATTTAGGGTTAGGGTTAGGGGTTAGGGTTAGGGTTAGGGTTAGGTATCGGTTTAGCATTAAGGTTAGGGTTAGGGTTAGGGTAAGGGTATGGGTTAGGGTTAGGGTTAGGGTAAGATTAAGTGTTAGGGTTAGGGTTAGCGTTAGGGTTAGTGTTAGGGTTAGGGTAAGGGTACGGGATAGGGTTAGGGTTAGGGTTAGGGTTAGTGTTAGTTTTAGGGTAAGGGTTAGGGTAAGGGTAAGGGTTAGGATTAATGTTAGGGTTATGGTTAGATTTAAGGTTAGGTTAGGGATAGCGTTAGGGTAAGGGTAAGGGTTAGGGTTAGGGTGAGGGTTAGGTTAAGGGTTACGGTTAGGTTTAGGGTTAAGGTTAGGGTAAGTGTTAGGGTTAGCTTTAGGGTTAGGGTAAGGGTGAGGGTTAGGGTTAGTGTTAGGGTTAGGGTTAAGGTTAGGGTTAGGGTTAGGGTTAGGCTAAGGGTTAAGGTTAGGGTTAGGATAAGGGTTAGGGTTTGGGTTAGGGTTAGGGTTAGAGTTAGGTTTAGGATTTGGGTTAGGGTAAGGGTTAGGGTTAGGTTTAGGGTTAGGGTTAGGTAAGGGTTAGGGTTAAGGGTTAGGGTTATGTTTAGGATAAGGGTTAGGGATGGAGGATAGGGTTAGGGTTAGGATTAGTGTAAGTTTTAAGATTAGGCTTAGGTTTAGAATTAGGGTATGGGTTAGGGTTAGGTTTAGGGTAAGGGTAAGTGTTAGGGTTATGGTTAGGGTTAGGGTTAGTGTTAGTTTTAGGGCAAGTGTTAGGGTTAGAGTTAGGGTTAGGTTTAGGTTTGGGGTTAAGGTTTGGGTTATGGTTAGGGTAAGGTTAAGTGTTAGGTTTAGGGTTAGGGTTAGGGTTAGGTTTAGGCTTAGGGTTAAGGTTAGGGTTAGGGTTAGGTTTAGGCTAAGGGTTAGGGTTAGGGTTAGGGTCAGGGTGAGGTTTAGGGTTAGGGTTAGGGATAGGGTTAGAGGAAGGGTTAGGGTTAGGGTAATTGTAAGGGTTAGGGTTATGGTTAGTTTTAGGGTAAGGATTAGGGTTAAGGTAAGGATTAGGATTAGGGTTAGGGTTAGGGTTAGCATTAAGTTTAGGGTTAGGGTTAGGGTTAGCGTTAGGGAAAGGGTAAGGTTTAGGGTTAAGGTTAGGGTTAGGGTTAGGCTTAAGGTTAGGTTTAGGGTTAGGGTTAGGCTAAGGGTTAGGGATAGGTTTGGGTTAGGGTTAGGGTTAGGGTTAGGGTAAGGGTTAGGGTTAGCGTTAGGATTAGGTTTAGGGTTAGGGTTAGGGTAAGTGTTAGGGTTAGGGTTAGCGATAGGGTAAGAGTAAGGGTTAGGGTTATTGGTTAGTGTTAGGTTTAGGGTAAGGGTAAGGGTTAGGGTTCGCGTTAGGGTAAGTCTAAGGGTTAAAGTTAGGGGTAAGGTTATGGTTAGGTTTAGGGGTTATGGTTAGGTTTAGAGTTAGGGTAAGGGTAAGTGTTAGGGTTAGGTTTAGGTTCAGGGTTACGGTTAGGGTAAGGGTGAGGGTTAGGGTTAGTGTTAGGTTTAGGGTTAAGGTTAGGGTTAGGGTTAGGGTAAGGGTAAGATTTAGGGTTAGGGTAACGTTTAGGGTTAGGGTTAAGGTTAGGGTTAGGGTTAGGTTTAGGGTAAGGGTAAGGGCTATGTTTAGGGTTAGGGTTAGCTTTAGGGTAAGGGTAAGGGTTATGGTTAGGGTTAGGGTTACGGTTAAATTTAGGGTTATGGTTAGGGTTAGTGTTAGGGTAAGTTTAAGTCTTAGGGTCAGGGTTAGGGTTAGGGTTAGGTTTAGGGTTCGGGTAAGGTTTAGGGTTAGGGTTAGGGTTAGGGTTAGGGTTAGGGTTTAGGGTACGGGTAAGGTTTAGGGTTAGGGTTAGGGTTAGGGTTAGGTTTAAGGTTAGGGTTAGGGTAAGGGTAAAGTTTAGGGTTAGGGTTAGGATTAGGGTAAAGGTTAGGCTAAGTTTAAGTCTTAGGGTCGGTGTTAGGGTTAGGGTTAGGTTTAGGGTACGGGTAAGGTTTAGGGTTAGGGTTAGGGTTAGGGTTAGGTTTAAGGTTAGGGTTAGGGTAAGGGTAAAGTTTAGGGTTATGGTTAGGGTTAGGGTAAAGGTTAGGGTGAGGGTTCGGGTTAGGATTAGGGTAAGGGTAAGGGTAAGGTTTAGGGATAGAGTTAGGGTTAGGGTTAGGGAAATGGTAAGGGTTAGGTTTAGGGTTAGGTTTAGGGTAAGGATTAGGGTTAGGGTTAGTGTAAGCATACTGGTTAGGGTTAGGGTTAGGGCAAGGGTAAGGGTTAGGATTAGGGTTAGGGTTAGGGTTAGGGTTAGGTTTAGGGTTCGTGTTACGGCTAGGGTAAGGGTTAGGGTTAGAGTTAGGGTTACGGATAGCATTAACGTTAGGGTTAGGGTTAGTGTTTGGGTTAGGTAAAGGGTAAGTGTTATGGTTATGGTTAGCGTTAGGGTAAGGATAAGGGTTAGGTTTAGGTTTAGGGTAAGGGTTAGGGTTAGCTTTAGGGTTAGGGTTAGCATTAAGGTTACAGTTAGGGTTAGCGTAAGGGTAAGGGTTAGGGTTAGGGTTACGGTAATGGTAATGTTTAGGGTTAGGGTTAGGGTAAGGGTTGGGGTAAGGATTAGTGTTAGGGTTAGGGTTAGGTTTAGGTTTAGCGTTAGGGTAAGGGTAAGGGTTATGGTTAGGGTTAGGTTTAGGGTTAGGTTTAGGGTTAGGTTTAGGGTTAGGGTTAGGGTAAGGGTAAGGGTTAGGGATAGGTTTAGGTTTAGGATTACGGCTAGGGTAATGGTTAGGGTTAGGGTTAGGGTAAGCATTAAGTTTAGGGTTAGGGTTAGGGTTAGGGAAAGGGTAAGGGTTAGGGTTAGAGTTAGGGTTGGGGTTAAGGTAAGGATAATGGTTAGGTTTAGGTTTAGGGTAAGTGTTAGGGTTAGGTTTAGGTTAAGTGTATGGTTTATGGTGAGGGTTAGGGTTAGGGTTAGGGTAAGGTAAGGGTTAGGGTTAGGGTTAGGGTTAGGGTAAATGTTAGGGTTAGGGTTAGGGTTAGGGTAAGGATTAGTGTTAGGGTTAGGGTTAGGGTTAGGTTTAGGGTTAGGGTAAGGGTAAGTGTTATGGTTAGGTTTAGTTTAAGGGTAAGGGTTAGGGTAAGGGTTAGAGTTAGGGTTAGTGTTAGGGTTAGGGTTAGGATTAGGGTTAGGGTTAGGGTAAGGTTTAGGGTTAGGGTTAGGGTTAGGTTTGGGGTCAGGGTTAGCGTAAAGGTTAGGGTTATGGTATAGATTAGGTTTAGGGTTAGGGTTAGGGTAAGGGTATGTGTTAGGGTTACAGTTAGGGTTAGGGTTAGGGTTAGTGTGAGGGTTAGGGTTAGGGTAAGGGTTAGGGTTAAGGTTAGGGTTAGTGTTAGGGTTAGGGTTAGGGTTAGTGTTAGGGTTAGCGTTAGTGTTAGGGTTAGGGTTAGGTTTAGGTTTAGGGTTAGGGTATGGGTAAGGGTTAGGGTAAGGGTTAGGGTTAGGGTAAGGGTAAGGGTTACGATTAATGTTAGATTTAGGGTTAGGGTTAGGGTTGGAGTTAGGGTTAGGGTTAGGCTAAGGGTAAGGTTTAGGGTTAGGGTTAGGAGTAGTGTAAGGGTTAGGGTTAGAGATAGGGTTGAAGTTAGGGTTAGTGTTACGGTTAGGGTTAGTGTTAGGGTAAGGGTAAGGGTTAGGGTTAGGGTTAAGGTTAGGGTTAGGGTTAGGGTTAGGCTCAGGGTTAGGGTTAGGGTTAGGGTAAGGGTAAGGGTTAAGGTTAGGGTTAGGGTTAGGTTAAAGGTTAGGGTTACGGTTAGGGTTAGGGTTAGGGTAAGGGTAAGGGTTAGGATTAGGGTTAGGGTTAGCTTAAGTTTAGGGTTAGGGTTAGGGTAAGGGTAACGGTTATGGTTATGGTTAGGGTTAGGGTTAAAGTTAGGGTTAAGGTTTAGGTTAGTGTTAGCATTAGGTTTGGGTTAGGGTAAGGGTAAGGGTTAGGGTTAGGGTTAGGGTTAAGGTTAGGTTTAGGGTTACGGTAAGTGTTAGGGTTTGGGTTAGGGTTAAGCTTAGAGTTACGGTTAGGGTTAGGGTTAGGGTAAGGGTAAGGGTTAGGGTTAGGATTAGGGTTAGGGTTAGGGTAAGGGTTAGGTTTAGGGGTTAGGTTTAGGTTTAGGATAAGGGTTAGGGTAGGCGTTAGGGATAGGTTATGTGTTAGGGTTAGGGTTAGGATTAGGGTAAGGGTTGGGTTAGGTTTAGGGTGAGCGTTAGGGTATGGGTTAGGGTTAGGGGTTAGGGTTAGGGTTAGGGTTAGGGTTAGGGTAAGGGTTAGGGTTAGGGTTAGGGGTCAGGGTAAGTGTTAGGGTTAGGGAAAGGGTTATGTTTAGTGTTAGGGTTAGGGTAAGGCTAAGGGCTAGAGTTACGGTTAGGGTTACCGTAAGGGTTAGGGTTAGTGTTAGGGTTACAGTTAGGGTGAGCGTTAGGATTAGGTTTAGGGTTAGGGGTTAGGGTTAGTGTTAGTGTTAGGGTAAGGGTAAGGGATAGGGTAAGGTTTAGGGTTAGGGTTACTGTCAGGCTAAGTGTTAGACTTAGTGTTAGGGTAAGGATTAGGGTTAGGGTTAGGGTTAGGGTAAGGGTAAGAGTTAGGTTTAGGGTTAAGGTTAGGGTAGAGGTAAGGGTTAGGTTTAGGGTTAAGTTTAGGGAAAGCGTAAGGGTTAGGGTGAGGTTTAGGGTTAGGGTTAAGGTTACGGTTAGTGTTAGGGTTAGGGTTTGTGTAAGGGCAAGGGTTAGGGCTAGCGATAGGATCAGGTTTATGGTTAGGGTTAGGGTTAGAGTTAGGGTAAGGGTTAGTGTTAGGGTTAGGTTAAGGGTTAGGGTTGGGGTTAGGGGTAGAGGTAGGTTAGGGTCAGGGTAAGGGTAAGGTTTAGGGTTAGGAGTTAGGGGTAGGGTTAGTGTAAGTGTTAGGGTTAGGGATAGGGTTAGGGGTAGGGTAAGGGTAGGTGTTAGGGTTAGGGTAAGGGTTGGGTTTAGATTTGGGGTTAAGTTTAGGGATTGTGTTACGGCAAGGGTAAGGGTTATGGTTAGGGTTAGGGTTAGGGTTATTGTTAGGTTTAGGGTAGGGTTAGGATTAGGGTTAGGTTTAGGTTTAGGGTTAGGGTTAGGGTAAAAGTTAGGGTTAGCGTTAGGGTTAGGGTACGGGTAAGTATTAGGGTTAGGGTAAGGGTTAGGGTTAGGGTTAGGGTTGGGTTTAGTTTTGGGGTTAATTTAGGGATTGTGTTAGGGCAAGGGTAAGGGTTATGGTTATGGTTAGGGTTAGGGTTAGGGTTAGGTTTAAGGTTAGAGTTAGGTTAAGGGTAAGGGTTAGGGTTAAAGTTAGGGTTAGCGCAAAAGGTTTGGGTTAGGGTTAGGATTAGGGTTAGTGTTGGGGTAAGGGTTAGGCTTAGGGTTAGGGTTAGGTTTCGGTTTAGCGTTACTTAGGGGTAAGGTTTAGGGTTAGGGTTAGGGTTAGGGGAAAGGGTTAGGTTTAGGGTTAGGGTAAGGGGTAGGGGTAGGGTTAGGTTTAGAGTAAGGTTAAGGTTTAGGGTTAGGGTTAGGTTTGGGATTAGGGTTAGGGTAAGAGTAAGAGTAAGGGTTAGGGTTAGGGTTAGGGTTAGGGTAAGGGTAAGGGTTAGGGTTAGGGTTAGGGTTACAGTTAGGTTTAGGGTTAGGGTTAGGGCTAGGGTTAGGTTTATGCTTAGGGTTAAGGTTAGGGTGAGGTTTAAGTTAAGGGTAAGTGTTCGGGTTAGGGTTAGGGTTAGGATTAGGTTTAAGGTTAGGTTTAGGGTTAGGGTTAGGTTTATGGTTAGGGTAAGGTTAAGGTTTAGGGTTAGGTTTAAGATGATGGTTAGGGTTATGGTTAGTGTAAGGGTAATGGTTAGGGTTTGGGTTAGGGTTAGGTTTAAGGTTAGCGTTAGGGTTAGGGTTAGGGTTAGGGTTAGGGTAAGTTTAAGTCTTAGGGTTAGGGTTAGGGTTAGGGTTAGGTTTAGGGTAAGGGTAAGGGTTATGGTTAGGGTTAGGGTTAGGGTTAAAGTTAGGGTTAGGGTTAGGGTTAGGGTTAGGAAAAGTTTAAGTCTTAGGGTCAGGGTTAGGGTTAGGGTTAAGTTTAGGGTACGGGTAAGGTTTAGGGTTTGGGTTAGGGTTAAGGTTAGGTTTAGGGTTAGGGTTAGGGTAAGGGTAAAGTTTAGGGTTGGGTTAGGGTTAGGGTAAAGGTTAGGGTTAGGGTTAGGGTTAGGATTAGGGTAAGGGTAAGGGTAAGGTTTAGGGTTAGGGTTAGGGTTAGGGAAAGGGTAAGGGTTAGGTTTGGGTCAGGATTAGGGTTAGGGTTAGTGTAAGCATAAGGGCTGGGTTAGGGTTAGGGCAAGGATAAGGGTTAGGATTAGGGTTAGGGTTAGGTTTAGGGTTAGGGTTAGGTTTAGGGTTAGGGTTATGGCTAGGGTAAGGGTTAGGGTTAGAGTTAGGGTTACGGTTAGCAATAACGTTAGGGTTAGGGTTAGGATTATGGTTAGGTAAAGGGTAAGGGTTAGGGTTAGGGTTAGGGTTAGGGTAAGGATAAGGTTAGGTTTAGGTTTAGGGTAAGGGTTAGGGTTAGCTTTAGGGTTGGGGTTAGCATTAAGCTTAGGTTTAGGGTTAGCGTAAGGTAAGGGTTAGGGTTAGGGTTAGGGTAAGATTAAGGGTTAGGGTTAGGGTAAGGGTTGGGGTAAGGATTAGTGTTAGGGTTAGGGTTAGGGTTAGGTTTAGCGTTAGGGTAAGGGTAAGGGTTATGGTTAGGTTTAGGGTTAGGTTAGAGGTTAGGGTTAGGGTTAGAGTTAGGGTTAGGGTAAGGGTAAGGGTTAGTGTTAGGGTTAGGGTTAGGGTTAGGTTTATGGTTAGGGTTAGGGTTAGTGTTAGGGTAAGTGCTAGGTTTAGGGTTAGGGTTAGGGTAAGGGTAAGGGTGAGGGTTAGGTTTAGGGTTAGGGTAAGGGTAAGGGTTAGTATTAATGTTAGGGTTAGGTTTAGGGTTAAGGTTAGGGTTAGGGTTAGGGTAAGGGTAAGGTTTAGGGTTAGGGTTAAGGTTAGGGTTAGGGTTAGGGTTAGGCTAAGGGTTAGGGTTAGCGTTAGGGTAAGGGTTAGGGTTTGGGTTAGGGTTAGGGTTAGGGTTAGGCTGAGGGTTACGTTTAGCGTTAGGGTAAGGTTTAGGGTTAGGGTTAGGGGTCAGGGTAAGTGTTAGGGTTACGGTAAGGGTTATGTTTAGGGTTTGGTTAGGGTAAGGCTAAGGGCTAGAGTTAGGGTTAGGGTTACCGTAAGGGTTAGGGTTAGGGTTAGGGTTACGGTTAGGGTGAGTGTTAGGGTTAGGGTTAGGGTTACTGGTTTGGGTTAGTGTTATTGTTAGGGTAAGGGTTAGGGTTAGGGATAGGGTAAGGTTTAGCGTTAGGGTTACTGTAAGGCTAAGGGTTAGACTTAGGGTTAGGGTAAGGGTTAGGTTTAGGGTTAGGGTAAGGCTAAGGGTTAGACTTAGGGTTAGGGTAAGGGTTAGGGTTAGGGTTAGGGTAAGTGTAAGAGTTAGGTTTAGGGTTAAGGTTAGGGTAGAGGTAAGGGTTAGGTTTAGGTTTAAGTTTAGGGAAAGCGTAAGGGTTAGGGTGAGGGTTAGGGTTAGGGTTAAGGTTACGGTTAGTGTAAGGGTTAGGGTTTGGGTAAGGGTAAGGGTTATGGCTAGCGATACGGTCAGGGTTAGGGTTAGGGTTAGGGTTAGAGTTAGGCTAAGGGTTAGTGTTAGGGTTAACTTAAGGGTTAGGGTTAGGGTTAGGGTTAGAGGTAGGATTAGGGTCAGGGTAAGGGTAAGGTTTAGGGTTAGGGTTAGGGTAAGGGTAAGGGTTAGGGGTTAGGGGTAGGGTTAGGGTAAGTGTTAGGGTTAGGGTTAGGGTTAGGGTTAGGGTAAGGGTAGGTGTTAGGGTTAGGGTTAGGGTTGGGTTTAGATTTGGGGTTAAGTTTAGGGATTGTGTTAGGGCAAGGGTAAGGGTTATGGTTAGGGTTAGGGTTAGGGTTAGGGTTATTGTTAGGTTTAGGGTAGGGTTAGGATTAGGGTTAGGGTTAGGTTTAGGGTTAGGGTTAGGGTAAAATTTAGGGTTAGCGTTAGGGTTAGGGTAAGGGTAAGAGTTCGGGTTAGGGTAAGGGTTAGGGTTAGGGTTAGGGTAAGGGTAGGTGTTAGGGTTAGGGTTAGGGTTGGGTTTAGGTTTGGGGTTAAGTTTAGGGATTGTGTTAGGGCAAGGGTAAGGGTTATGATTAGGGTTAGGGTTAGGGTTAGGTTTAAGGTTAGAGTTAGGTTAAGGGTAAGGGTTAGGGTTAAGGTTAGGGTTAGCGCAAAAGGTTTGGGTTAGGGTTAGGGTTAGTGTTAGTGTTGGGGTAAGGGTTAGGGTTAGGGTTAGGGTTAGGGTTAGGGTTAGGTTTCGGTTTATTGTTAGTTAGGGGTAAGGTTTAGGGTAAGGGTTAGGGTTAGGGGTAAGGGTTAGGTTTAGGGTTAGGGTAAGGGTTAGGGTTAGGTTTAGGGTAAGGGTAAGTTTTAGGGTTAGGTTTAGGGTTAGGTTTAGGTTTAGGGTTAGTGTAAGAGTAAGAGTAAGGGTTAGGGTTAGGGTTAGGGTTAGGGTAAGGTTAAGGGTTAGGCTTATGGTTATGGTTAGGGTTACATTTAGGTTTAGGGTTAGGGTTAGGGCTAGGGTTAGGTTTATGGTTAGGGTTAAGGTTAGGGTGAGGTTTAAGGTAAGGGTAAGGGTTCGGGTTAGGGTTAGGGTTAGGATTAGGTTTAAGGTTAGGCTTAGGGTAAGGGTAAGGGTTAGGGTTAGGTTTAAGGTGAGGGTTAGGGTTATGGTTAGGGTTAGTGTAAGGGTAATGTTTAGGGTTTGGGTTAGGGTTAGGTTTAGGTTTAGGGTAAGGGTAAGGATTAGGGTTAGGGTTAGGGTTAGGGTTAAAGTTAGGGTTAGGGTTAGGGTTAGTGTTAGGGTAAGTTAAAGTCTTAGGGTTAGGGTTAGGGTTAGGGTTAGGTTTAGGTTACGGGTAAGGTTTAGGTTTAGGGTTAGGGTTAGGGTTAGGGTTAGGGTTAGAGTAAAGGTTAGGGTTAGGGTTAGGGTTAGGATTAGGGTAAGGGTAAGGGTAAGGTTTAGGTTAGGGTTAGGGTTAGGGTTAGGGTTAGGGAAAGGGTAAGGGTTAGGTTTAGGGTAAGGATTAGGGTTAGGGTTAGTGTAAGCATAAGGGTTAGGGTTAGGGAAAGGGTAAGGGTTAGGATTAGGGTTAGGGGTAGGGGTAGGGTTAGGGTTAGGGTTAGGTTTAGGGTTAGAGTTACGGCTAGGGTAAGGGTGAGGGTTAGAGTTAGGGTTACGGTTAGCATTAACGTTAGGGTTAGGGTTAGGTTTAGGTAAAGGGTAAGGGTTAGGGTTAGGGTTAGGGTTAGGGTAAGGATAAGGGTTAGGTTTAGGTTTAGGGTACGGGTTAGGGTTAGCTTTAGGGTTAGGGTTAACATTAAGTTTAGGGTTAGGGTTAGCGTAAGGGTAAGGGTTAGGGATAGGGTTAGGGTAAGGGTAAGGGTTAGGGTTAGGGTTAGGGTAAGGGTTGGGGTAAGGATTAGTGTTAGGGTTAGGGTTAGGGTTAGGTTTAGCGTTAGGGTAAGGGTAAGGATTATGGTTAGGGTTAGGTTTAGGGTTAGGGTTAGGGTAAGGGTTAGAGTTAGTTTTAGTGTTAGTGTGAGGGTTAGGGTTAGGGTTAGGGTAAGGGTTAGGGTTAGGGTTAGGGTTAGGCTTAGGGTTAGGTTTGGGGTTAGGGTTAGGGTAAGGGTTAGGGTTAGGGTAGAGGTTAGGGTTAGGGTTAGTGTTAGTGTTAGGGTAAGGGTAAGGGTTAGTGTTAGGGTTAGGGTTAGTGTTAGGTTTATGGTTAGGTTTAGGGTTAGTGTTAGGGTTAGTGCTAGTTTTAGGGTTAGGGTTAGGGCAAGGGTATGGGTGAGGGTTAGGGTTAGGGTTAGGGTAAGGGTAAGGTTTAGTATTAATGTTAGGGTTAGGATTAGGATAAGGTAAGGGTTTCGGTTAGAATTAGGGTTAGTGTAAGGGTTAGAGTTAGGGTTAGGGTTAAGGTTAGGGGTAGTGTTAGGGTTAGGGTTAGGGTAAGGGTAAGGTTTAGGGTTAGGGTTAAGGTTAGGGTTAGGGTTAGGGTTAGGGTTAGGCTAAGGGTTAGGGTTAGCGTTAGGGTAAGGTTTAGGGTTAGGGTTAGGGGTCAGGGTAAGTGTTAGGGTTAGGGTAAGGTTTATGTTTAGGGTTAGGGTTAGGGTAAGGCTAAGGGGTTGAGTTAGGGTTAGGGTTACCGTAAGGGTCAGGGTTAGGGTTAGGGTTACGGTTAGGGTGAGCGTTAGGGTTAGGGTTAGGTTTAGGTTTTAGGGTTAGTGTTATTGTTAGGGTAAGGGTTAGGGTTAGGGATAGGGCAAGGTTTAGGGTTAGTGTTACTGTAAGGCTAAGGGTTAGACTTAGGGTTAGGGTAAGGGTTAGGGTTAGGGTTAGGGTTAGGGTTAGGGTAAGGGTAAGAGTTAGGTTTAGGGTTAAGGTTAGGGTAGAGGTAAGGGTTAGGTTTAGGGTTAAGTTAGGGAAAGCGTAAGGGTTAGGGTGAGGGTTAGAGTTAGGGTTAAGGTTACGGATAGTGTTAGGGTTAGGGTTTGGGTAAGGGCAAGGGTTAGGGCTAGCGATAGGGTCAGGGTTAGGGTTAGGTTTAGGGTTAGAGTTAGGCTAATGGTTAGTGTTAGGGTTAGGTTAAGGGTTAGGGTTAGGGTTAGGGTTAGAGGTAGCGTTAGGGTCAGGGTAAGGGTAAGGTTTAGGGTTAGCGTTAGGCTTAGGGTAAGGGTTAGGGTTAGGGGTTAGGGGTAGGGTTAGGTTTAGGATTAGGGTAAGGGTAGGTGTTAGGGTTAGGGTTAGGGTTGGGTTTAGATTTGGGGTTAAGTTTAGGGATTGTGTTAGGGCAAGGGTAAGGGTTACGATTATGGTTAGAGTTAGGGTTAGGGTTATTGTTAGGTTTAGGGTAGGGTTAGGATTAGGGTTAGGGTTAGGTTTAGTGTTAGGGTTAGGGTAAAAGTTAGGGTTAGCGTTAGGGTTAGGGTAAGTGTTGGGGTTAGGGTAAGGGTTAGGGTTAGGGTTAGGGTAATGGTAAGGGTTAGGTTTAGGGTTAGGGTTGGGTTTAGGTTTGGGGTTAAGTTTAGGGATTGTGTTAGGGCAAGGGTAAGGGTTATGGTTATGGTTATGGTTAGGGTTAGGGTTAGGTTTAAGGTTAGAGTTAGGTTAAGGGTAAGGGTTAGTGTTAAGGTTAGGGTTAGCGCAAAAGTTTTGGGTTAGGGTTAGGGTTAGTGTTGGGGTAAGGGTTAGGGTTAGGGTTAGGGTTAGGTTTCGGTTTAGCGTTAGTTAGGGGTAAGCTTTAGGGTTAGGGTTAGGGTTAGGGGTAAGGGTTAGGTTTAGGGTTAGGGTTAGGGTTAGGGTTAGGGTTAGGTTTAGGGTAAGGGTAAGGTTTAGGTTTAGGGTTAGGGTTAGGTTTGGGATTAGGGTTAGGGTAAGAGTAAGAGTAAGGGTTAGGGTTAGGGTTAGGGTTAGGGTAAGTGTAAGGGTTAGGGTTATGGTTAGGGTTACAGTTAGGTTTAGGGTTAGGGTTAGGGCTAGGGTTAGGTTTATGGTTAGGGTTAAGGTTAGGGTGAGGTTTAAGTTAAGGGTAAGGGTTAGGGTTAGGGTTAGGGTTAGGATTAGGTTTAAGGTTAGCTTTAGGGTAAGGGTAAGGGTTAGGGTTAGGTTTAAGGTGATGGTTAGGGTTATGGTTAGGGTTAGTGTAAGGGTAATGGTTAGAGTTTGGGTTACGGTTAGGTTTAAGGTTAGCGTTAGGGTTAGGGTTAGGGTTACGGTAAGTTTAAGTCTTAGGGTTAGGGTTAGGGTTAGGGTTAGGGTAAGTGTAAGGGTTATGGTTAGGGTTAGGGTTAGGGTTAAATTTAGGGTTAGGGTTAGGGTTAGTGTTAGGGTAAGTTTAAGTCTTAGGGTCAGGGTTAGGGTTAGGGTTAGGTTTAGGGTACGGGTAAGGTTTAGGGTTAGAGTTAGGGTAAGATTAAAGTTTAGGGTTAGGGTTAGGGTTAGGGTAAAGGTTAGGGTTAGGGTTAGGGTTAGGATTAGGATAAGGGTAAGTGTAAGGTTTAGGGTAAGGGTTAGGGTTAGGGTAAGGGTAAGGGTTAGGTTTAGGGTTAGGTTTAGGGTAAGGATTAGGGTTAGGGTTAGTGTAAGCATAAAGGTTAGGGTTAGGGTTAGTGCAAGGGTAAGGGTTAGGATTAGGGTTAGGGTTAGAGTTAGGGTTAGGGTTAGGTTTATGGTTAGGGTTACGGCTAGGGTAAGGGTTAGGGTTAGAGTTAGGGTTACGGTTAGCATTAATGTTAGGGTTAGGGTTAGAGTTAGGTAAAGGGTAAGGGTTAGGGTTAGGGTTAGGGTTAGGGTAAGGATAAGGGTTAGGTTTAGGTTTAGGGTAAGGGTTAGGGTTAGCTTTAGGGTTAGGGTTAGCATTCATGTTAGGGTTAGGGTTAGCGTAAGGGTAAGGGTTAGGGTTAGGGTTAAGGTTAGGGTAAGGGTAAGGGTTAGGGTTAGGGTTAGGGTATGGGTTGGGGTAAGGATTAGTGTTAGGGTTAGGGTTAGCTTAGGTTTAGCGTTAGGGTAAGGCTAAGGGTTATTGTTAGGGTTAGGTTTTGGGTTAGGGTTAGGGTAAGGGTTAGAGTTAGTTTTAGTGTTAGGGTGAGGTTTAGGGTTAGGGTTAGTGTAAGGGTTAGGGTTAGGGTTAGGCTTAGGGGTAGGTTTGGGGTTAGGGTTACGGTAAGGGTTAGGGTTAGGGTAGAGGTTACGGTTAGGGATAGTGTTAGGGTTAGGGTAAGTGTAAGGGTTAGTGCTAGGTTTAGGGTTAGGGTTAGGGTAAGGGTATGGGTGAGGGTTAAGGTTAGGGTTAGGGTAAGGGTAAGGTTAAGTATTAATGTTAGGGTTAGGGTTAGGGTTAGGATTAGGATAAGGTAAGGGTTTCGGTTAGAATTAGGGTTAGTGTAAGGGTTAGAGTTAGGGTTAGGGTTAAGGTTAGGGGTAGTGTTAGGGTAGGGTTAGGGTTGGGGTTAGGCTAAGGGTTAGGGTTAGCGTTAGGGTAAGGTTAGGGTTTGGGTTAGGGTTAGGGTTAGGGTTAGGCTAAGGGTTAGGGTTAGCGTTAGGGTAAGGGTTAGGGTTAGGGTTAGGGGTCAGGGTAAGTGTTAGGGTTAGGGTAAGGGTTATGTTTAGGGTTAGGGTTAGGGTAAGGCTAAGGGCTAGAGTTAGGGTTAGGGTTACCGTAAGGGTTAGGGTTAGGGTTAGGGTTACGGTTAGGGTGAGCGTTAGGGTTAGGTTTAGGGTTAGGGGTTAGGGTTAGTGTTAGTGTTAGGGTAAGGGTTAGGGTGAGGGATAGGGTAAGGTTTAGGTTTAAGGTTACTGTAAGGCTAAGGGTTAGACTTAGGGTTAGGGTAAGGGTTAGGGTTAGGGTTAGGGTTAGGGTTAGGGTTAGGGTAAATGTAAGAGTTAGGTTTAGGGTTAAGGTTAGGGTAGAGGTAAGGGTTAGGTTTAGGGTTAAGTTTAGGGAAAGCTTAAGGGTTAGGGGGAGGGTCAGGGGAAGGGTTAAGGTTACGGTTAGTGTTACGGTTAGGGTTTGGGTAAGGGCAAGGGTTATGGCTAGCGATAGGGTCAGGGTTAGGGTTAGGGTTAGGGTTAGAGTTAGGCTAAGGGTTAGTGTTAGGGTTAGCTTAAGGGTTAGGGTTAGGGTTAGGGTTAGAGGTAGGGTTAGGGTCAGGGTAAGGGTAAGGTTTAGGGTTAGGGTTAGGGTAAGGGTTAGGGTTAGGGGTTAGGGGTAGGGTTAGGGTTAGGATTAGGGTAAGGCTAGGTGTTAGGGTTAGGGTTAGGGTTGGGTTTAGATTTGGGGTTAAGTTTAGGGATTGTGTTAGGGCAAGTGTAAGGGTTATGGTTATGGTTAGGGTTAGGGTTAGGGTTATTGTTAGGTTTAGGGTAGGGTTAGGATTATGGTTAGGGTTAGGTTTAGGTTTAGGGTTAGGGTAAGTTTAAGGCTTAGGATTATGGTTAGGGTTACGTTTAGGGCACGGGTAAAGTTAAGGGTTAGGGTTAGTGTTAGGGTTAGGTTTAGGGTTAGGGTAAGGATAAGGTTTAGGGTTAGGGTTAGGGTAAGGGTAAGGGTTAGGGTTAGGGTTAGGGTTAGGGTTAGGGTTAGGGTTAGAGGTAGGGTTAGGCTTAGGTTAAGGGTAAGGGTTAGGGTTAGGGTTAGGGTAACAGTTAGGGTTAGGGTTAGGGTAAAAGTAGGGTTAGGGTTAGGGTTAGGGTTCGGTTTATTGTAAAGTTTAGGGTTAGGTTTAGGGTAAGGGTAAGGGTTGGGGTTAGGGTGAGGGTTAGGGGTTAGTGTTAGGGTTAGGGTTAGGTTTATGGTTAGGGTAAGGGTAAGGTTTAGGGTTAGGTTTATGGTTAGGGGTAAGGTTTAGGGTTAGAGTTAGGGTAAGGTTTAGGGTTAGGTTTAGGGTAAGGGTAAGGTTTAGGGTTAGGGTTAGGGTTAGGTTTGGGTTAGGGTTAGGGTAAGAGTAAGGGTTAGGGTTAGGGTTAGGGTTAGGGTAAGAGTTAGGGTTAGGGTTAGGGTTAAGGTTAGGTTTAGGGTTAGGGTTAGAGTAAGGGTTAGGGTTAGGGTAAGGATTAGGGTTAGGGTTAGGGTAAGGATTAGCCTTAAGGTTAGGGTTAGGGTTAGGTTTAGGGTTTGCGAAAGGGTAAGGGTTAGGGTTAGGGTTATGGTTAGGGTTAGGTTAAGGATAAGGGTTAGGTTTAGGGTTAGGGTAAGGGTTAGGTTTAGCGTTAGGGCTAAGGTTAGCATTAAGGTTAGGGTTAGGGTAAGGTTAAGGGTTAGGTTTAGGGTTACGGTTAGGGTAAGGGTAAGGGTTAGGGTTAGGGTTAAGGTTAGGTTTAGGGTAAGGATTAGTGTTAGGGTTAGGGTTAGGCTTAGGGTTAGGTTTAGGGTAAGTTTAAGGCTTAGGGTTATGGTTAGGGTTAGGTTTAGGGCATGGGTAAGGTTAAGGGTTAGGGTTAGTGTTATGGTTAGGTTTAGGGTTAGGGTAAGGATAAGGTTTCGGGTTAGGGTTAGGGTTAGGGTAAGGGTTGGGGTTAGGGTTAGGGTTAGGGTTAGGGTTAGGGTTAGAGGTAGGGTTAGGGTAAAAGTAAGGGTTAGGGTTGGTGTTAGGGTAAGGTTTAGGGTTAGTGGTTACGGGTAGGGTTAGGGTAAGCGTTAGGGTTAGGGTTAGGGTAAAAGTAGGGTTAGGGTTAGGGTAAGGTTTAGGGTTAGTGGTTAGGGTTAGGGTTAGGGAAAGGGTGAGGGTTTGGCTTAGGGTTAGGTTTAGGGTAAAATAGGGTTAGGGTTAGGGTTAGGGTTAGGGTAAGGGTTAGGGTTAGGGTCACGGTTAGGTTTGTGGTTAGGGTTATGGTAAGGGTAAGGTTTTGTGTTAGGGTTAGGTTTAGGGTTAGGGTTAGGGTTAGGTTTAGGTTTGAGGTTAAGTTTAGGGTTAGGGTTAGCATAAGTGTAAGGGTTAGGGTTAGGTTTAGGGTC
This sequence comes from Megascapheus bottae, assembly GCA_024803745.1. Lineage (NCBI taxonomy): Eukaryota > Metazoa > Chordata > Mammalia > Rodentia > Geomyidae > Megascapheus > Megascapheus bottae. The sequence goes on from JANJXV010000038.1 coordinate 11,184,105, forward strand.
AAGGGTAAGTGGTAGCGTTAGGGTTAGTGTTAAGTTTAGGTTTAAGGTTAGGGTTAGGGTAAGGGTAAGTGTTAGGGTTAGGGTTAGGGTTAGGGTTACGGTAAAGGTTAGGTTTAGGGTTAGGGAAAGTTTAAGGGTTAGGGTTAGGGTTTAGGGTTAGGGTTTGGGTAAGGATTAGGGTTAGGGTTACTGTTAGGTTAAGGGTTAAGGTTAGGGTTAGGGTAAAGGTTAGAGTTAGGGTCAGGGGTTAGGGTTAGGGTTAGGGTTAGTTTTAGGGTTAGGGTAAGGTTTAGGGTTAGGTATATGGTTAGGTTTGGGGTTAGGGTTAGGGTAAGAGTAAGGGTTAGAGTTAGGGTAAGGATTAGGGTAAGGGTTAGGGTTAGAGTCACAGTTAGGTTTGCGGTTAGGGTTAGGGTAAGGGTAAGGTTTAGTTTTAGGGTTAGGGTTAGGTTTAGGGTTAGGGTTAGGGTAAGGTTAAGGGTTAGGTTAAGTTTAGGGTTAGGGTTAGGTGCAGTTAGGGTAAGGATTATGGTTAGTGTAATGGTTAGGGTTATGGTTAGGGTTAGGTTAAGGGTTAGGGTTAGGGTAAGGGTAAGGGTTAGAGTTAGGTTTAGGGTTGGGGTTATGGTTAGGGTTAGGGTTACGGTTAGGGTAAGGGTAAGGGTTAGGGTTAGGGTTAGGGTAAGGGTAAGTGTTAGGGTTAGGGTTAGGGTTAGGGTGAGCATTAGGGTTAGGGTTAGGGTTAGAGGTTAGGGTTAGGGTTAGGTTTAGGGTAAGGGTTAGGGTTAGGGTTAGGGTAATGGTTGGGTTAGGGTTAGGATAAGGCTAATTGTTAGAGTTAGGGTTAGGCTTAGGGTAAGGGTTAGGGTTAGGGTTAAGGTTAGGGCAAGCATTAG
>JANJXV010000038.1:11187500-11190000 GCA_024803745.1 Megascapheus bottae
GGGTTAGGTTTATGGTTAGGGTTAGGTAAGTGTAATGATTAGGGTTTGGGTTAGGGTTAGGTTTAAGGTTAGGGTTAGGGTAAGGGAAAGTGTTAGGGTTAGCTTTAGGGTTAGGTAAAGGTTAGGGTAATGGTTTGGGTTAGGGTAAGTGTAAGGGTTAGGGTTAGGGTTAGGTTTAGTGTTAGGGTTAATGTAAGGGAATGGTTATGGTTATGGTTATGGTTAGAGTTAGGGTTAGAGTTAGGCTAAGGGTTAGGTTTAGGGTGAGGTAAAGGGTTAGGGTTAGGTTTGGGTTAGACGTAGGTTTAGGGTCAGGGTAAGGGTAAGGGTTAGGATTAGGGTTAGGGTAAGGGTTAGGGTTTGGGGTTAGGGTTAGGGTTAGGGTTAGGTTTACGGTAGGGTTAGGGTTAGGGTTAGGGTAAGTGTAAGTGTTAGGGTTAGGGTTAGGTTTGGGTTTACGGTTGGGGTTAAGTTTAGGGGTAGTGTTAGGGTACGGGTAAGTGTTAGGGTTAGAGTTAGGGTTAGGGTTAGGTTTAAGGTTAGAGTTAGGGTAAGGGTAATGGTTAGGTTTAAGGTTAGGGTTAGCTCAAAATGTTTGGGTTAGGGTTAGGGTTAGGTTTATGGCTAGGGTTAGGCTAAGGGTAAGGGTCAGGGTTAGGGTTAGGGTTAGGTTTGGGGTTACAGTTAGGGTTAGGGGTAGGGTTTGCGTTAGGGTTATGGTAAGGGTTTGGGTTAGGGTTAGGGTTAGGTTTAGGGTTAGGTTTCGGTTTAGCGTTAGTGTAAGGGTAAGGGTTAGGGTTAGGGTTAGGTTCAGGGTTAGGGTTAGGGTAAGGGTTAGGGTTATGGTTAGTGTTAGGTTTAGGGTTAAGTTTAGGGTTAGGGTAAGGGTTAGGGTTAGGGTTAGGGTTAGGGTTAGGTTTCGGTTTAGAGTTAGTGTAAGGGTAAGGGTTAGGGTTAGGTTTAGGTTCAGGTTTAGGGTTAGGGTAAGGGTTAGGGTTAGGGTAAGGGTTAGGGTTAGGGTTAGGGTTAGGGTTAGGTTTGGGGTTAGGGTTAGGGTAAGAGCAAGTGTTAGGGTTAGGGTGAGTGATCGGATTAGGGTTAGGGTTACAGTTACGTTTAGGTTTAGGGTTATGCTTAGGTTTAGGGTTAGGCTTAAGTTTAGGGTGAGGGTTACGGTAAGGGTAAGGGTTAGGGTTAGGGTTAGGGTTAGGATTAGTTTTAAGGTTAGGGTTAGGGTAAGGGTAAGAGTTATGGTTATGGTTAAGGTTAGGGTTAGGTTTATGGTTAGGGTTAGGTAAGTGTAATGATTAGGGTTTGGGTTAGGGTTAGGTTTAAGGTTAGGGTTAGGGTAAGGGAAAGTGTTAGGGTTAGGTTTAGGGTTAGGTAAAGGTAAGGGTTATGGTTTGGGTTAGGGTGAGGGTAAGGGTTAGAGTTAGGGTTAGGGTTAGGGTTAGGGTTAGGGTTAGTGTTAGGGTTAATGTAAGGGAATGGTTATGGTTATGGCGATGGTTAGAGTTAGGGTTAGAGTTAGGCTAAGGGTTAGGTTTAGGGTGAGGTTAAGGGTTAGGGTTAGGTTTGGGTTAGTCGTAGGTTTATGGTCAGGGTAAGGGTAAGGGTTAGGATTAGGGTTAGGGTAAGGGTTAGGGTTTGGGGTTAGGGTTAGGGTTAGGTTTACGGTAGGGTTAGGGTTAGGGTTAGGGTAAGTGTAAGTGTTAGGGTTAGGGTTAGGTTTGGGTTTACGGTTGGGGTTAAGTTTAGGGGTAGTGTTAGGGTACGGGTAAGTGTTAGGGTTAGAGTTAGGGTTAGGGTTAGGTTTAAGGTTAGAGTTAGGGTAAAGGTAATGGTTAGGTTTAAGGTTAGGATTAGCTCAAAAAGTTTGGGTTAGGGTTAGGGTTAAGGTTAGGCTAAGGGTAAGGGTCAGGGTTAGGGTTAGGGTTAGGTTTGGGGTTACGGTTAGGGTTAGGGGTAGGGTTTGCGTTAGGGTTATGGTAAGGGTTAGGGTTAGGGTTAGGGTTAGGTTTAGGGTTAGGTTTTCGTTTAGCGTTAGTGTAAGTGTAAGGGTTAGGGTTAGGGTTAGGTTCAGGGTTAGGGTTAGGGTAAGGGTTAGGGTTATGGTTAGTGTTAGGTTTAGGGTTAAGTTTAGGGTTAGTGTTAGGGTAAGGGTTAGGGTTAGGGTTAGGGTTAGGTTTCGGTTTAGGGTTAGTGTAAGGGTAAGGGTTAGGGTTAGGGTTAGGGGTTAGAGGTTAGGGTTCGGGTTAAGGTTAGGTTTAGGGTTAGGGTAAGGGTAAGGTTTAGGGTTAGGTTTAGGGTTAGGGGTTAGGGTTAGGGTTAGGATTAGGGTAAGGGTTAGGGTTAGGGTTAGGTTTAGGGTAAGGGTAAAGTTTAGGGTTAGGTTTAGGGTTAGGTTTGGGGTTAGGGTTAGGGTAAGAGTAAGGGTTAGGGTTAGGGTTAGGGTTAGGGTAAGGGTAAGGGTTAGGGTTAGGGTTAGGGTTACAGTTAG
>JANJXV010000038.1:11192500-11212500 GCA_024803745.1 Megascapheus bottae
GAGTTAGGGGTAGGTTAGGGTTAGGGTTAGGTGTAGGCTTAGGGATAGGGGTAGGTGTAGCGGTAGGGGTAGGGGTAGGATTAGGGTTAGGATTCGGGTTAGGGCTAGGGCTAGGGTTAGGTTTAGAGTTTTGCATAGGGTTAGGGTTAGGGGTAGGGTTAGGTGTAGGATTAGGGGTAGGGGTAGGGGTAGGGGTAGGGTTAGGGTTATGTTTAGGTTTAGGGTTAGGTGTAGGGGTAGGGGTAGGGGTAGGATTAGCATTATGGTTAAGGTTAGGGGTAGGTTTAGGTTTAATGTTAGGGGTAGTGGTAGGGGTAGCGGTATGGGTAGGGTCGGGTTAGGGTTAGGGTTAGGGTTGTGTTTAGGGGTAGGGGTAGGGGTAGGGTTAGGTTTAGGTTTGCGGGTAGGTTTAGGTGTAGGGTTAGGGTTAGAATTAGGAGTAGGGTTATGGTTAGGTTTAGGGGTAGGGGTAGGGTTAGGATTAGGGTTAGGGGTAGGGATAGGGTTAGGGTTAGGGTTAGGGTTAGCGATAGGGGTAGGGTTAGGGTTAGGGTTAGGGTTAGGGTTAGTGTTAGGTTTAGCGTTAGGGTTAGTGTAAGGGTTAGGGGTAGGGGTAGGGATAGGGATAGAGGTAGGGTTAGGGTTAGGGGTAGGGGTAGGGGTAGAGTTAGGGCTAGGCCTATGGCTAGGGTTAGGGTTAGGGTTATGGTTTAGGGCTAGGGTTAGGGTTACGGTTAGGGGTATTGTTAGGGTTAGGGTTAGGGTTAAGGGTATTGTTAGGGTTAGAGTTAGGGTTAGGGTTATGGTTAGGGTTCCGGTTAGGGTTATTGTTAGGTTTACGGTTAGGGTTAGTGTAAGGGTTAGGGGTAGGGGTAGGGATAGGGATAGAGGTAGGGTTAGGGTTAGGGTTAGAGTTAGGGTTAGAGTTAGGGTTAGCGTTAGGATTAGGGGTAGGGGTAGGGTTAGGGTTAGGGGTGGGGTTAGCGATAGGGTTAGGGGTAGGGGTAGAGTTAGGGCTAGGGCTAGGATTAGGGTTAGGGGTATGGTTAGGGTTAGGTTTAGAATTAGGGTTAGGGTTTTAGGGTTAGGGTTAGGGGTAGGGGTAGGGGTAGGGTTAGGGGTAGCGGTAGTGGTAGGTTAGGATTACGGTTAGGGGTAGAGTTTTGGCTAGGACTATGGTTAGGGTTAGGGGTAGGGTTATGTTAGGGTTAGTGTTAGGGTCAGGAATAGGTTAGGGTTAGGATTTAGGGCTAGGGTAGGTTTAGGTTTAGGGCTAGGGCTAGTTTCAGGGTTAGGGTTAGGGTTTAGGGCTAGGGCTAGGTTTAGGGTTAAGGTTAGGGTTAGGGTTAGGGTTAGGTTTAGGTGTAGGCGTAGGGGTAGGCTAGGGTTAGGGTTAGGGTTAGGGTTTAGGGCTAGGTCTAGGGTTAGGTTTAGGTTTAGGGTTAGTATTAGGGTTAGGGTTAGGGTTTGGGTTAGGTTTAGGATTAGGTTCAGGGGTAGTGGTAGGGGTAGGGTTAGGGTTAGGTTTAGTGTTGGTGTTAGCGTTAGGGTTAGGGGTAGGGGTAGGATTAGGGTTAGGGGTAGAGGTAGGGTTAGGGTTAGGGTTGTGGTTAGGTTTAGGGGTAGGGTTTGGATTAGTGTTAGGGTTAGGTTTGGGGTTAGGTTTAGGTTTAGGGATAGGTTTAGGGTTAGGGTTAGGGTTAGGTTTTGGTTTAGGGCTAGGGCTAGAGTTAGGGTTAGGGTTAGGGTTATGGTTTAGGGCTAGGTTTAGGGTTACGGTTAGGGGTATTGTTAGGGTTCGGGTTAGGGTTAAGGGTAGTGTTAGGGTTAGAGTTAGGGTTAGGGTTATGGTTAGGGTTACGGTTAGGGTTATTGTTAGGTTTAGGGTTAGGGTTAGGGTTATGGTTAGGGCTAGGGTAAGAGTTAGGGTTAGAGGTAGGGTTAGGATTAGGGGTAGGGGCAGAGTTAGGGTTAGGGTTAGGGTTAGAGTTAGGATTAGGGTTACGGTTAGGTGTAGGTTTAATGTTAGGGTTAGGGGTAGGGGTAGGGGTAAGATTAGGGTTAGGGTTTGGGTTAGGCGTAGGGTTAGGGTTAGGGGTAGAGTTTGGATTAGGGATAGGGTTAGGGTTAGGGGTAGGGTTAGGTTTAGGGTTAGGGTCATAGTTAGGGGTAGGGGTAGGGTTAGGGTTAGGGGTAGGGTTAGAGGGAGGGTTACAGTTAGGGTTAGGTTTAGGGGTAGGGGTAGGGTTAGGTTTAGGGTTAGGGTTAGGGTTAGGGTTAGGGGTAGGGTTAGGGTTAGGGTTAGGGTTACGGTTAGGGGTAGGGTTAGGGTTAGGGTTACGGTTAAGGGTAGGGTTAGTATTAGGTATAGGGTTAGGTTTAGGATTAGGGGTAGGGTTAGGGATAGGGTTATTGTTAGGGTTAAGGGTAGGATTAGGGTTAGGGTTAGAGGTAGGGTTAGGGTTAGGGTTAGGGTTATGGTTAGGGGTAGTGTTAGGGTTAGGGTTAGGGTTACGGTTAAGGGTAGGGTTAGGAATAGGTATAGGGTTAGGTTTAGGGCTAGGGGTAGGGTTAGGGATAGGGTTATTGTTAGGGTTAAGGGTAGGCATAGGGTTAGGTTTAGGGTTATGGTTAGGGGTAGGGATGGGTTAGGGTTAGGGTTAGGGGTAGTGTTAGGGTTAGGGTTAGGGTTAGGGTTAGCTTTAGGGATACGGTTAGGATTAGGGTTACGGTTAGGGTTAGGGGTAGGGTTAGGGTTAGGTTTATTGTTAGTGTTAGGGGTCGGTTTAGGGTTAGGGTTAGCCTTAGGGGTAGGGTTAGAGTTAGAGTTAGGGTTACGGTTTGGTGCAGGGTTAGGGTTAGGTTTAGGGTTAGGGTTTGGTTTAGGGTTAGGAGTAGGGTTAGGGTTAGGGTTAGTGTTAGGGGTGGGTTAGCATTAGTGGTAGGGTTAGGGGTAGGGGTAGGGGTAGGGTAAGGGTTAGGGTTAGGGTTAGGGGTATAGTTAGGTGTAGGGTTAGGGTTAGGGTTAGGGTTAGGGTTAGAGGGAGGGTTACAGTTAGGGTTAGGGTTAGGGGTAGGGTTAGGGGTAGGGTTAGTGTGAGGGGTAGAGTATGGGTTAGGGTTAGGGTTAGGGTTAGGGTGAGGTGTAGGGTTAGGGGTATGGTTAGGGGTAGGGGTAGGGTTAGGGCTAGGGCTAGGTTTAGGTTTAGGGTTAGGGTTAGGGTTAGAGGGAGGGTTACAGTTAGGGTTAGCTTTAGGGCTAGGGTTAGGGTTAGGGTTAGGGTTAGTGGTAGGGTTCAGGTTCGGGTTAGGTTTAGGGAAAGGGTTATGGGTAGAGGTAGGGGTAGGTTTAGAGTTAGGGTTAGGGTTAGGGTTAGAGGGAGGGTTACAGTTTGGGTTAGGGTTAGGCGTAGGGTTAGGAGTAGGATTAGGGTTAGGGTTAGGGTTAGGGGTAGGGTTACCTTTAGGGTTAGGGTTAGAATTAGGGTTAGGGGTAGGGTTACTGCTAGGGTTAGGGTTAGGATAAGGGGTAGGGTTAGGTTTAGGGTTAGCGTTAGGGGTAGGGTTAAGATTAGGGTTAGGGTTACGGTTAGGGGTAGGGTTAGGTTTAGGGTTAGGGTTAAGGGTAAGGTTAGGGTTAGGGTTAGGTGTAGGGTTTGGGGTATGGTTAGGTGTAGGGTTAGGGTTAGTATTAGGGGTAGGATTAGGGTTTGGGTTAGGGTTAGGATTAGGGTTAAGGGAAGGGGCAGGTTTAGGGGTAGGTTTAGGGTTAGGGTTAGGGTTAGGGTTTTAGGGGTCGGGTTAGGGTTAGGGTTAGCGTTAGGGTTAGTGTTAGGGGTAGAGTTAGGGTTAGGGATAGGGTTAGGGTTAGGGGTAGGGTTAGGTTTAGGGTTAGGGTTAGGGTTAGAGGTAAGGTTAGGGTTAGGGTGATGCATAGGGGTATGGGAAGTGTTAGGGTGAGGGGTAGGGGTAGGGGTAGAGGTAGGGTTAGGGTTAGGGTTATGATTAGGGTGAGGGTTAGGGTTGGCGTAGGGTTAGGGTTAGGGTTAGGGCGAGGGCTAGGGTTAGGGTTAGGGTTAGGGTTAGGGCTATGCCTAGGGCTAGGGTTAGGTTAGGGTTGGGTTTAGGGCTAGGGTTAGGAGTAGGGTTAGGTTTAGGGTTAGTGTTAGGGTTAGGGGTAGGGGTAGGGGTAAGATTAGGGTTAGGGTTTGGGTTAGGCGTAGGGTTAGGGTTAGGGGTAGAGTTTGGATTAGGGATAGGGTTAGGGTTAGGGGTAGGGTTAGGGTTAGGGTTAGGGTCATAGTTAGGGGTAGGGGTAGGGTTAGGGTTAGGGGTAGGGTTAGAGGGAGGGTTACAGTTAGGGTTAGGTTTAGGGGTAGGGGTAGGGTTAGGGTTCGGGATAGGGTTAGGGGTAGGTGTAGGGTTAGGGTTAGGGTAAGGGTTCGGTGTACGGTTAGGGCTAGGGCTAGGGTTAGGTTTTGGTTTAGGGTTAGGGTTAAAGGGAGGGTTACATTTGGGGCTAGGGTTAGGGCTAGGGTTAGGGTTAGAGGTAGGGTTAGTTTTAGGGTTAGGGTTAGGGAAATGGTTAGGTGTAGGGGTAGGTGTAGTGTTAGTTTTAGGGTTAGCAGTAGTGTAAGGGTGAGGGTTAGGGTTAGGGTTGGAGTTAGGGCGAGGGCTAGGTTTAGGGTTAGGGTTAGGGCTATGCCTAGGGCTAGGGTTAGGTTAGGGTTGGGTTTAGGGCTAGGGTTAGGAGTAGGGTTAGGGTTAGGGGTAGAGTTTGGATTAAGGATAGGGTTAGGTTTAGGGGTAGGGTTAGGGTTAGGGTTAGGGTCATGGTTAGGGGTAGGGGTAGGGTTAGGGTTAGGGTTAGGGTTAGGGTCATGGTTAGGGTTAGGGTTAGGTTTTGGGTTAGGGGTAGGGTTAGGGTTCGGGATAGGGTTAGGGTTAGGTGTAGGGTTAGGGTTAGGGTAAGGGTTCGGTGTACGGTTAGGGCTAGGCCTAGGGTTAGGTTTCAGTTTAGGGTTAGGGTTAAAGGGAGGGTTACATTTGGGGTTAGGGTTAGGGCTAGGGTTAGGGTTAGAGGTAGGGTTAGTTTAGGGTTAGGGTTAGGGAAACGGTTAGGTGTAGGGGTAGGTGTAGGGTTAGGGTTAGGGTTATGGTTAGGTGTAGGATTAGGGTTAGGGGTAGGGTAGGGTTAGGGTTAGGGTTACGGTTTGTTTTAGGTGTAGGGGGAGGGTTAGGTTTAGGGTTAGGGTTAGGTTTAGGGGTAGGGGTAGGGTTAGGGTTAGGGTCATCCTTAGGGGTAGGGGTAGGGTTAGGGTTAGGGGTAGGGTTAGAGGGAGGGTTACAGTTAGGGTTAGGTTTAGGGGTAGGGTTACGGTTCGGGATAGTGTTAGGGTTAGGTGTAGGGTTAGGGTTAGGGTAAGGGTTCGGTGTACGGTTAGGGCTAGGGCTAGGGTTAGGTTTCGGTTTAAGGTTAGGGTTAAAGGGAGGGTTACATTTGGGGTTAGGGTTAGGGCTAGGGTTAGGGTTAGAGGTAGGGTTAGTTTAGGGTTAGGGTTAGGGAAATGGTTAGGTGTAGGGGTAGGTGTAGGGTTAGGGTTAGGGTTAGCGGTAGGGTAAGGGTGAAGGTTAGGGTTAGGGTGGGGGTCAGGGTTAGGTGTAGGGTTATGTTTAGGGTTAGGGTTACAGTTAGGGTTAGGGCTAGGGTTAGGGTTAGGGTTAGGGTTAGGGTTAGAGGGAGGGTTACAGTTAGGGTTAGGGGTAGGGTAGGGGTAGGGTTTGGGTTAGGTTTAGGGGTAGGGGTAGGGTTAGGGTTAGGGTTAGGGTTAGAGTTAGGGGTAGGGTTAGGGTTAGGGTTAGAGGTATGGTTAGGGGTCGGGTTAGGGTAAGTTTTAGGGTTAGGGTTAGAGTGGGGTAGGGGTAGAGTTAGGGTTAGGGCTATGGTTGGGGTTAGGGTTAGGGTTAGGTTTTGGGTTAGGTGTAGGTGTAGGGTTAGGGTTAGGGGTAGGGGTAGGGTTAGGGTTTTTGTTAGGGTTAGGTTTAGGGGTAGGTGTAGGGTTAGGGTTAGGTTTAGCGTTAGGGTTTGGGTTAGGTTTAGGGCTAGGTCTAGGATAAGGGATAGTGTTAGGATTTAGGGCTAGGGCTAGGGTTAGGTTTAGGGCTAGGGCTAGGGTTAGGGTTAGAGTTAGGGTTAGGGTTAGGGTTAGCGTTAGGTTTAGGGGTAGGGGTAGTGTTAGGGTTAGGGGTGGGGTTAGGGATAGGGTTAGGGTTAGGGGTAGATTAAGGGCTAGAGCTAGTATTAGGGTTAGGGGTACGGTTAGGGTTAGGTTTAGAATTAGGGTTAGGTTTTAGGGTTAGGGTTAGGGTTAGGGGTAGGGGTAGGGTTAGGGGTAGGGGTTGTGGTAGGGTTAGGATTACGGTTAGGGGTAGAGTTTTGGCTAGGACTATGGTTAGTGTTAGGGGTAGGGTTAGGGTTAGGGTTAGTGTCAGGGTTAGGAATAGGGTTAGGGTTAGGATTTAGGGCTAGGGGTAGGGTTAGGTTTATGGCTAGGGCTAGTTTCAGGGTTAGGGTTAGGGTTTAGGGCTAGGGCTAGGTTTAGGGTTAAGGTTAGGGTTAGGGTTAGGGTTAGGGTTAGGTGTAGGCGTAGGGGTAGGCTAGGGTTAGGGCTAGGGTTAGGGTTATTGTTAGGGTTAAGGGTAGGGATAGGGTTAGGGTTAGGGTTATGGTTAGGGGTAGGGTTAGGGTTAAGGTTAGGGTTAGGGGTAGTGTTAGGGTTAGGGTTAGGGTTAGGGTTAGCTTTTGCGATAGGGTTAGGGTTAGGGTTAGGGTTAGGGGTAGGGTTAGGGTTAGGTTTATTGTTAGCGTTAGGGGTCGGTTTAGGGTTAGGGTTAGCCTTAGGTGTAGGGTTAGAGTTAGAGTTAGGGTTACGGTTTGGTGTAGGGTTAGGGTTAGGTTTAGGTTTAGGGTTTGGTTTAGGGTTAGGGGTAGGGTTAGGTTTAGGGTTAGTGTTAGGGGTGGGTTAGCGTTAGTGGTAGGGGTAGGGGTAGGGGTAGGGGTAGGGTAAGGGTTAGGGTTAGGTTTAGGGGTATAGTTAGGTGTAGGTTTAGGGTTAGGGTTAGAGGGAGGGTTACAGTGAGAGTTAGGGTTAGGGGTAGGGTTAGGGGTAGGGTTAGGGGTTTGGTTAGGGGTAGGGGTATGGTTAGGGCTAGGGCTAGGTTTAGGGTTAGGGTTACGGTTAGGGTTAGAGGGAGGGTTACAGTTAGGGTTAGGTTTAGGGGTAGGTTTAGGGGTAGGGTTAGGGTTAGTGGCAGGGTTCAGGTTCTGGTTAGGTTTAGGGAAAGGGTTATGGGTAGAGGTAGGGTTAGGTTTAGAGTTAGTGTTAGGGTTAGGGTTAGAGGGAGGGTTACAATTTGGGTTAGGGTTAGGGGTAGGGTTAGGAGTAAGATTAGGGTTAGGGTTAGGGGTAGGGTTACCTTTAGGGTTAGGGTTAGAATTAGGATTAGGGGTAGGGTTAGTGTTAGGGTTAGGGTTAGGATTAGGTTAGGGTTAGGGTTTGGGTTAAGGTTAGGATTAGGGTTAATGGAAGGGGCAGGGTTAGGGGTAGGTTTAGGGTTAGGGTTAGGGTTAGGGTTTTAGGGGTCGTGTTAGTGTTAGGGTTAGCGTTAGGGTTAGGGGTAGGGTTAGGGTTAGGGGTAGGGATAGGTTTAGGTTTAGGGTTAGGGTTAGAGGTAAGGTTAGGGTTAGGGTGATGCATAGGGGTATGGGAAGGGTTAGGGTGAGGGGTAGGGGTAGGGGTAGAGGTAGGGTTAGGGTTAGGGTTATGATTAGGGTGATGGTTAGGGGTAGGGGTAGGGTTAGGGTTAGGGTTAGGGCGAGGGCTAGGGTTAGGGTTAGGGTTAGGGTTAAGGTTAGGGCTATGCCTAGGGCTAGGGTTAGGTTAGGGTTTGGTTTAGGGCTAGGGTTAGGAGTAGGGTTAGGTTTAGGGTTAGTGTTAGGGTTAGGGGTAGGGGTAGGGGAAAGATTAGGGTTAGGGTTAGGCGTAGGGTTAGGGTTAGTTGTAGAGTTTGGATTAGGGATAGGGTTAGGTTTAGGGGTAGGGTTAGGGTTAGGGTTAGGGTCATGGTTAGGGGTAGGGGTAGGGTTAGGGTTAGGGGTAGGGTTAGAGGGAGGGTTACAGTTAGGGTTAGGTTTAGGTGTAGGGGTAGGGTTAGGGTTCGGGATAGGGTTAGGGTTAGGTGTAGGGTAACGTTAGGGTAAGGGTTCGGTGTACGGTTAGGGCTAGGGCTAGGGTTAGGGTTAGGATTAGGGTTAGGATAGGGGTAAGAGGTAGGTTTAGGGTTAGGGTAAGGGTTAGAGTAAGGATTATTGTTAGGGACAGTGTTAGGGTAAAGGTTAGGGTTAGGTGTAGGGGTAGGGCTAGGGTTAGGGGTAGGGGTAGGGTTAGGGGTAGTGTTAGGTTTAGCGTTAGGGTTAATGTAAGGGTTAGGGGTAGGGGTAGGGATAGGGATAGAGGTAGGGTTAGGGTTAGGGGTAGGGGTAGGGGTAGTGTTAGGGCTAGGGCTAAGGTTAGGGTTAGGTTAGGGTCAGGGTTAGGCTAAAGTTTAGGGTTATTGGTAGGGGTAGGGTTAGGGTTATTGGTAGTGTTAGGGTTAGGGTTAGGGGTAGGGGTAGGTTTAGGGTTTTTGTTAGGGTTAGGTTTAGGGGTAGGTGTAGGGTTAGGGTTAGGTTTAGCGTTAGGGTTTGGGTTAGGTTTAGGGCTAGGGCTAGGGTAAGGGATAGTGTTAGGATTTAGGGCTATGGCTAGGGTTAGGTTTAGGGCTAGGGCTAGGGTTAGGGTAGAGTTAGGGTTAGGGTTAGGGGTAGCGTTAGGTTTAGGGGTAGGGGTAGGGTTAGGGTTAGGGGTGCGGTTAGGGATAGGGTTAGGACTAGGGTAGGGTTAGGTTTAGGGCTAGGGCTAGTTTCAGGGTTAGGGTTAGGGTTTAGGGCTAGGGCTAGTTTTAGGGTTAAGGTTAGGGTTAGGGTTAGGGTTAGGTGTAGGCGTAGGGCTAGGTCTAGGGTTAGGTTTAGGTTTAGGGTTAGTATTAGGGTTAGGGTTAGGGTTTGGGTTAGGTTTAGGATTAGGGGCAGGGGTAGTGGTAGGGGTAGGGTTAGGGTTAGGTTTAGGGTTGGTGTTAGCGTTAAGTTTAGGGGTAGGGGTAGGGTTAGGGTTAGGGGTAGAGGTAGGGTTAGGGTTAAGGTTAGGGTTAGGTTTAGGGGTAGGGTTAGGATTAGTGTTAGGGTTAGGGTTGGGGTTAGGGTTATGTTTAGGGTTAGGTTTAGGGTTAGGTTTAGGGTTAGGTTTAGGTTTAGGGCTAGGGCTAGTATTAGGGTTAGGGTAGGTTTATTGTTAGGGTTAGACTTAGGATTAGTGCTAGGGCTAGGGTTAGGGTTAGTGTTAGGGCTAGGGCTAGGGCTAGGTTTAGGGTTAGGGTTATGGTTTAGGGCTAGGTTTAGGGTTACGGTTAGGGGTATTGTTAGGGTTAGGGTTAGGGTTAAGGGTAGTGTTAGGGTTAGAGTTAGGGTTAGGGTTACGTTTAGGGTTATTGTTAGGTTTAGGGTTAGGTTTAGGGTTATGATTAGGGCTACGGTAAGAGTTAGGGTTAGAGGTAGGGTTAGGATTAGGGGTAGGGGCAGGGTTAGGGTTAGGGTTAGAGTTGGGGTTAGGGTTACGGTTAGGTGTAGGTTTAGGGTTAGGGGTAGGGTAGGGTTAGGGTTAAGGTTACATTTTGTTTTAGGTGTAGAGGTAGGGTTAGGTTTAGGTTTAGGGTTAGGGTTAGGTTTAGGGTTAGGGGTAGGGTTAGGGTTAGGGTTAGGGTTAGGGTTACGGTTAGGGGTAGGGTTAGGGTTAGGGTTAGGGTTACGGTTAAGGGTAGGGTTAGGATTAGGTATAGGGTTAGGTTTAGGGTTAGGGGTAGGGTTAGGGATAGGGTTATTGTTAGGGTTATGGTTAGGGATAGGGTTAGGGTTAGGGTTATGTTTAGGGGTAGGGTTAGGGTTAGAGTTAGGGTTAGGGTTTTGTTTAGGGTTAGGGGTAGGGTTAGGGTTAGGTTTAGTGTTAGGGGTGGGTTAGCGTTAGTGGTAGGGGTAGGGGTAGGGGTAGGGGTAGGGTTAGGGTAAGGGTTAGGGTTAGGGTTAGGGGTATAGTTAGGGGTAGGTTTAGGGTTAGGGTTAGTGTTAGGGTTAGAGGGAGGGTTACAGTTAGGGTTAGGGTTAGGGGTAGGGTTAGGGGTAGGGTTAGTGTGAGGGGTAGAGTATGGGTTAGGGTTAGGGTTACGGTTAGGGTGAGGTGTAGGGTTAGGGGTATGTTTAGGGGTAGGGGTAGGGTTAGGGCTAGGGCTAGGTTTAGGTTTAGGGTTAGGGTTAGGGTTAGAGGGAGGGTTACAGTTAGGATTAGGTTTAGGGGTAGGGTTAGGGGGAATGGTTAGGGTTAGTGGTAGGGTTCAGGTTCGGGTTTGGTTTAGGGAAAGGTTTATGGGTAGAGGTAGGGGTAGGGTTAGGGTTAGGGTTAGGGTTAGGGTTAGAGGGCGGGTTACAGTTTGGGTTATGGTTAGGGGTAGGGTTAGGAGTAGGATTAGGGTTAGGGTTAGGGGTAGGGTTACCTTTAGGGTTAGGGTTAGAATTAGGATTAGGGGTAGGGTTAGTGTTAGGGTTACGGTTAGGATTAGGGGTAGGGTTACAGTTAGGGTTAGCGTTAGAGGTAGGGTTAAGGTTAGGGTTAGGGTTACGGTTAGGGGTAGGGTGAGGGTTAGGGTTAGGGTTAGGGGTAAGGTTAGGTGTAGGGTTAGGTGTAGGGTTGGGTTAGGATTAGGGGTAGGATTAGGGTTTGGGTTAAGGTTAGGATTAGGGTTTGGGTTAAGGTTAGGATTAGGGTTAAGGGAAGGGGCAGGGTTAGGGGTAGGTTTAGGGTTAGGTTTAGGGTTAGGGTTTTAGGGGTCGGGTTAGGGTTAGGGTTAGCGTTAGGGTTAGTGTTAGGGGTAGAGTTAGGGTTAGGGGTAGGGTTAGGGTTAGGGGTAGGGTTAGGTTTAGGTTTAGGGTTAGGGTTAGAGGTAAGGTTAGGGTTAGGGTGATGCATAGGGGTATGGGAAGGGTTAGGGTGAGGGGTAGGGGTAGGGGTAGAGGTAGGGTTAGGGTTAGGGCTATGATTAGGGTTAGGGTTAGGGTTAGGGGTAGGGTTAGGGTTAGGGTTAGGGCGAGGGCTAGGGTTAGGGTTAGGGTTAGGGTTAGGGCTATGCCTAGGGCTAGGGTTAGGTTAGGGTTGGGTTTAGGGCTAGGGTTAGGAGTAGGGTTAGGGTTAGGTTTAGTGTTAGGGTTAGGGGTAGGGGTAGGGGTAAGATTAGGGTAAGGGTTAGGGTTAGGCGTAGGGTTAGGGTTAGGAGTAGAGTTTGGATTAGGGATAGGATTAGGGTTAGGGGTAGGGTTAGGGTTAGGGTTAGGGTCATGGTTAGGGGTAGGGGTAGGGTTAGGGTTAGGGGTAGGGTTAGGGTTAGGTTTAGGGTTAGGGTTAGGTTTTGGGTTAGGGGTAGGGTTAGGGTTCGGGATAGGGTTAGGGTTAGGTGTAGGGTTAGGGTTAGGGTAAGGGTTCGGTGTACGGTTAGGGCTAGGGCTAGAGTTAGGTTTCGGTTTAGGGTTAGGGTTAAAGGGAGGGTTACATTTGGGGTTAGGGGTAGGGGTAGGGTTAGGGTTAGAGTTAGGGTTAGTTTTAGGGTTAGGGGTAGGGAAAGGTTTAGGTGTAGGGGTAGGTGTAGGGTTAGGGTTAGGGTTAGCGGTAATGTAAGGGTGAGGGTTAGGGTTAGGGTTGTGGTTAGGGTTAGGTGTAGGGTTATGTTTAGGGTTAGGGTTACAGTTAGGGTTAGGGCTAGGGTTAGGGTTAGGGTTAGGGTTAGGGTTAGGGTTAGAGGGAGGGTTACAGTTAGGGTTAGGGGTAGGGGTAGGGGTAGGGTTTGGGTTAGGTTTAGGGTTAGGGTTAGGGTTAGGGCTAGGGTTAGGGTTAGGTTTAGAGTTAGGGGTAGGGTTAGGGTTAGGGGTTGGGTTAGGTGTAGGGTTAGGGTAAGTTTTAGGGTTAGGGTTAGAGTGGGGTAGGGGTAGAGTTAGGGTTAGAGCTATGGTTGGGGTTAGGGTTAGGGTTAGGTTTAGGGTTAGGTGTAGGGGTAGGGTTAGGGGTAGGGGTAGAGGTAGGGTTAGGGGTAGTGTTAGGTTTAGCGTTAGGGTTAGTGTAAAGGTTAGGGGTAAGGGTAGGGATAGGGATAGAGGTAGGGTTAGGGGTAGGGGTAGGGGTAGGGGTAGACTTAGGGCTAGGGCTAGGTTTAGGGTTAGGTTAGGGTTAGGGTTAGGCTTATGTTTAGGGTTATTGGTAGGGGTAGGGTTAGGGTTATTGGTAGTGTTAGGGTTAGGGTTAGGGGTAGGGGTAGGGTTAGGGTTTTTGTTAGGGTTAGGTTTAGGGGTAGGTGTAGGGTTAGGGTTAGGTTTAGCGTTAGGGTTTGGGTTAGGTTTAGGGCTAGGGTTAGCGTAAGGGATAGTGTTAGGATTTAGGGCTAGGGCTACGGTTAGGTTTAGGGCTAGGGCTAGGGTTAGGGTTAGAGTTAGGGTTAGGGTTAGCGTTAGGTTTAGGGGTAGGGGTAGGGTTAGGGTTAGGGGTGGGGTTAGGGATAGGGTTAGGGGTAGGGGTAGAGTTAGGGCTAGGGCTAGGATTAGGGTTAGGGTTAGGGTTAGGTTTAGGATTAGGGCAGGGGTAGTGGTAGGGGTAGGGTTAGGGTTAGGTTTAGGGTTGGTGTTAGCGTTAGGGTTAGGGTTAGGGGTAGGGTTAGGTTTAGGGGTAGAGGTGGGGTTAGGGTTAGGGTAGGGTTAGGTTTAGGGGTAGGGTTATTATTAGTGTTAGGGTTAGGGTTGGGGTTAGGGTTAGGTTTAGGGATAGGGATAGGTTGAGGGTTAGGGTTAGGGTTAGGTTTAGGTTTAGGGCTAGGGCTACAGTTAGGGTTAGGGTTAGGTTAATTGTTAGGTTAGACTTAGGATTAGTGCTAGGGCTAGGGTTAGGGTTAGTGTTAGGGCTAGGGCTAGGGCTAGGGTTAGGGTTAGGATAATGGTGTAGGGCTAGGGTTAGGGATACGGTTAGGGGTATTGTTAGGGTTAGGGTTAGGGTTAAGGGTAGTGTTAGGGCTAGAGTTAGGGTTAGGGTTATGGTTAGGGTTATTGTTAGGGTTAGGGTTAGGGTTAGGGTTATGGTTAGGGCTAGGGTAAGAGTTATGTTTAGAGGTAGGGTTAGGATTAGGGGTAGGGTTAGGGTTAGGGTTAGGGTTAGGGTTAGAGTTAGGGTTAGGGTTACGGTTAGGTGTAGGTTTAAGGTTAGGGGTAGGGTCGGGTTAGGGATAGGTTTACGGTTTGTTTTAGGTGTAGGGGTAGGGTTAGGTTTAGGGTTAGGGTTAGGGTTAGAATTAGGGTTAGGGGTAGGGTTAGGGTTAGGGTTAGGTTACGGTTAGGGGAAGGGTTATGGTTAGGGTTAGGGTTACGGTTAAGGGTAGGGTTAGGATTAGGTATAGGTTTAGGTTTAGGGTTAGGGGTAGGGTTAGGTATAGGGTTAGGGTTAGGGTTAGGGGTAGGGATAGGGTTAGGTTTAGGGTTATGGTTAGTGGTAGGGATAGGGTTAGGGTTAGGGGTAGTGTTTGAGTTAGGGATAGGGTTAGGGTTAGGGTTAGGGGTAGGGTTAGGGATAGGGTTAGGGGTAGGTTTATTGTTAGCGTTAGGGGTCGATTTAGGGTTAGGGTTAGCCTGAGGGGTAGGGTGAGAGTTAGAGTTAGGTTTACGGTTTGGTGTAGGGTTAGGGTTAGGGTTAGGGTTAGGGTTAGGGTTTGGTTTAGGGTTAGGGGTAGGGTTAGGGTTAGGGTTAGTTTTAGGGGCGGGTTAGCGTTAGTGGTAGGGGTAGGGGTAGGGGTAGGGTTAGCGTAAGGGTTAGGGTTAGGGTTAGGGGTATAGTTAGGGGTAGGGTTAGGGTTAGGGGTAGGGTTAGGGGTAGGGTTAGTGTGAGGGGTAGAGTATGGGTTAGGGTTATTGTTAGGTTTAGGGTTAGGGTTAGGTTTAGGGTTATGATTAGGGCTACGGTAAGAGTTAGGGTTAGAGGTAGGGTTAGGATTAGGGGTAGGGGCAGGGTTAGGGTTAGGGTTAGAGTTGGGGTTAGGGTTACGGTTAGGTGTAGGTTTAGGGTTAGGGGTAGGGTAGGGTTAGGGTTAAGGTTACATTTTGTTTTAGGTGTAGAGGTAGGGTTAGGTTTAGGTTTAGGGTTAGGGTTAGGTTTAGGGTTAGGGGTAGGGTTAGGGTTAGGGTTAGGGTTAGGGTTACGGTTAGGGGTAGGGTTAGGGTTAGGGTTAGGGTTACGGTTAAGGGTAGGGTTAGGATTAGGTATAGGGTTAGGTTTAGGGTTAGGGGTAGGGTTAGGGATAGGGTTATTGTTAGGGTTATGGTTAGGGATAGGGTTAGGGTTAGGGTTATGTTTAGGGGTAGGGTTAGGGTTAGAGTTAGGGTTAGGGTTTTGTTTAGGGTTAGGGGTAGGGTTAGGGTTAGGTTTAGTGTTAGGGGTGGGTTAGCGTTAGTGGTAGGGGTAGGGGTAGGGGTAGGGGTAGGGTTAGGGTAAGGGTTAGGGTTAGGGTTAGGGGTATAGTTAGGGGTAGGTTTAGGGTTAGGGTTAGTGTTAGGGTTAGAGGGAGGGTTACAGTTAGGGTTAGGGTTAGGGGTAGGGTTAGGGGTAGGGTTAGTGTGAGGGGTAGAGTATGGGTTAGGGTTAGGGTTACGGTTAGGGTGAGGTGTAGGGTTAGGGGTATGTTTAGGGGTAGGGGTAGGGTTAGGGCTAGGGCTAGGTTTAGGTTTAGGGTTAGGGTTAGGGTTAGAGGGAGGGTTACAGTTAGGATTAGGTTTAGGGGTAGGGTTAGGGGGAATGGTTAGGGTTAGTGGTAGGGTTCAGGTTCGGGTTTGGTTTAGGGAAAGGTTTATGGGTAGAGGTAGGGGTAGGGTTAGGGTTAGGGTTAGGGTTAGGGTTAGAGGGCGGGTTACAGTTTGGGTTATGGTTAGGGGTAGGGTTAGGAGTAGGATTAGGGTTAGGGTTAGGGGTAGGGTTACCTTTAGGGTTAGGGTTAGAATTAGGATTAGGGGTAGGGTTAGTGTTAGGGTTACGGTTAGGATTAGGGGTAGGGTTACAGTTAGGGTTAGCGTTAGAGGTAGGGTTAAGGTTAGGGTTAGGGTTAGGGGTATAGTTAGGGGTAGGGTTAGGGTTAGGGGTAGGGTTAGGGGTAGGGTTAGTGTGAGGGGTAGAGTATGGGTTAGGGTTAGGGTTAGGTTTAGGGTTAGGGTTAGGTGTAGGGTTAGGGGTATGGTTAGGGGTAGGGGTAGGGTTAGGGCTAGGGCTAAGTTTAGGTTTAGGTTTAGGGTTAGGGTTAGGGTTAGAGGGAGGGTTACAGTTAGGGTTAGGTTTAGGGGTAGGGTTATGGCTAGGGTTAGGTTTAGTGGTAGGGTTCAGTTTCGGGTTAGGTTTAGGGAAAGGGTTATGGGTAGAGGTAGGGGTAGGGTTTGGCTTAGGGTTAGGGTTAGATGGAGGGTTACAGTTAGGGTTAGGGTTAGGGGTAGGATTAGGAGTAGGATTAGGGTTAGGGTTAGGGGTAGGCTTACCATTAGGGATAGGGTTAGAATTAGGATTAGGGTAGGGTTAGTGTTAGGGTTAGGGTTAGGATTAGGGGTAGGGTTACGGTTAGGGTTAGCGTTAGGGGTAGGGTTAAGGTTAGGGTTAGGGTTACGGTTAGGGGTAGGGTTAGGGTTAGGGTTAGGGTTAGGGGTGAGCTTAGGGTTAGGGGTAAGGTTAGGGTTAGGTTTAGGTGTAGGGTTAGGGGTATGGTTAGGTGTAGGGTTAGGGTTAGGATTAGGGGTAGGATTAGGGTTTGGGTTAAGGTTAGGATTAGGGTTAAGGGAAGGGGCAGGGTTAGGGGTAGGTTTAGGGTTAGGGTTAGGATTAGGGTTTTAGGGGTCGGGTTAGGGTTAGGGTTAGCGTTAGCGTTAGTGTTAGGGGTAGAGTTAGGGTTAGCGGTAGGGTTAGGGTTAGGGGTAGGGTTAGGTTTAGGTTTAGGGTTAGGCTTAGAGGTAAGGTTAGGTTTAGGGTGATGCATAGGGGTATGGGAAGGGTTAGGGTGAGGGGTAGGGTTAGGGTTAGGGTTAGGGTTAGGGCGAGGGCTAGGGTTAGGGTTACGGTTAGGGGTAGGGTTAGGGGTAGGGGTAGGGGTAGGGGTAAGATTAGGGTTAGGGTTAGGGCTAAGCCTAGGGCTAGGGTTAGGTTAGGGTTGGTTTTAGGGCTAGGGTTAGGAGTAGTGTTAGGGTTAGGGTTAGTGTTAGGGTTAGGGGTAGGGGTAGGGGTAAGATTAGGGTTAGGGTTAGGTTTAGGCGTAGGGTTAGGGTTAGTTGTAGAGTTTGGATTAGGGATAGGGTTAGGGTTAGGGGTAGGGTTAGGGTTAGGGTTAGGGTCATGGTTAGGGGTAGGGGTAGGGTTAGGGTTAGGGTTAGGGTTAGGGTTAGGTTTAGGGTTAGGGTTAGGTTTTGGGTTAGGGGTAGGGTTAGGGTTCGGTATAGGGTTAGGGTTAGGTGTAGGGTTAGGGTTAGGGTAAGGGTTCAGTGTACGGTTAGGGCTAGGGCTAGGGTTAGGTATTGGTTTAGGGTTAGGGTTAAAGGGAGGGTTACCTTTGGGGTTAGGGTTAGGGGTAGGGTTAGGGTTAGAGGTAGGGTTAGTTTTAGGGTTAGGGTTAGGGAAAGGGTTAGGTGTAGGGGTAGGTGTAGGGTTAGGGTTAGGGTTAGCGGTAGTGTAAGGGTGAGGGTTAGGGTTAGGGTTGGGGTTAGGGTTAGGTGTAGGGTTATGTTTAGGGTTAGGGTGACAGTTAGGGTTAGGGCTAGGGTTAGGGTTAGGGTTAGGGTTAGTGCTAAGGTTAGGATTAGGTTTAGGGTTAGGCTTAGGAGTAGGGTTAGGGTTAGTTTTAGGGGTAGGTTTAGGGTAGGGGTAGGGTTAGGATTAGGTTTAGGTGTAGGGTTAGGGTTACGGTTAGGGGTAGGGTTAGGATTAGGGGTAGGGTTAGGGTTAGCGTTAGGGGTAGGGTTAGGGTTAGGTTTAGGGTTACGGTTAAGGATAGGGTTAGGGTTAGGGTTAGGAGTAGGGTTAGGTTAAGAGTTAGGTTTAGGTTTATGGTTAGGGTTAGCGTTAGGGTTAGGTTTAGAGTTAGGGTTAGGGGTAGGGTTTGGTTTAGGGTTAACGGTAGGGTTAGGGGTAGGGGTAGGGTTACGGTTACGGTTAGCGTTAGGATTAGGGTTAGGGTTCGCGTTAGGGTTACGGTTAGGTGTAGGGTTAGGGTTCAGGGTAAGTTTAGGGGTAAGGTTAGAGTTAGCGTTAGGGTTAGGGGTAGGGTTAGGGTTAGCGTTAGCGGTAGGGTTAGGGATAGGGTTAGGGTTAGGGTTATGGATAGGGTTAGGGGTAGGTTTAGGGTTACGGTTACGGTTAGGTTTAGGGTTAGGTTTAGGGTTAGGTTTAAGGGTAGCGTTAGGGGTAGGGTTAGGGGTAGGGTTAGGGTTAGTATTAGGGTTAGGGGTAGGGGTTAGTGTTAGGATTAGGCTTAGGGTTAATGTTATGGTTAGGGTTAGATGTAGGGTTAGGTTTAGGGGTAGCGTTAGGGTAGAGTTAGGGTAGGGTTTGTGTAGGGTTAGGAGTAGGGGTAGGGGGAGGGGTAGGGGTTAGGGGTATGTTTAGGGTAAGGCTTAGGGTTAGGGTTACAGTTAGAGTTAGGGTTAGGGTTAAGATTAGGGTTAGGGGTATGGGTAGGGTTAGGGTTTAGGTTATGGTTAGGGTTAGAGGTCGGGTTAGGTGTAGGGTTAGGGTTATGTTTAGGGGTAGGGTAGGGGTAGGGTTAGGGTTATGGTTACGGTTATGGTTAAGGGTAGAGTTAGGGATAAGGGTGGGTTATGGTTAGGAGTAGGGTTATGGTTAGGGGTAGGGTTAGGGTTAGGGGTAGAGTTAGGAGTAGGTTTCGAGGTAGGGTTAGGGTTAGGGGTAGGGTTAGGGGTAGGGGTAGGGGTAGGGGTATTGTTTGGGTTAGGGTTAGGGTTAGGGTTAGGGTTAGTGTTAGGATTACTGTTAGGGTTAGGGTTGGGGTTAGGGTTAGGTGTAGGGATAGGTTTAGGGTTAGTGTTAGGGTTAGGATTAGGGCTAGGGCTAGAGTTAGGGTTAGGGTTAGGTTTAGGTTTAGGGTTAGAGTTAGGGCTAGGATTAGGGTTAGTGCTAGGGCTAGGGTTAGGGTTAGAGTTAGGGCTAGGGCTAGGGCTAGGGTTAGGGTTAAGGTTATGGTTTAGGGCTAGGGCTAGGGTTAGGGTTAGGTTTAGGATTAGGGTTAGGGTTAGGGGTAGGGGTATTGTTTGGGTTAGGGTTAGGGTTAGGGGTTCGATTATGGGTAGGTGTAGGGGTAGGGGCAGGGGTAGGGATAGGGTTAGGGTTAGGGTTAGCTGTATGCTTAGGGGTAGGTGTAGGGTTAGGGTTAGTGTTAGGGTTAGGGGTAGAGTTAGGGGTAGGATTAGGGGAAGGGTTAGGGTTAAGGTTAGGGTTAGGGGTAGGGTTAGGGTTAGGGTTAAGGTTAGCGTTAGGGTTAGGGTTAGGGTTAGGGTTAGGGTTAGGGTTACGGTTAGGGTTAGGTTTAGGGTTAGGGTTAGGGGTTAGGGTTAGGGTTAGGGTTACAGTTAGGGGTAGGTTTAGGGTTAGGGTTAGGGGTAGAGTTAGGTTTGGGGTTAGGGTTAGGGTTAGATTTAGGGGTAGAGTTAGGGTTACGGTTAGCGTTAGGGGTAAGGTTAGGGTTCGGGTTAGGGTTACAGTTAGGTGTAGGGTTAGGGTTAGGGTTAGGGTTAGGGTTAGGGGTAAGGTTAGAGTTAGGGTCATGGTTAGGGGTAGGGGTAGGGTTAGGGTTAGGGTTAGGGTTAGGGTTAGGGTTAGAGGTAGGGTTAGGGTGAGGGTTATGGTTAGGGTTAGGGGTACGGTTAGGGTTACGGTTATGGTTAGGTTTAGGGTTAGGGATAGGGGTAGCGTTAGGGGTAGGGTTAGGCGTAGGGTTAGGCGTAGGGTTAGGCTTAGGGTTAGGGTTAGGGGTGGGGTTAGGTTTAGGGTTAAGGTTAGAGTTAGGGCTAGTTCTAGGGTTAGGTTTAGTATTAGGGTTAGGATTAGGGTTAGGGTTAGGTTTAGGGTTAGGTGCAGGGTAGTGGTAGGGGCAGGGTTAGTGATAGGGTTAGGGTTAGGGTTGGGGTTAGCGTTAGGGTTAGGGTTAGGGGTAGGATTAGGGTTAGGGGTAGGGTTAGGTTAGAGTTAGGGTTAGGGTTAGGGGTATGGTTAGGTTTAGAGTTATGGGTAGCGTTAAGGTTAGGGTTAGGGTTAGGTTTAGGGGTAGGGGTAGGGTTAGGGTTAGGGTTAGGGTTAGGGTTAGGGTGAGGTGTAGGGTTAGGGGTATGGTTAGGGGTAGGGGTAGGGTTAGAGCTAGGGCTACGTTTAGGTTTAGGGTTAGGGTTAGGGTTAGAGGGAGGGTTACTGTTAGGGTTAGGTTTAGGGGTAGGGGTAGGGTTAGGGGTAGGGTTAGGGTTAGTGGTAGGGTTCAGGTTCGGGTTAGGTTTAGGGAAAGGGTTATGGGTAGAGGTAGGGGTAGGGTTAGGGTTAGGGTTAGGGTTAGGGTTAGGGTTAGAGGGAGGATTACAGTTAGAGTTAGGGTTAGGTGTAGGGTTAGGAGTAGGATTAGGGTTAGTTTTAGGGGTAGGGTTACCTTTAGGGTTAGGGTTAGAATTAGGATTAGGGTAGGGTTAGTGTTAGGGTTAGGGTTAGGATTAGGATAGGGGTAAGGGGTAGGGTTAGGGTTAGGGTTAGGGTTACGGTTAGGGGTATGGTTAGGGTTAGGGTTAGGGTTAGGGGTAAGGTTAG
>JANJXV010000038.1:11217500-11260000 GCA_024803745.1 Megascapheus bottae
ATAGGGTTAGGGTTAGGGTTGGGGTTAGCGTTAGGGTTAGGGTTAGGGGTAGGATTAGGGTTAGGGGTAGGGTTAGGTTAGAGTTAGGGTTAGGGTTAGGGGTATGGTTAGGTTTAGAATTATGGGTAGCGTTAGGGTTAGGGTTAGGTTTAAGTTTAGGGGTAGGGGTAAGGGTAGGGTTAGGGTTAAGGGTACGGTTAGGATTACTGTTAGGGTTAGTGTTGGGGTTAGGGTTAGGTGTAGAGATAGGTTTAGGTTTAGTGTTAGTGTTAGGATTAGGGCTAGAGCTAGAGTTAGGGTTAGGGTTAGGTTTAGGTTTAGGGTTAGGGTTAGGGCTAGGCTTAGGGTTAGTGCTAGGGCTAGGGTTAGGGTTAGAGTTAGGGCTAGGGCTAGGCCTAGGGTTAGGGTTAGGGTTATGGTTTAGGGCTAGGGCAAGGGTTAGGGTTAGGTTTAGGATTAGGGTTAGGGTTTTAGTGTTAGGGTTATGGTTTGGGTTAGGGTTAGGTGTATGTTTAGGGTTAGGGTTAGGGTTAGGGGCAAGGGTAGTGGTAGGGTAAGGGATAGTGTTAGGTTTAGGGTTAGGGTTAGGGGTAGGTTTAGAGTTAGGGCTAGAGCTCGGGTTAGGTTTAGTGTTAGGGGTAGGGTTAGGGTTAGGGTTAGGGGCAGGGGTCATGTTAGGGGTAGGGTTAGGGTTAGGGTTGGGGGTAGGGTTAGGGTTACTGTCAGGGTTAGGGTTATGGGTAGGGTTAGGTTTAGCGCTATGGGTGGGGTTAGGGTTAGGGTTAGGGTTAGGGGTAGGTGTAGGCTTAGGGGTAGGTGTAGGGTTAGGGTTAGGGTTAGGGTTAGGGTTAGGGGTAGAGTTAGGGGTAGGATTAGGGGAAGGGTTAGGGTTAAGCTTAGGTTTAGGGGTAGGGTTAGAGTTAGGGTTAAGGTTAGCGTTAGGGGTAGGGTTAGGGTTAGGGTTAGGGTTACGGTTAGGGTTAGGGTTAGGGTAGGATTAGGGGTAGGGTTAAGTTTAGGGTTAGGGGTAGGTGTAAGGTTAGGATTAGGGGTAGGGTTAGGGTTAGGGTTAGGGATAGCATAAGGGGTATGGTTAGGGTTAGGTTTAGCGTTATGGTTAGGGGTAGGGTTAGGGTTAGGTTTAGGGTTAGGGGTGGGGTTAGGTTTAGAGTTAGGTTTAGGGTTACAGTTTGGGGTAGGGTTAGGGTTAGGGTTAGCTGTAGGGTTAGGTTTAGGGTTAGGGTTAGGGTTATGGTTAGCGTTAGGGGTAGGGTTAGTGTTAGGGTTAGGGGTAGAGTTAGAGGTAGGATTAGGGGAAGGGTTAGGGTTAAGGTTAGGGTTAGGGGTAGGGTTAGGGTTAGGGTTAAGGTTATCGTTAGGGGTTGGGTTAGGGTTAGGGTTAGGGTTACAGTTAGGGGTAGGGTTAGGGTTAGGGTTAGGGGTAGGGTTAGGGTTAGGGTTAGGGTTAGGGTTACGGTTAGCGTTAGGGGTAGGGTTAGGGTTCGGGTTATGGTTACGGTTTGGTGTAGGGTTAGGGTTAGGTTTAGGGTTAGGGTTAGGGGTAAGGTTAGAGTTAGGGTCATGGTTAGGGGTAGGGGTAGGGTTAGGGTTAGGGTTAGGGTTAGAGGTAGGGTTAGGGTGAGGGTTATGGTTAGGGTTAGGGGTACGGTTAGGTTTACGGTTACGGTTAGGTTTAGGGTTAGGGATAGGGGTAGCGTTAGGTGTAGGGTTAGGTGTAGGGTTAGGGTTAGGGTTAGGCTTACGGTTAGGGTTAGGGGTGGGGTTAGGTTTAGGTTAAGGTTAGCGTTAGGGCTAGTTCTAGGGTTAGGCTTAGTATTAGGGTTAGGATTAGGGTTAGGTTTAGGTTTAGGGTTAGGGGCAGGGGTAGTGGTAGGGGCAGGGTTAGTGATAGGGTTAGGGTTAGGGTTGGGGTTAGCGTTAGGGTTAGGGTTAGGGGTAGGATTAGGGTTAGGGGTAGGGTTAGGTTAGAGTTAGGGTTAGGGTTAGGGGTATGGTTAGGTTTAGAGTTATGGGTAGCGTTAGGGTTAGGGTTAGGTTTAGGTTTAGGGGTAGGGGTAGGGTTAGGGTTAGGGTTAAGGGTACGGTTAGGATTACTGTTAGGGTTAGTGTTGGGGTTAGGGTTAGGTGTAGAGATAGGTTTAGGTTTAGTGTTAGTGTTAGGATTAGGGCTAGAGCTAGAGTTAGGGTTAGGGTTAGGTTTAGGTTTAGGGTTAGGGTTAGGGCTAGGCTTAGGGTTAGTGCTAGGGCTAGGGTTAGGGTTAGAGTTAGGGCTAGGGCTAGGGCTAGGGTTAGGGTTAGGGTTATGGTTTAGGGCTAGGGCAAGGGTTAGGGTTAGGTTTAGGATTAGGGTTAGGGTTTTAGTGTTAGGGTTATGGTTTGGGTTAGGGTTAGGTGTATGTTTAGGGTTAGGGTTAGGGTTGGGGCAAGGGTAGTGGTAGGGTAAGGGATAGTGTTAGGTTTAGGGTTAGGGTTAGGGGTAGGTTTAGAGTTAGGGCTAGAGCTCGGGTTAGGTTTAGTGTTAGGGGTAGGGTTAGGGTTAGGGTTAGGGGCAGGGGTCATGTTAGGGGTAGGGTTAGGGTTAGGGTTGGGGGTAGGGTTAGGGTTACTGTCAGGGTTAGGGTTATGGGTAGGGTTAGGTTTAGCGCTATGGGTGGGGTTAGGGTTAGGGTTAGGGTTAGGGTTAGGTGTAGGCTTAGGGGTAGGTGTAGGGTTAGGGTTAGGGTTAGGGTTAGGGTTAGGGGTAGAGTTAGGGGTAGGATTAGGGGAAGGGTTAGGGTTAAGCTTAGGTTTAGGGGTAGGGTTAGAGTTAGGGTTAAGGTTAGCGTTAGGGGTAGGGTTAGGGTTAGGGTTAGGGTTACGGTTAGGGTTAGGGTTAGGGTAGGATTAGGGGTAGGGTTAGGTTTAGGGTTAGGGGTAGGTGTAAGGTTAGGATTAGGGGTAGGGTTAGGGTTAGGGTTAGGGATAGCATAAGGGGTATGGTTAGGGTTAGGTTTAGCGTTATGGTTAGGGGTAGGGTTAGGGTTAGGTTTAGGGTTAGGGGTGGGGTTAGGTTTAGAGTTAGGTTTAGGGTTACAGTTTGGGGTAGGGTTAGGGTTAGGGTTAGCTGTAGGGTTAGGTTTAGGGTTAGGGTTAGGGTTATGGTTAGCGTTAGGGGTAGGGTTAGCGTTCGGGTTAGGGTTACATTTTGGTGTAGGGTTAGGGTTAGGGTTAGGGGTAAGGTTAATGTTAGGGTCATGGTTAGGGTTAGGGTTAGGGTTAGGGGTAGGGTTAGAGGTAGGGTTAGGGTGAGGGTTATGGTTATGATTAATTGTACGGTTAGGGTTACGGTTACGGTTAGGGTTAGGGTTAGGGTTAGCGGTAGCATTAGGGGTAGGGTTAGGCGTGGGGTTAGGGTTAGGGTTAGGCTTAGGGTTAGGGTTAGTGGTGGGTTTAGGTTTAGAGTTAAGGTTAGCGTTAGGGCTAGTTCTAGGGTTAGGGTTAGTATTAGGGTTAGGATTAGGGTTAGGGTTAGGTTTATGGTTAGGGGCAGGTGTAGTGTTAGGGGTAGGGTTAGTGATAGGGTTAGGGTTAGGGTTGGGGTTAGCGTTAGGGTTAGGGTTAGGGGTAGGATTAGGGTTAGGGGTAGGGTTAGGGTTAGAGTTAGGGTTAGGGTTAGGGGTAGGGTTAGGTTTAGGGTTAGGTTTAGGGTTACAGTTAGGGGTATGGTTAGGGTTAGAGTTAGGGTTAGCGGTAGTGTTAGGGTTAGGGTTAGTGTTAGGGATAGGGTTAGGCTTAGGGGTAGGGTTAGGGTTACGGTTAGCATTAGGGGTAGGATTAGGGTTCGGGTTAGGGTTACGGTTTGGTGTAGGGTTAGGGTTAGGGTTAGGGTTAGGGGTAAGGTTAGAGTTAGGGTCATGGTTAGGGGTAGGGGTAGGGTTAGGATTAGGGTTAGGGTTAGGGTTAGAGGTAGGGTTAGGGTGAGGGTTATGGTTAGGGTTAGGGGTACAGTTAGGGTTACAGTTACGGTTAGGTTTAGGGTTAGGGATAGGGGTAGCGTTAGGGGTAGGGTTAGGTGTAGGGTTAGGGTTAGGCTTACGGTTAGGGTTAGGGGTGGGGTTACGTTTAGGGTTAAGGTTAGCGTTAGGGCTAGTTCTAGGGTTAGGCTTAGTGTTAGGGTTAGGATTAGGGTTAGGGTTAGGTTTAGGGTTAGGGGTAGGGGTAGTGGTAGGGGCAGGGTTAGTGATAGGGTTAGGGTTAGGGTTGGGGTTAGCGTTAGGGTTAGGGTTAGGGGTAGGATTAGGGTCAGGGGTAGGGTTAGGGTTAGGGTTAGGGGTATGTTTAGGATTACTGTTAGGGTTAGGGATGGGATTAAGGTTAGGTGTAGGGATAGTTTTAGGGTTAGTGTTAGGGTTAGGATTAGGGCTAGAGCTAGAGTTAGGGTTAGGGTTAGGTTTAGGTTTAGTGTTAGGTTTAGGGCTAGGCTTAAGGTTAGTGCTAGGGCTAGGGTTAGGGTTAGAGTTAGGGCTAGGGCTAGGTTAGGGTTAGGGTTAGGGTTAGGGGTAGGTGTAGGGGTAGAGTTAGTGCTAGGGCTAGGGTTAGGTTTAGTGTTAGGGGTAGGGTTAGGGTTAGGGTTAGGGTTAGGGGCAGGGGTAGTGTTAGGTGTAGGGTTAGGGTTAGGGTTAGGGTTGGGGTAGGGTTAGGGTTACTGTCAGGGTTAGGTTTAGGGGTAGGGTTAGGGTTAGGGGTAGGGTTAGGGTTGGGGTTAGGGTTAGGGGTAGGTTTAGGTTTAGGGCTATGGGTAGGGTTAGGGTTAGGGTTATAGTTAGGGTTAGGAATGGGGTTAGGGTTGGGGTTTGCTTTAGGGGTAGGGTTAGATTTACGGTTACGGTTAAGGTTAGGGTTAGCATTAGGTTTAGGGTTAGGTTTAGGGTTAGGGGTAGGGTTAGGGTTAGGGTTAGGGTTAGGGTTAGGGTTAGGGTTAGAATTAGGGTTAGGGTTAGGGTTAGGGTTAGGGTTAGGGTTAATGTAGGGTTAGCGGTAGTGTTAGGGTTAGGGTTAGTGTTAGGGATAGGGTTAGGCTTAGGGGTAGGGTTAGGGTTAGGATTAGGGTTAGTGTTTGGAGTAGGGTTAGGGTTAGGATTAGGGTTACGATCGGTTTAGGGTTAAGTTTAGGTTAGGGTTAGGGTTAGTGTTAGGGTTAAGGTTTGTATTAGGGGTAGGGATAGGGTTGGAGTTAGTTTAGGGTTAAGGTTAGGGTTAGGGATAGGGCTAGGTTTAGGTTTAGGGGTAGGGGTAGGTTTAGGGTTAGGGTTAGCATTATGGTTAGGGTAAGGGGTAGGGTTAGGGGTAGGGTTAGGGTTAGGGGTAGGGGTAGGGGTAGGGTTTGGATTAGGGTAAGGGTTAGTGTTAGGGTTATTGGTAGGGATAGGGATAATGGTAGGGTTAGGTTTAGGGTTAGGCGAAGAGTTAGGGTTAGGGGTAGGTTTAGGTTTAGGGGTAGAGGTAGGGGTAGGTTTAGGTTTAGGGTTCGGTTTAGGGTTAGGGGTAGGGTTAGGGTTAGGGTTAATGGTAGGTGTAGGGTTAGGGTTAGTGGTAGGGGTAGGGTTAGGGGTTGGGTTTACGGGTAGGGGTAGGGTAGGGGTATGGTGAGGGTTAGGTTTAGGGGTAGGGGTAGGGTTAGGGTTAGGGTTAGGGGTAGGCGTCGGGTTAGGGGTAGTGTTAGGGTTAGGGTTAGGGGTAGGTTTAGGTTTAGGTGGAAGGGTTAGGGTTAGGGGTAGGGTTAGGGTAGGGTTAGGATTAGGGGTAGAGTTAGGGTTAGGGCAAGGGTTAGGGGTAGGGTTAGGATTAGGGGTAGTGTTAGGGTTAGGGTTAAGGGTAGGGGTAGGGTTAGGTTTAGGGTTAGGTTTAGGGGTAGAGTTAGGTTTAGGGTTATGGTTAGGGGTAGGGGTAGGTTTAGGGGTAGGGTTAGGGGTAGAGTTAGGGTTAGGGTTAGGGTTAGGGGTAGGGTTAGGTTTAGGGTTAGGGTTAGGGGTAGGGTTAGGGTTACGGTTAGCGTTAGGGGTAGGGTTAGGGTTCGGTTTAGGGTTAAGGTTAGGTGTAGGGTTAGGGTTAGGGTTAGGGTTAGGTTTAGGGGTAAGCTTAGATTTAGGGTTATGGTTAGGGGTAGGGTTAGTGTTAGGGTTAGGGGTAGGGTTAGGGGTAGGTTTAGGTTTAGGGTTATGTTAGGGTTAGGGGTAAGATTAGGGTTACGGTTACGGTTAGGTTTAGGGTTAGGGTTCGTGTTAGGGTTAGGGGTATCGTTTGGGTTAGTGTTAGGGGTAGGGTTAGGGTTAGGTTTAGGGTTAGTATTAGGGGTAGGGGTATGGGTTAGGGTTAGGGTTAGGCTTAGGGCTAATGTTATGGGTAGGGTTAGATGTAGGGTTAGGATTAGGGGTAGCGTTAGGGTAGGGGTAGGGGTAGGGTTAGTGTAGGGTTAGGGTTAGGGTTAGGGTTAGGCTTAGGGGTAGGGTTAGGGTTAGGATTAGGGTTAGTGTTTGGGGTAGGGTTAGGGTTAGGTTTAGGGTTACGATCGGTTTAGGGTTAAGGTTATGTTAGGGTTAGGGTTAGTGTTAGGGTTAAGGTTTGTATTAGGTGTAGGGATAGGGTTGGAGTTAGTTTAGGGTTAAGGTTAGGGTTAGGGATAGGGCTAGGTTTAGGTTTAGGGGTAAGGTTAGGGTTAGGGTTAGGGTTAGAATTATGGTTAGGGTAAGGGGTAGGGTTAGGGGTAGGGTTACGGTTAGGGTTAGGGTTAGGGGTAGGGGTAGGGTTTGGATTAGGGTAAGGGTTAGTGTTAGGGTTATTGGTAGGGATAGGGATAATGGTAGGGTTAGGTTTAGGGTTAGGCGAAGAGTTAGGGTTAGGGGTAGGTTTAGGTTTTGGGGTAGAGTTAGGGGTAGGTTTAGGTTTAGGGTTTGGTTTAGGGTTAGGGGTAGGGTTAGGGTTAGGGTTAATGGTAGGTGTAGGGTTAGGGTTAGTGGTAGGGGTAGGGTTAGGGGTTGGGTTTACGGGTAGGGGTAGGGTAGGGGTATGGTGAGGGTTAGGTTTAGGGGTAGGGGTAGGGTTAGGGTTAGGGTTAGGGGTAGGCGTCGGGTTAGGGGTAGTGTTAGGGTTAGGGTTAGGGGTAGGTTTAGGTTTAGGTGGAAGGGTTAGGGTTAGGGGTAGGGTTAGGGTTAGGGTTAGGATTAGGGGTAGAGTTAGGGTTAGGGCAAGGGTTAGGGGTAGGATTAGGATTAGGGGTAGGGTTAGGGTTAGGGTTAAGGGTAGGGGTAGGGTTAGGTTTAGGGTTAGGTTTAGGGGTAGAGTTAGGTTTAGAGTTAGGTTTAGGGTTATGGTTAGGGGTAGGGGTAGGTTTAGGGGTAGGGTTAGGGGTAGAGTTAGGGTTAGGGTTAGGGTTAGGGGTAGGGTTAGGTTTAGGGTTAGGGTTAGGGGTAGGGTTAGGGTTACGGTTAGCGTTAAGGGTAGGGTTAGGGTTCGGGTTAGGGTTATGGTTAGGTGTAGGGTTAGGGTTAGGGTTAGGGTTAGGTTTAGGGGTAAGCTTAGATTTAGGGTTATGGTTAGGGGTAGGGTTAGTGTTAGGGTTAGGGTTAGGGTTAGGGGTAGGTTTAGGTTTAGGGTTATGTTAGGGTTAGGGGTAAGATTAGGGTTACGGTTACGGTGAGGTTTAGGGTTAGGGTTACGGTTAGGGTTAGGGTTAGGGTTAGGTTTAGGTTTAGGGTAAGGGTTATGTTTAGGGGTAAGGTTAGGGGTAGGTTTAGGTTTAGGGTTAGGGTTAGGGTTAGGTTTAGGGATACGGTTAGGTTTAGGGTTAGGGTAGGGTTTGGTTTAGTGTTAGGGTTAGGGTTAGGGGTAGAGGGAGGGATACAGTTAGGGGTAGGTTTAGGTGTAGGGTTAGGTTTGGGGTTAGGGGTAGTGGTAGGGGTAGGGTTAGGGTTAGGGTTAGGGTTAAGGGTAGGCGTAGTGGTATGGTTAGGGTTAGGGTTAGGGTTAGGGGTAGGGTCAGAGTAGGTGTAGGGGTAGGGGCAGGGGTAGGGTTAGGGTTAGGGTTAGTGTTCGGGTTAGGCGTAGGGTTAGGTGTAGGGGTAGAGGGAGGGATACAGTTAGGGTTAGGTTTAGGTGTAGGGTTAAGTTTAGGGGTAGGGGTAGTGGTAGGGGTAGGGTTAGGGTTAGGGTTAGGGTTAAGGCTAGGCGTAGTGGTATGGTTAGGGTTAGGGTTAGGGTTAGGGTTAGGGTTAGGGGTAGGGTCGGAGTAGGTGTAGGGGTAGGGGCAGGGGTAGGGTTAGGGTTAGGGTTAGTGTTAGGGTTAGGCGTAGGGTTAGGTGTAGGGTTAGGGTTAGGGTTAGGGTTAGGGGTAGAGTTAGGGGTAGGATTAGGGGAAGGGTTAGGGTTAGGGTTAGGGTTAGTGTTAGGGGTAGGGTTAGGATTAGGGTTAGGGTTAAGGTTGGGGTTAGGGTTAGGTTTAGGGTTAGGATTAGGTTTCTGTTTAGGGGTAATATTAGAGTTAGGGTTAGGGTTAGGGTTAGGGGGTAGGGTTAGGGTTAGGGTTAGGGGTAGGGTTAGGGGTAGGGTTAGGGTTAGGGTTATGGTTAGGGTTAGAGGTAGGATTAGGGTTACGGTTACGGTTAGGTTTAAGGTTAGGGTTCGTGTTAGGGTTAGGGGTAGCGTTAGAGGTAGGGTTAGGGGTACTGTTAGGGTTAGAGTTAAGGTTAGTATTAGGGGTAGGGGTAGGGGTTAGGGTTAGGGTTAGGCTTAGGGGTAATATTATGCGTAGGGTTAGATGTAGGGTTAGGGTTAGGGGTGGTGTTAGGGTAGGGTTAGTTGTAGGGTTAGTGTAGGGTTAGGGTTAGGGTTAGGGTTAGGGTTAGGGGTATGGGTAGTGTTAGGGTTAGGGTTAGGGTTAGGGTTAGCGGTAGTGTTAGGTGCAGGGTTAGGGTTAGGTTTAGGGGTAGGGTAGGGGTAGAGTTAGGGTTACGGTTACGGTTAGGGTTAGGGTTAGAGGTAGGGATAGGGGTGGGTTAGGGTTAGGGCTAGGGGTAAGGTTAGGGTTTGGGGTAGGGGTAGGGGTATGGTTCTGGGTAGGGTTAGGGTTAGGGTTAGGGTTAGGGGTAGGGGTAGAAGTATGGTTTGGGTTAGGGTTAGGGGTAGGATTAGGGGTAGGGGTAGGTGTAGGGGCAGGGGCAGGGTTAGGGTTAGGGTTAGGTTTAGGGTTAGGGTTAGGGTTAGGGTTAGGGTTAGGCGTAGGGGTAGGTGTAGGGTTAGGGTTAGGGTTAGGGTTAGGGGTAGAGTTAGGGGTAGGTTTAGGGGAATGATTAGGGTTAGGGTTAGGGTTAGGGTTAATGGTAGGGGTAGGGTTAGGGTTAGGGTTAAGGTTAGCGTTAGGGGTAGGGTTAGGGTTAGGGTTAGGGTTAGGGTTAGGGTTAGGTTTAGGGTTAGGGTTAGGGTTAGGGATACGGTTAGGGGTAGGTTTAGGTTTAGGGTTAGGGTTAGGGTTAGGTTTAGGGATACGGTTAGGTTTAGGGTTAGGGGTAGGTTTTGGTTTAGTGTTAGGTTTAGGGTTAGGGGTAGAGGGAGGGATACAGTTAGGGTTAGGTTTAGGGGTAAGGTTAGAGTTAGGGTTAGGGTTAGCGGTAGGGTTAGGTTTAGGGTTAGGGTTAGGTTTAGGCTTAGGGTAGGGGTAGAGTTAGGGTTACGGTTACGGTTATGGTTAGGGTTAGAGTTAGGGATAGGGGTGGGTTTGGTTTAGGGTTAGGGGTAAGGTTAGGGTTAGGTGTAGGAGTAGGTGTAGGGTTCTGGGTAGGTTTAGGGTTAGATTTAGGGTTAGGGGTAGGGGTAGGAGTATGGTTTGGGTTAGGTTTAGGGGTAGGGTTAGGGGTAGGGGTAGGGGTAAGGGCAGGGGTAGGGTTAGGGTTAGGGGTAGGGTTAGGGTTAGAAGTAGGGGTAGGTGTAGGTTTAGGGTTAGCGTTAGGGTTAGGGGTAGAGTTAGGGGTAGGATTAGGGGAAGGGTTAGGTTTAGGGTTAGGGTTAGGGGTAGGGGTAGGGGTAGGGTTAGAGTTAGGGTTAAGGTTAG
Organism: Megascapheus bottae; assembly: GCA_024803745.1. NCBI lineage: Eukaryota > Metazoa > Chordata > Mammalia > Rodentia > Geomyidae > Megascapheus > Megascapheus bottae. Next base: position 11,227,603 of record JANJXV010000038.1, read on the forward strand.
CGTTAGGGGTAGGGTTAGGGTTAGAGTTAGGTTTACGGTTAGGGTTAGGGTTAGGGGTAGGGGTAGGGGTAGGGGTAGGGGTAGGGGTAGGGGTAAGAGGGAGGGTTACAATTAGGGTTAGGGGTAGGGGTAGGGGTAGGAGTAGGGTTAGGGTTAGGGGTAGGGGTAGGGTTAATTTTAGGGTTATGGTTAGAATTAGGGTTGGGGTTAGGCTTAGGGTTAGGGGTAGGGTTAAGGTTAGGGCTAGGGTTACCTTTAGGGGTAGGGTTAGGGTTTGGGTTAGGGTTAGGGGTAAGGTTAAGTTTAGGGTTACGGTTAGGGTTAGGTGTAGGGTTAGGGGTATGGTTAGGTTTAGGGTTTGGGTTAGGATTAGGGGTAGGTTTAGGGTTTGGGTTAAGGTTAGGATTAGGGTTAGGGGTAGGGGTAGAGGTAGGGGTAGGTTTAGGGTTAGGGTTAGAGTTAGGGTTTTAGGGGTCGGGTTAGGGTTAGGGTTAGCGTTAGGGTTAGTGTTGGGGTAGATTTAGGGTTAGAGGTAGGGTTAGATTTAGGGGTAGGGTTAGGTTTAGGCTTAGGGTTAGGGTTAGGGTAAGGTTAAGGTTAGTTTTAGGGATAGGGGTAGGGGTAGTGTTAGGGTTAGGAATAGGGGTAGGGGTAGGGGTAGGTTTAGGGCGAGGGCTAGGGTTAGGGTGAGGGTTAGGGCTATGGCTAGGGCTAGGGTTAGGTTAGGGTTGGGGTTAGGGCTAGGGTTAGGGGTAGGGTTAGGGTTAGGGTTAGTGTTAGGGTTAGGGGTAGGGGTACGATTAGGTTTAGGGTTAGGGTTAGGCGTAGGGTTAGGTTTAGGGGTAGAGTTTGGATTAGTTGGAGGGTTAGGGTTAGGGGTAGGGTTAGTGTTAGGTTTAGGGTTAGGGTTAGGTTTTGGGTTAGGGTTAGGGTTAGATGGAGGGTTACAGTTAGGGTTAGGGTTAGGGGTAGGGTTAGGTGTAGGGTTAGGGTTAGGGTTAGGGTTAGCGTTAGGGAAAGGGTTAGTGGTAGGGGTAGGGGTAGGGTTAGGGTTAGGATTAGCGATAGAGTTAGGGTGAGGGTTAGGGTTAGGGTTGGGTTTAGGGTTAGGTGTTGGGTTATGGTTAGAGTTAGGGTTACAGTTAGGGTTACGGCTAGGGCTAGGGTTAGGGTTAGGATTAGGACTAGGGTTAGGGTTAGGTTTAGGGTTAGGTTTAAGGGTAGGGTTAGGGTTAGCAGTAGGGGTAGGTTAGGGGTAGGGGTAGGATTAGGTTTAGGGGTAGGGTTAGGGTTAGGGGTAGGGGTAGGGGTAGGGTTAGGGTTAGGGTTAGGTGTAGGGTTAGGTTTAGGGGTAGGGTTAGGTTTAGGGGTAGCGTTAGGGTTAGGGTTTGGAGTAGGGTTAGGATTAGGAGTAGGGTTAGGGTTAGGGTTAGGGTTAGCATTAGGGGTAGGGTTAGGGTTAGGTTTAGGGTTACGGTTAGGGGTAGGGTTAGGTTTAGGGTTAGGTTTAAGGGTAGGGTCAGGTTTAGAGTTAAGTTTAGGGTTATGGTTAGGGGTAGGGTTAGGGTTAGGGTTAGTTTTAGGGGTAGGGTTAGGTTTAGAGTTAGGTTTAGGGTTATGGTTAGGGGTAGGGTTAGGGTTAGGGGTAGGGTTATGGTTACGGTTAGGGTTAGGGTTAGGGGTAGGGTTAGGTTTAGGGTTAGGGTTAGGGGTAGGGTTAGGGTTACGGTTAGCATTAGTGGTAGGGTTAGGGTTCGGGTTAGAGTTAAGGTTAGGTGTAGGGTTAGGGCAAGGGTTAGGGTTAGGGTTAGGTTTAGGGGTAAGGTTAGAGTTAGGGTTAGGGTTAGGGGTAGGGTTAGGGTTAGGGTTAGGGGTAGGGTTAGGGGTAGGTTTAGGGTTAGGGTTAGGGTTAGCGGTAGGGGTAGGATTAGGGTTACGGTTACGGTTAGGTTTAGGGTTAGGGTTCGTGTTAAGGTTAGGGGTAGCGTTAGGTGAGGGTTAGGGGTAGGTTTAGGGTTAGGGTTAGGGTTAGTATTAGGGGTAGGGGTATGGGTTAGGGTTAGGGTTAGGCTTAGGGGTAATGTTATGGTTAGTGTTAGATGTAGGGTTAGGGTTAGGAGTAGCGTTAGGGTAGGGTTAGGTGTAGGGTTAGTGTAGGGTTAGGGTTAGCGGTAGGGGTAGGTGTAGGGGTTAGGGGTATGGGTAGGGTAAGGGTTAGGGTTAGGGTTACAGTTAGAGTTAGGTTTAGGTTTAGGGTTAGGGTTAGGGGTATGTGTAGGTTTAGGGTTAGGGTTGTGGTTAGGGTTAGCGATAGGGTTAGGTGTAGGGTTAGGGTTAGGTTTAGGGGTAGGATAGGGGTAGAGTTAGGGTTACGGTTACGGTTATGGTTAGGGTTAGAGTTAGGGATAGGGGTGGGTTAGGGTTAGGGGTAGGGTTAGGTTTAGGGGTAGCGTTAGGAGTAGGGTTCCGGGTAGGTTTAGGGTTAGGGGTATGGGTAGGGGTATGGGTAGGGGCATGGTTTGGGTTAGGGTTTGGGTTAGGGGTAGTGTTAGGGGTAGGGGTAGGGGTAGCGGGGGGGTAGGTTTAGGGTTAGGGTTATGGTTAGGCGTAGGGGTAGGTGTAGGGTTACTGTAAGGGTTAGGGTTAGGGTTAGGGGTAAAGTTAGGGGTAGGATTAGGGGAAGGGTTAGGGTTAGGGTTAGGGGTAGGGGTAGGGTTAGGGTTAGGGTTATGGTTAGCATTAGGGGTAGGGTTAGGGTTTGGGTTAGGGTTACGTTTTGGGTTAGGGTTAGGTTTAGTTTTAGATGTGGGGTTAGGTTTAGAGTTAGGTTTAGGGTTACAGTTAGGGGTAGGGTTAGGGTTAGGGTTAGGTTTAGGGTAGGGGTAGGGTTAGGTTTAGGGTTAGGGTTAGGGTTAGGTTTAGGGGTAGGTTTAGGGTTCGGGTTAGGGTTACGGTGTGGTGTAGGGTTAGGGTTAGGTTTAGGTTAGGGTTAGGGGGAAGGTTAGAGTTAGGGTTATGGTTAGGGGTAAGGTTAGGGTTAGGGGTAGGGGTAGGTGTAGAGGTAGTGTTAGGTTTAGGGGTAGGGTTAGGGTTACGGTTACGGTTAGGTTTATTGTTAGGGGTAGCGTTATGGGTAGGGTTATGTGTAGGGTTAGCGTTAGGGTTAGGGTTAGGGATAGGGGTAGGGGTTAGAGTTAGGGTTAGGGTTAGGGGTAATGTTAGGGGTAGGATTAGATGTCGGGTTAGGTTTAGGGGTAGCGTTAGGTTAGGGTTAGTGGTAGGGTTAGTGTTAGGGTTAGGTTTAGGGGTAGGGGTTACGGTTAGGGGTAGGGTAAGGGATAGGGTTAGGGTTAAAGTTAGAGTTAGGGTTAGGGTTAGGTTTAGGGTTAGGGTTAGTTGTATGGGTAGGGTTAGTGTTGCAGTTATGTTTAGGGTTAGCGGTAGGGTTAGGTGTAGGTTTAGGGTTATGTTTAGGTGTAGGATTAGGGGTAGGTTTAGGGTTACAGTTACGGTTATGGTTAGGGTTAGAATTAGGGATAGGGATGGGTTAGGGTAGGGTTAGTGGTAGGGTTAGGTTTAAGGGTAGCGTTAGGAGGATGATTCAGGGTAGGGTTAGGGTTAGGGTTAGGGTTAGTGGTAGGGGTAGGTTTGGGTTAGGATTAGGGTTAGGGGTAGGGTTAGGGTTAGGGATAGGGGTAGGGTTAGGTTTAGGGTTAGGGTTAGTGTTAGGGGCAGGCGTAGGGGTAGGAGTAGGGTTAGTGTTAGGGTTAGAGTTAGGCGTAGAGTTGGGGGTAGGATTAGAGGAAGGGTTAGGGTTAGGGGTAGGGTAGGGGTAGGGTTAGGGTTAGGTTTAAGGTTAGCGTTAGGGGTAGGGTTAGGGTTAGGGTTAGGGTTAGCGTTAGGGGTAGGGTAGGTTTACGCTTAGGCTTAGGGTTAGGGTTAGGGTAATGGTTAGGGTTAGGGTAGGGTTAGGGTTAGGGTTATGGTTACGGTTACGGTTAGGGGTGAGGGTTAGGGTTAGGGTTAGGGTTAGGGTTAGAGGGAGGGTTACAGTTAGGGTTAGGTTTAGGGGTAGGGTTAGGGGTAGGGTTAGGGTTAGGGGTAGAGTTTGGGTTAGGGGTAGGGGTAGGGTTACGGTTAGGGGTAGTGTTAGGGTTAGGGTTAGGGTTAGGGTTAGGGTTAGGGTTAGGGTTATGTTTAGGTTTAGGTTTAGGGTTAGGGTTAGGGGTAGGGTTAGGGTTAGAGGTAGTGTTCGGGTTAAGGTTACGGTTAGGGAAAGGGTTATGGGTAGAGGTAGGGGTAGGGTTAGGGTGAGGTTTAGGGGTAGGGTTAGGTTTAGAGTTAGGTTTAGGGTTATGGTTAGGGGTAGGGTTAGGGTTAGGGGTAGGGTTAGGGTTACAGTTAGGGTTAGGGGTAGGGTTAGGGTTAGGGTTACGGTTAGCGTTAGGGGTAGGGTTAGGGTTCGGGTTAGGGTTACGGTTAAGTGTAGGGTTAGGGTTAGGGTTAGGTTTAGGGGTAAGGTTAGAGTTAGGTTTAGGGTTAGGGTTAGGGTTAGGGGTAGGGTTAGGGGTAGGTTTCGGGTTAGGTTTATGGTTAGGGTTAGGGGTAGGATTAGGGTTACGGTTATGGTTAGGTTTAGGGTTAGGGTTCATGTTAGGGTTAGGGGTAGCGTTAGGTGTAGGGTTAGGGGTAGGTTTAGGGTTAAGTTTAGGGTTAGTATTAGGGGTAGGGGTATGGGTTAGGGTTAGGGTTAGGCTTAGGGGTAATGTTATGGGTAGGGTTAGATGTAGGATTAGGGTTAGGGGTAACCTTAGGGTAGGGTTAGGTGTAGGGTTAGTGTAAGGTTAGGGTTAGGGGTAGGGGTAGGTGTAGGGGTTAGGAGTATGGGTAGGGTAAGGGTTAGGGTTAGGGTTACAGTTAGAGTTAGGGTTAGGGTTAGGGTTAGGGTTAGGGTTAGGGGTATGGGTAGGTTTAGGGTTAGCGTTATGGTTAGGGTTAGCGATAGGGTTAGGTGTAGGGTTAGGGTTAGGTTTAGGGGTAGGGTAGGGGTAGAGTTAGGGTTATGGTTACGGTTATGGTTAGGGTTAGAGTTACGGATAGGGGTGGGTTAGGGTTAGGGGTAGGGGTAGGTTTAGGGGTAGGGGTAGCCTTAGGAGTAGGGTTAGGGGTAGGATTAGTGTTTGTGGTAGGGGTAGGGGTATGGGTAGGGGCATGGTTTGGGTTATGGTTAGGGTTAGGGGTAGGTTTAGGGGTAGGGGTAGGGGTAGCGGGAGGTGTAGGTTTAGGGTTAGGGTTCATGTTAGGGTTAGGGGTAGCGTTAGGTGTAGGGTTAGGGGTAGGTTTAGGGTTAAGTTTAGGGTTAGTATTAGGGGTAGGGGTATGGGTTAGGGTTAGGGTTAGGCTTAGGGGTAATGTTATGGGTAGGGTTAGATGTAGGATTAGGGTTAGGGGTAGCCTTAGGGTAGGGTTAGGTGTAGGGTTAGTGTAAGGTTAGGGTTAGGGGTAGGGGTAGGTGTAGGGGTTAGGAGTATGGGTAGGGTAAGGGTTAGGGTTAGGGTTACAGTTAGAGTTAGGGTTAGGGTTAGGGTTAGGGTTAGGGTTAGGGGTATGGGTAGGTTTAGGGTTAGCGTTATGGTTAGGGTTAGCGATAGGGTTAGGTGTAGGGTTAGGGTTAGGTTTAGGGGTAGGGTAGGGGTAGAGTTAGGGTTATGGTTACGGTTATGGTTAGGGTTAGAGTTACGGATAGGGGTGGGTTAGGGTTAGGGGTAGGGGTAGGTTTAGGGGTAGGGGTAGCCTTAGGAGTAGGGTTAGGGGTAGGATTAGTGTTTGGGGTAGGGGTAGGGGTATGGGTAGGGGCATGGTTTGGGTTATGGTTAGGGTTAGGGGTAGGTTTAGGGGTAGGGGTAGGGGTAGCGGGAGGTGTAGGTTTAGGGTTAGGGTTAGGGTTAGGCTTAGGGGTAGGTGTAGGGTTAGGGTTAGGGTTAGGGTTAGGGTTAGGGGTAGGGGTAGGGTTAAGTTTAGGGTTAAGGTTAGCCTTAGGGGTAGGGTTAGGGTTAGGGTTACAGTTTGGGTTAGGGTTAGGTTTAGGGTTAGGGTTGGGGTTAGGTTTAGAGTTAGGTTTAGGGTTACAGTTAGGGGTAGGGTTAGGGTTAGGGTTAGGGTTAGGCTAGGGGTAGGGGTAGGTTTAGGGTTAGGGTTAGGGTTAGGTTTAGGGGTAGGTTTAGGTTTCGGGTTAGGGTTACGGTTTGGTGTAGGGTTAGGGTTAGTTAGGGGAAAGTTTAGAGTTAGGGTTATGGTTAGGAGTAAGGTTAGGGGTAGGGGTAGGTGTAGGGTTAGAAGTAGGGTTAGGGTTAGGGTTAGGGTTAGGTTTAGGGTTAGGGTTAGCGTTAGGGTTAGGGTTAGGGATAGGGGTAGAGGTTAGGGTTAGGGTTAGGGTTAGGGGTAATGTTAGTGGTAGGGTTAGATGTACGGTTAGGGTTAGCAGAAGCGTTAGGCTAGGGTTGGGTGTAGGGTTAGTGTTAGGGTTAGGGTTAGGGGTAGGGGTAGGGGTTACCGTTAGTTGTAGGGTAAGGGTTAGGGTTAGGGTTACAGTTAGAGTTAGGGTTAGGGTTAGGTTTACGGTTAGGGTTAGTTATATGGGTAGGGTTAGTGTTGGGGTTATGGTTAGGGTTAGCGGTAGGGTTAGGTATAGGGTTAGGGTTATGTTTAGGGGTAGGGTTAGGGGTAGGTTTAGGGTTACGGTTACGGTTATGGTTAGGGTTAGAATTAGGGATAGGGATGGATTAGGGTTAGGGTTAGGGGTAGGGTTATGTTTAAGGTTAGCGTTAGGAGTAGGGTTCAGGGTAGGGTTAGGGTTAGGGTTAGGGTAAGTGGTAGGGGTATGGTTTGGGTTAGGGTTAGGGTTAGGGGTAGGGTTAGTGGTAGGGGTAAGGGTAGGGGTAGGTTTAGGGTTAGAGTTAGTGTTAGGGGCAGGCGTAGGGGTAGGAGTAGGGTTAGGGTTAGGATTAGAGTTAGGGGTATGATTAGGGGAAGGGTTAGGGTTAGGGGTAGGGGTAGGGGTAGGGTTAGGGTTAGGGTTAAGGTTAGCGTTAGGGGTAGGGTTAGGGTTAGGGTTAGGGTGACGGATAGGGGTAGGGTTAGGGTTAGGTTTAGGGTTAGGCGTAGGTTTAGGATTTGGGTTAGGGTTAGGGCTAGGGTTAGGGGTAGGGTTAGGGTTAGGGTTAGGGTTAGGGTTAGGGATAGGGTTAGGGTTAGGATTAGGGTTAGGGGTAGGGGTAGGTGTAGGGTTAGGGGTAGGGGTAGGGTTAGAGGTAGATTTACTGTTAGGATTAGGGTTAGCATTCGGGTTAGGGGTAGGGCTAGGTTAGGGTTAGGGGTAGGGTTAGGGTTAGGGTTAGCTTTAAGGGTAGGGTTAGGTGTAGGGTTAGGGGTGTGGGTAGGGCGAGGGTTAGGGTTAGGTGTAGGAGTAGGGGTAGGGGTAGGGTTAGGGTTAGAATTAGGGTTAGGGTTAGGGGTAGTGTTAGGTTTAGGGTTAGGGGTAGGTATAGGGGTAGGGGTAGGGGTAGGGTCAGGGTTAGGGTTAGGGTTAGGGGTAGGGGTAGGTGTGGGGTTAGGTTTACGGATAGGGTTTGGGGTAGGGTTAGGGTTAAGATTAGGGGTAGGGTTAGGATTAGGGTTAGGGTTAGTGTTAGGTTTAGGGGTATGGTTAGGATTAGGATTAGGTTTAGGGTTAGTGTTAGGGTTAGGGTTAGGGGTAGGGTTAGGGTTAGGTTTACGGTCAGGGTTAGGGTTAGCGTTAGGGGTAGGTTTAGGGTTAGGGTTAGGGTTAGCCTTGGGGGTAGGGTTAGGGTTAGAGTTAGGGTTAGGGTTACGGTTAGGGTTATTGTTACTGTTAGGGTTAGGGTAGGGTTACGGTTATGGGTAGGTTTAGGGTTAGGGTTAGGGTAAGCGTTAGGGGTATGGTTAGGCTTTTGGGTAGGCATAGGGTTTGTTTTAGGGTTAGGGTTAGGTTTAGACTTAGGGTTAGGGTAAGGGCTAGGGTTAGGTTTAGGGGTAGTGGTAGGGGTAGGGTAGGGTTATGGTTAAGGTTAGGGTTAGGGGTTAGGGTTAGTGTTAGGTGTAGGGGTAGGGTCAGTGTTAGGGTTAGAGTTAGGTTTAGCGTTAGAGGTAGGTTATGGTTAGGTTTAAGTTTACCCTTGGGGTAGGGTTTGGGTTAGGGGTAGGGTTAGGGATAGGGTTAGGGTTAGCATTAGAGGTAGGTTTAGGTTAGGGTTAGAGTTAGCCTTAGGGGTAGGGTTAGGTTTACGGTTAGGCTTAGGGTTAGGGTAGGGTAACGGTTAGGGTTAGGGTAGGGTTAGGGTTAGGGTTAGGGTTAAGGTTACGGTTAGGGGTTAGGGTTAGGGTTAGGGTTAGGGTTAGGGTTAGAGGGAGGGTTAGAGTTTGGGTTAGGGTTAGGGGTAGGGTTAGGGTTGGGGTAGAGTTTGGGTTAGGGGTAGGGTTAGGCTTAGGGTTAGGGGTAGTGTTAGGGTTAGGGTTAGGGTTAGGGTTAGGGTTACATTTAGGTTTAGGGTTAGGGGTAGTGTTAGGGTTAGGGTTAGAGTTAGAGGGAAGGTTACAGTTAGGGTAAAGTTTAGGTGTAGGTTTAGGGGTAGGGTGAGGGTTAGAGGTAGTGTTCGGGTTAGGGTTAGGGTTAGGGAAAGGGTTATGGGTAGAGGTGGGGTAGGGTTATGGTTGGAGTTATGGTTAGGGTTAGAGAGAGGGTTAGAGTTAGGGTTAGGGTTTTGGGTAGGGTTAGGGGTAGGGTTAGGGTTAAGTTTAGGGTTAGGGGTAAGATTAGGTTTAGGGTTAGGGTTAGGGTTAGGATTAGGTTTAGGGTGAGGGTTAGGGTTAGGGGTAAGGTTAGGTTTAGGGTTAGGGATAGGATTAGGGGTAGGGGTAGGGTTAGGTGTAGGGGTAGGGGTAGGCGTAGGAGTAAGGGTTGGGTTAGGGTTAGGGATAGGGTTAGGATTAGGGTTAGGGTTAGGATTAGGGGTACGGTGAGGGTTAGGGTTAGGGCGAGGGCTAGGGTTAGGGTTAGGGTTAGGGTTAGGGTTAGGTTTAGGGTTAGGTTTCGGGTTAGGGCTACGGTTAAGTTTAGAGTTAGGGTTAGGGTTAGGGTTAGGGGTAAGTGTAGGGGTATGTGTAGTGTTAGGGTTAGGGGTAGGGGTAGGATTAGTGGTAGGGGTAGGTGTAGGTGTAGGGTTAGGGTTAGCGTTAGGGTTAGGGGTAGGGGTATGGGTAGCGTTAGGGTTAGGGTGAGTGTTAGGGTTAGGGGTAGGGGTAGGGTTAGGATGAGGGTTAGGGTTAGGGTTAGGCGTAGAGTTAGGGTTACGATTAGGGTTTGGATTAGGGGAGGGTTAGGGTTAGGGTTAGGGTTAGGGTTAGGGTTAGGATCAGGGTTAGGCGTAGAAGTAGGGTTAGGGTTCGGGGTAGGGTTAGGGTTAGGTGTATGGTTAGGATTAGGATTAGGATTCGGGGTATGGTTAGCGCTAGGGCTAGGGTTAGGTTTAGGGTTAGGGTTAGGGTTAGAGGGAGGGTTACATTTAGGGTTAGGTGTAGGGTTAGGGGTAGGGTTCGGGTTAGCGATAGGGTTAGGGTTAGGGTTAATGAAAGGGTTAGGGGCAGGAGTAATGGTAGGGTTAGGGTTAGGGTTATCGATAGAGTTGGGGTGAGGGTTAGGGTTAGGGTTGGGGTTAGGGTTAGGAGTAGGTTTATGGTTAGGGTTAGAGTTACAGTTAGGGTTAGGGCTAGGGCTAGGTTTAGGGTTAGTGTTAGGACTAGGGTTAAGGTTAGGTTTAGGGTTAGGGTTAGGGGTAGGGTTAGGGTTAGCTGTAGGTTAGGGCTAGGGGTAAGGGTAGGGTTAGGTTTAGGTTTAGGTGTAGGCGTAGGGTTAGGTTTAGGGTTAGGGGTAGGGGTAGGGTTAGGGCTAGGATTAGGGTAAGGGGTAGGGTAGGGTTAGGTTTAGGGTTAGGTTTAGGGTTAGGGTTAGGGGTAGTTGTAGAGTTAGGGTTAGGGTTAGGGATACGGTTAGGGTTAGGGGTAGGTTTAGGATTCGGGTTAGGGTTAGGTTTAGGATTAGGGTTAGGGGTAAGGTTAGAGTTAGGGTTAGGGTTAGGGATACGGTTAGGGTTAGGGTTACGGTTAGGGTTAGGGGTAGGGTTAGGGTTACGGTTACGGTTAGGCTTAGGGTTAGGGTTGGTGGTAGGTTAGGGGTAGCGTTAGGGCTAGGGTTAGCTGTAGGGTTAGGGTTAGGGTTAGGGTAATGTTAGGGGTAGGGTTAGATGTTGGGTTAGGGTTAGGGTTAGCGTTAGGGTAGGGTTAGAGGGAGGGTTAGTGTTAGGGTTAGGGTTAGGGTTAGGGTTAGGGGTAGAGGTGGGTTAGGATTAGGGTCAGAATTAGGGTTAGGGTTAGGGGTAGGGGTAGGGGTAAGGTTAGGATTAGGTTTAGCGTTAGGGTTAGGGTTTAGGTTAGGGTTAGGGGTAGGGGTAGGGGTAGGGTTAGAGTTAGGGGTAGGGTTAGAATTAGTGTTCTGGTTAGGGTTAGGGTTAGGGTTAGGGGTAGAGGTGGGTTAGGATTAGGGTCAGAATTAGGGTTAGGGTTAGGGGTAGGGGTAGGGGTAAGGTTAGGATTAGGTTTAGAGTTAGGGTTAGGGTTAAGGTTAGGGTTAGGGGTAGGGGTAGGGGTAGGGGTAGGGGTAGGGGTAGGGTTAGGGGTAGGGTTAGGGTTAGGGTTAGGGTTAGGGGTAAGGTTAGAGTTAGGGTTAGGGTTAGGGATACGGTTAGCGTTAGGGTTACGGTTAGGGTTAGGGGTAGGGTTAGGGTTACGGTTACGGTTACGGTTAGGCTTAGGGTTAGGGTTGGTGGTAGGTTAGGGGTAGCGTTAGGGGTAGGGTTAGGTGTAGGGTTAGGGTTAGGGTAATGTTAGGGGTAGGGTTAGATGTAGGGTTAGGGTTAGGGTTAGCGTTAGGGTAGGGTTAGAGGGAGGGTTAGTGTTAGGGTTAGGGGTAGGGGTAGGGGTTAGGGGTAGGGATAGGGTAAGGTTAGGGTTAGGGTTACAGTTAGAGTTTGGGTTAGGGTTAGGGTTAGGGGTATGGGTAGGGTAAGCGTTACGGTTAAGTTTAGGGTTAGCGGTAGGGTTAGGTGTAGGGTTAGGTTTAGGTTTAGGGGTACGGTTAGGGGTAGGGTTAGGGTTACGGTTATGGTTAGGGTTAGAGTTAGGGTTAGGGGTGGGTTAGGGTAAGGGTTAGGGGTAGGGTTAGAGTTAGGGGTAGCGTTAGGAGTAGGGTTCGGGGTAGGGTTAGGGTTAGGGTTAGGCTCAGGGTTTTGGGTGGGGGTAGGGTTTGGGTTAGCGTTAGGGTTAGGGGTAGGGTTAGGGGTAGGGTTTGAGGTAGGGTCAGGGGTAGGGTTAGGGTTCGTGTTAGGGTTAGGGGTAGGGGTAGGGTTAGGTGTAGGGGTAGGGGTAGGGGCAGGGGTAGGGTTAGGGTTATGTTTAGGGTTAGGGTAAGCGTAGCTGTAGGGTTAGGATTGGGGTTAGGGTTAGGGTTGCGGTAGGGTTTGGGTTAGAGTTAGGGTTAGGGGTAGGGGTAGGGTTTGGGTTAGGGATAGGTTTAGGGGTAGGGGTAGGGTTTGGGTTAGGGTTAGGGGTAGCGTTAGGGGTAGGGTTAGGCGTAGGGTTAGGGTTAAGGGTAGGGTAAGGTTTAGGGTTAGGTTTACAGTTAGAGTTAGGGTTAGGGTTAGGGTTAATGTTAGAGGTACGGGAAGGGTTAGGGTTAGGGTTATGGTTAGGGTTATCGGTAGGGTTAGGTGTAGGTTTAGGGTTAGGTTTAGGGGTAAGTTTAGGGGTAGGGTTAGGGTTACGGTCACGGTTGTGGTTAGGGTTAGAGGTAGGGTTAGGGGTGGGTTAGGATTAGGGTTAGGGGTAAGATTAGGTTTAGGGGTAGCGTTAGAGTAGGGTTCGGGGTAGGGTTAGGGTTAGGGGTAGGGGTAGGTTTTGGGTTAGGTTTAGGGTTAGGGGTAGGGTTAGGGGTAGTGGTTGGGGTAGGGGTAGGAGTAGGGTTAGGGTTAGGTTTACGCATAGGGTAGGGGTAGGTTTAGGGTTAGGGGTACAGTTAGGGTTACGGGTAGGGTTATTGTTAGGGTTAGGGGTAGGTTTTGGGATAGGGTTAGGGTTAGGTTTACGGTTAGGGTTAGGGGGTAGGGTTAGGGTTAGTGTTAGAATTAGGGTTCTGGTTAGGGTTAGGGTTAGGGTTATGGGTAGGGTTAGGTGTAGGTTTAGGTTTAGGATTACGGGTAGGCGTAGGGTTTGGGTTAGGTTTAGGTTTAGGGGTAGGGGTAAGGGTAGGGGTAGGGTTAGGGTTATGTTTAGGGGTAAGGTTAGGGTTAGTGATAGGGTTAGGGTTAGGGTTAGGGTTAGGGTTAGGGGTAGAGGTGGGTTAGGATTAGGGTCAGAATTAGGGTTAGGGTTAGGGGTAGGGGTAGGGGTAAGGTTAGGATTAGGTTTAGCGTTAGGGTTAGGGTTAAGGTTAGGGTTAGGGGTAGGGGTAGGGGTAGGGGTAGGGTTAGGGGTAGGGTTAGGGTTAGGGTTAGGGGTAAGGTTAGAGTTAGGGTTAGGGTTAGGGATACGGTTAGCGTTAGGGTTACGGTTAGGGTTAGGGGTAGGGTTAGGGTTACGGTTATGGTTACGGTTAGGCTTAGGGTTAGGGTTGGTGGTAGGTTAGGGGTAGCGTTACGGGTAGGGTTAGGTGTAGGGTTAGGGTTAGGGTAATGTTAGGGGTAGGGTTAGATGTAGGGTTAGGGTTAGGGTTAGCGTTAGGGTAGGGTTAGAGGGAGGGTTAGTGTTAGGGTTAGGGGTAGGGGTAGGGGTTAGGGGTAGGGATAGGGTAAGGTTAGGGTTAGGGTTACAGTTAGAGTTTGGGTTAGGGTTAGGGTTAGGGGTATGGGTAGGGTAAGCGTTACGGTTAAGTTTAGGGTTAGCGGTAGGGTTAGGTGTAGGGTTAGGTTTAGGTTTAGGGGTACGGTTAGGGGTAGGGTTAGGGTTACGGTTATGGTTAGGGTTAGAGTTAGGGTTAGGGGTGGGTTAGGGTAAGGGTTAGTGGTAGGGTTAGAGTTAGGGGTATCGTTAGGAGTAGGGTTCGGGGTAGGGTTAGGGTTAGGGTTAGGCTCAGGGTTTTGGGTGGGGGTAGGGTTTGGGTTAGGGTTAGGGTTAGGGGTAGGGTTAGGGGTAGGGGTTGAGGTAGGGTCAGGGGTAGGGTTAGGGTTCGGGTTAGGGTTAGGGGTAGGGGTAGGGTTAGGTGTAGGGGTAGGGGTAGCGGTAGGGTTTGGGTTAGGGTTAGGGGTAGCGTTAGGGGTAGGGTTAGGCGTAGGGTTAGGGTTAAGGGTAGGGTAAGGTTTAGGGTTAGGTTTACAGTTAGAGTTAGGGTTAGGGTTAGGGTTAATGTTAGAGGTACGGGAAGGGTTAGGGTTAGGGTTATGGTTAGGGTTATCGGTAGGGTTAGGTGTAGGTTTAGGGTTAGGTTTAGGGGTAAGTTTAGGGGTAGGGTTAGGGTTACGGTCACGGTTGTGGTTAGGGTTAGAGGTAGGGTTAGGGGTGGGATAGGATTAGGGTTAGGGGTAAGATTAGGGTTAGGGGTAGCGTTAGAGTAGGGTTCGGGGTAGGGTTAGGGTTAGGGGTAGGGGTAGGTTTTGGGTTAGGTTTAGGGTTAGGGGTAGGGTTAGGGGTAGTGGTTGGGGTAGGGGTAGGGGTAGGGTTAGGGTTAGGGTTACGCATAGGGTAGTTGTAGGTTTAGGGTTAGGGGTACAGTTAGGGTTACGGGTAGGGTTATTGTTAGGGTTAGGGGTAGGTTTAGGGATAGGGTTAGGGTTAGGTTTACGGTTAGGGTTAGGGGGTAGGGTTAGGGTTAGTGTTAGGATTTCAGGGTTAGGGTTAGGGTTAGGGGTAGGGTTAGGGTTAGGGTTAAGGTTAGGGTTACTGTTAGGGTTATTGTTAGGTGTCGGGTTAGATTTAGGGTTAGGGTTAGGGTTAGGGTTAGGCGTAGGTTTAGGGTTAGGTGCAGGGTTAGGGGTAGTTTTAGGGTTAGGGTTAGGGTTAGGGTGAGATTTAGGGTTAGGGGTAGGGTTAGGGTTAGGGTTAGGGGTAGGGTTAGGGGTAGGGTTAGGTCTAGGTTTAGGTTTAGGATTAGGGGTATGCGTAGGGTTTGGGTTAGGTTTAGGTTTAGGGGTAGGGGTAAGGGTAGGGTTAGGGTTAGGGTTAGGGTTAGGGGTAAGGTTAGGGTTAGTGATAGGGTTAGTGTTAGGGTTAGGGGTAGGGGTAGGTGTAGGGGTAGAGGTGGGTTAGGACTATGGTCAGAATTAGGGTTAGGGGTAGGGGTAGGGGTAGGGGTAGGGGTAAGGTTATGATTAGGGTTAGCGTTAGGGTTAGGGGTAGGGGTAAGTTTAGAGTTAAGGATAGGGGTAGGGGTAGGGTTAAGGTTAGGGTTAGTGTTAGGGGTAGGGGTATGGGTGGGTTAGGATTAGGGTCCGGATTAGGTTAGGGTTTGTGTTAGGGGTAGGTTTAGGGTTAGGGGTAGGGAGAGGGCTAGGGTTAGGTTTAGCGTTAGGGTTATGTTTAGGGTTAGGAATAGGGGTAGGGTTAGGGTTAGGGTTAGTGTTAGGGTTAGGGTAGGGTTAGGGTTAGAGTTATGGTTAGGGTTAGGGATAGGGTTAGGGTTAGGGGTAGGGGTAGGGGTAGGTTTAGGGTTAGGGTTACGGTTAGGGTTAAGGTTAGGGTTAGGGGTAGGATTAGGGGTAGGGTTAGGGTTAGGGATAGGGTTAGGTGTAGGTTTAGGTTTAGGATTAGGGGTAGGTGTAGGGTTTGGTTTAGGGTTAGGTGTAGGGGTATGGGTAAGGGTAGGGTTGGGTTAGGGTTAGGGTTAGGGGTAGGGGTACAGTTAGGATTAGGTTTAGCGTTAGGGTTAGGGTTAGGGGTAGAGTTAGGCTTAGGGGTAGGGTTATACTTAGGGGTAGGGTTAGGTTTAGGGTTAGGGTTAGGATTAGGGGTAAGGTTAGGGTCAGTGATAGGGGTAGGGTTAGGGTTAGGGGTAGGGGTAGGGGTAGGGGTAGGGGTAGGGGTGGGTTAGGATTAGTGTCAGGATTAGGGTTAGGGTTAGGGGTAGGGGTAAGGTTAGGATTAGGGTTAGCGTTAGGGTTAGGGTTAGGGGTAAGGTTAGGGTTAGTGATAGGGGTAGTTGTAGGGTTAGGGTTAGGGGTAGGGGTAGGGTTAGGGGTAGGGGTGGGTTAGGATTAGGGTCAGGATTAGGGTTAGGGTTAGGTTTAGGGGTAGGTTTAGGGTTAGGGTTAGGGAGAGGGCTAGGGTTAGGGTTAGGGTTAGGGCTATCGCTAGGGCTAGGGTTAGGGTTAGGGTTGGGGTTGGGGCTAGGGTTAGGGTTAGTGTTAGGGGTAAGTGTAGGGGTATGGGTAGGGTTAGGGTTAGGGCTAGGGTCAGGGTTATGTTTAGGGGTAGGGTTAGGGTTAGGGTTAGGGTTAGGGGTAGGGTTAAAGGTAGGCTTATGTTTAGGTTTATGGTTAGGGGTAGGATTAGGGGTAGGGTTAGGTTTAGAGGTAGGGTTAGGGTTAGGGTTAGGGGTAGGGGTATAGATAGGGTTAGGGTTAGGGTTAATGTTAGGGGTAGTGGTAGGGGTAGAGTTAGGGTTAGGTTTAGGGTTGGGGTTAGGGTTTGGGGAAGGGTTATGGTTATGGTTTGGGTTAGGGTTAGGTTAGGGTTAGGGGTAGGGGTAGGGGTAGCGTTAGGGGTAGGGTTAGGGGTAGGGTTATTGTTAGGGTTAGGGGTAGGGGTAGCGTTAGGGGTAGGGTTAGGGTTACGGTTAGGGTTAGGGTTAGGGGGTAGGTTTAGGGTTAAGGTTAGGGTTTCAGGGTTAGGTTTAGGTTTAGGGGTAGGGTTAGGGTTAGGGTTAAGGTTAGGGTTATGGTTAGGGTTATGGTTAGGTGTAGGGTTAGATTTAGGGTTAGGGGTAGGGTTAGGGTTGGTGTTAGGGGTAGGGGTAGGGGTAGGGTTAGGGGTAGGGTTAGGTGTAGGTTTAGGTTTAGGATTAAGGGTAGGCGTAGGGTTTGGGTTAGGGTTAGGTTTAGGGGTATGGGTAAGGGTAGGGGTAGGGCTAGGGTTAGGGTTAGGGGTTGGGGTACAGTTAGGATTAGGGTTAGCGTTAGGGTTAGGTTTAGGGTTAGGTTAGGGTTAGGGATAAGGTTAGGGTCAGTGATAGGGGTAGGGTTAGGGTTAGGGGTAGGGGTAGGGGTAGGGGTAGGGGTAGGGGTTGGTTAGGATTAGGGTCAGGATTTGGGTTAGGTTTAGGGGTAGGTGTAGGGGTAAGGTTAGGATTAGGGTTAGCGTTAGGGTTAGGGTTAGGGGTAAGGGTAGGGTTAGGTGTAGGGGTGGGTTAGGATTAGGGTCAGGATTAGGGTTAGGGTTAGGGTTAGGGGTAGGGGTAAGGTTAGGATTAGGGTTAGCGTTAGGGTTAGGGTTAGAGGTAAGTTTAGGGTTAGGGATAGGGGTAGTGTTAGGGTTAGGGTTAGGGTTAGTGTTAGGGGTAGGGGTAGGGGTGGGTTAGGATTAGGGTCCGGAATAGGTTAGGGTTAGGGTTAGGGGTAGGTTTAGGGTTAGTGTTAGGGAGAGGGCTAGGGCTGGGTTAGCATTAGGGTTAGGTTTAGGGTTAGGATTAGGGGTAGGATTAGGGTTAGGGTTAGGGTTAGTGTTAGGGTTAGGGTAGGGTTAGGGTTAGAGTTAGGGTTAGGGTCAGGGTTAGGGTTAGGGGTAGGGTTAGGGTTAGAGTTAGGGTTACGGTTAGGGTTAAGGTTAGGGTTAGGGGTAGGGGTAGGGGTAGGGTTAGGGGTAGGGTTAGGGTTAGGGTAGGGGTAGGGGTAGGGTTAGGGGTAGGGGTACAGTTAGGATTAGGTTTAGCATTAGGGTTAGGGTTAGGGGTAGAGTTTGGGTTAGGGGTAGGGTTATAGTTAGGGGTAGGGTTAGGTTTAGGGTTAGGGTTAGGGTTAGGGGTAAGGTTAGGGTCAGTGATAGGGGTAGGGTTAGGGTTAGGGTTAGGGGTAGGGTAGGGGTGGGTTAGTATTAGTGTCAGGATTAGGGTTAGGGTTAGAGGTAGGGGTAAGGTTAGGATTAGGGTTAGCGTTAGGGTTAGGGTTAGGCGTAAGGTTACTGTTTGGGATAGGGGTACGTGTAGGGTTAGGGTTAGGGATAGGGGTAGGTGTAGGGGTAGGGGTGGTTTAGGGCTAGGGTCAGGATTAGGGTTAGGGTTAGGGTTAGGGGTAGGTTTAGGGTTAGGTTTAGGGAGAGGGCTAGGGTTAGGGTTAGGTTTAGGGCTATGGGTAGGGCTAGGGTTAGGGTTAGGATTGGGGTTGGGGCTAGGGTTAGGGTTAGTGTTAGGGGTAAGTGTAGGGGTATGGGTAGGGTTAGGGTTAAGTTTAGGGTCAGGGTTAGGGTTAGGGGTAGGGGTAGGGGTAGGGTTAGGGGTAGGGGTAGGGGAAGGGTGAGGGTTAGGGTTAGTGTTAGGGTTAGGGGTAGGGGTGGCGGTAGGAGTAGTGTTAGGGTTTGGGTTAGGGGTAGGTTTAGGGTTAGGAATAGGGTCAGGGTTAGGGGTAGGGGTAGAGATAGGGTTAGGGTTAGGGGTAGGGTTAGGGTTATTGTTAGAGTTAGGGGTAGGGTTAGGGCTAGGTCTAGGATTAGGGTTAGGGTTAGGATTAGGGGTAGGGGTAGGGTTAGGGTTAGGGTTAGGGTTAGGATTAGGGGTAGGGGTAGGGTTAGGGTTAGGGTTAGGGTTAGGGGTAGAGATAGGTTTAGGGTTAGGGTTAGGGTTAGGGGTAGTGGTAGGGGTAGAGTTAGGGTTAGGGTTAGGGTTAGGGTTATGGTTATGGTTATGGTTAGGGTTAGGGTTAGGTTAGGGTTAGGGTTAGGGGTAGAGGTAGTGTTAGGGTAGGGTTATGGGTAGGGTTATGGTTAGGGTTAGGGGTAGGGGTAGCGTTAGGGGTAGGGTTAGGTGTACGGTTAGGGTTAGCATTAGGAGTAGGGGTAGGGGTAGCGTTAGGGTAGAATTAGGGTTAAATTTAGGGTTAGGGTTAGGGGTATGGTTAGGGTCAGGGGTAGGGTTAGGGTTAGGGTTAGGGTTAAGGTTAGGGTTAGTGTTAGAATTAGCGTTCGGGTTAGGGTTAGGGGTAGGGGTAGGGTTAGGGATTAGGATTAGGGTTAGGGTTAGGGTTAGATTTAGAATTAGGGTTGGGTTATGGTTATGATTAGGGGTAGGGTTATGTGTAGGGTTAGGGTTAGGGTTAGCGGTAGGAATACGGTTTGGTTTAGGGTAAGGTTTAGGGTTAGGTGTAGGGGTAGGGATAGGGTTATAGTTAGGGTTGTGGTTAGGGTTAGGGGTAGGGGTAGGGGTAGGTGTAGTGTTAGGGTTTGGGGTAGAGTTAGGGTTAGGGGTAGGGTTATTGTTAGGGTTAGGAGGTAGGGTTAGGTTTAGGGTTTCAGGGTTAGGGTTAGGGGTAGGGTTAGGGTTAGGGTTAAGGTTACGGTTACGGTCCTGGTTATGGTTAGGTGTAGGGTTAGATTTAGGGTTAGGGTTAGGGTTAGGGTTAGGGGTAGGGTTAGTGTTAGGTGCAGGGTTAGGGGTAGTTTTAGGGTTAGGGTTAGGGTTAGGGTTAGATTTAGGGTTAGGGGTAGGGTTAGGGGTAGGGGTAGGGATCGGGTTAGGGGTAGGGTTAGGGGTAGGATTAGGTTTAGGGTTAGGGGTCGGGTTAGTGTTAGGTGCAGCGTTAGGGGTAGTTTTAGGATTAGGGTTAGGGTTAGGGTTAGATTTAGGGTTAGGGGTAGGGGTAGGGATAGGGTTAGGGGTAGGGTTAGGTGTAGGGTTAAGGTTAGGGTTAGCGGTAGGAGTAGGGTTTGGGTTAGGGTTAGGTTTAGGCTTAGGTGTAGGTGTAGGGGTAGGGTTAGAGTTAGGGTTATGGGTAGGAGTAGGGGTAGGGGTAGGGGTTAGGTTTAATGTTAGGGTCAGGGTTAGGCTTCAGGGTAGGGGTAGGGGTAGGGGTAGGGTTAGGTGTAGGATGAGGGTTAGGGTTAGTATTAGGGTTAGGGGTAGGGGTAGCGGTAGAAGTAGGGTTAGGGTTTGGTTTCGGGGTAGGGTTAGGGTTAGGGGTAGGGTTAGGGTTATGGCTAGGGTCAGGGTTAGGGGTAGGGGTAGAGTTAGGGTTAGGGTTAGGGGTAGGGTTAGGGGTAGGGGTAGGGGTACAGTTAGGGCTAGGAAAAGGGTTAGCATTAGGGTTAGGTTTAGGGTTAGGATTAGGGATAGGGTTAGGGTTAGGTTTAGGGTTAGGGTTAGGGTTAGGGTAGGGTTAGGGTTAGAGTTAGGGTTAGGGTTAGGTTAGGGTTAGGGGTAGGGTTAGGGTTAGGGTTAGGGTTACGGTTAGGGTTAGGTTTAGGGTTAGGGGTAGGGGTAGGGGTAGGGGTAGGGTTAGGGTTAGGTGTAGGGGTAGGGGTAGGGTTAGGGGAAGGGTTAGGTGTAGGTTTAGGTTTAGGATTAGGGGTAGGCGTAGGGTTTGGGTTAGGGTTAGGTTTAGGGGTATGTGTAATGGTAGGGGTAGGGGTAGGGTTAGGGGTAGGGGTAGGGGTACAGTTAGGATTAGGTTTAGCGTTAGGGTTATGGGTAGGGGTAGAGTTAGGGTTAGGGGTAGGGTTATAGTTAGGGGTAGGGTGAGGTTTAGGGTTAGGGTTAGGGTTAGGGGTAAGGTTATGGTCAGTGATAGGGTTAGGGTTAGGGGTAGGGGTAGGGGTAGGAGTGGGTTAAGATTAGGGTCAGGATTAGGGTTAGGATTAGGTGTAGGGGTAGGGGTAAGGTTAGGATTAGGGTTAGGGCTAGGGGTAAGGTTAGGGTTAGGGATAGGGGTAGGTGTAGGGTTAGGGTTAGGGGTAGGGGTAGGGGTAGGGGTGGGTTAGGATTAGGGTTAGGGTTAGGGTTAGGGGTAGGTTTAGGGTTAGGGTTAGGGAGAGGGCTAGGGTTCGGGTTAGGGTTAGGGCTATGGCTAGGGCTAGGGTTAGGGTTAGGGTTGGGATTGGGGCTTGGTTTAGGGTTAGTGTTAGGGGTAAGTGTAGGGGTATGGGTACGGTTAGGGTTAGGTTTAGAGTCACGGTTAGGGTTAGGGGTAGGAGTAGGGGTAGGGTTATGGTTAGGTTTAGGGGTAGGGGAAGGGTGAGGGTTAGGGTTAGGGTTTTTGTAGGGTTAGGGGTAGGGGTAGCGGTAGGAGTAGGGTTAGGGTTTGGGTTAGGGGTAGGGTTAGGGTTAGGGCTAGGGTCAGGGTTAGGGGTAGGGGTAGAGTTAGGGTTAGGGTTAGGGGTAGGGTTAGGGTTGGGGTTAGAGGTAGGGGTAGGGTTAGGGCTAGGTCTAGGTTTACCTTTAGGGTTAGGGTTAGGATTAGGTGTAGGGTTAGGGTTAGGGTTAGGGTTATGGTTAGGGTTAGGGGTAGGGTTAGGGTTAGGGTTAGGGTTAGAGTTAGGGGTAGGGTTAGGGTTAAGGTTAGGGTAAGGGTTGGGGCTAGGGCTAGGTTTAGGATTAGGTTTAGGGTTGGGGTTAGGTTTAGGGGTAGGGTTAGGGTTATTGTTACAGTTACGGGTAGGTTTAGGCTTAGCGTTAGGGTTAGTGTTAGGGTTAGGTTTAGGGCTAGGTTTAGGGTTAGGCGTAGGGTTAGTGTTAGGTTTAGGTTTAGGGGTAGGGGTAGAGGTAGGGTTAAGGGAAGGGGTAGGGGTACTGTTAGGTTTAGGGTTAGGGGTAAGGGTAGGGTTAGGGTTAGGGTTAGGGTTAGGGGGAAGTGTAGGTTTAGGGTTAGGTTTAGGGTTTCGGTTAAGGGTAGAGTTAGGGTTAGTTTTATGGTTAGGGGTAGGGTTAGGGTTAGGGGTAGGGGTAGGTGTAGGTTTATGTGTAGGGTTATGGTTAGGATTAAGCGTAGGGTTAGGGTTAGAGTGTTGGGTAGGGATAGGGTTAGGGTTAGAGTTAGGGGTAGGGTTAGGGTTAGGAGTAGGGGTAGGGTTAGGCTTAGCGTTAGGGTTAGGGATATTGTTAGCGTTAGGGGTAGGGTTAGGGTTAGGGTTAGGGTTACGGTTAGGGGTAGGGTTAGGCTTAGGGTTAGGGTTAGTGTTAGGGTTAGGGTTAGGGCTAGGGCTAGGGTTAGGATTAGGGTTAGGGTTAGGGTTAGAGGTAGGGTTAGGGTTAGGGTTAGTGGTCGGGTTAGGGGTAGGGTTAGGGATAGAGGTAGGGTTAGGGTTAGGGTTAGGGGTAGAGATAGGGTTAGGGTTAGGGTTAGGGGTAGTGGTAGGGGTAGAGTTAGGGTTAGGGTTAGGGTTGGGGTTAGGGTTAGGG
This sequence comes from Megascapheus bottae, assembly GCA_024803745.1. Taxonomy (NCBI): domain Eukaryota; kingdom Metazoa; phylum Chordata; class Mammalia; order Rodentia; family Geomyidae; genus Megascapheus; species Megascapheus bottae. Next base: position 11,249,042 of record JANJXV010000038.1, read on the forward strand.
GTAGGGTTATGGTTATCGTTAGGGTTAGGGTTAGGTTAGGGTTAGGGTAAGGATTAGGTTTAGGGTAGGGGGTAGGGTTAGGGTAGAATTAGGGTTAGATTTAGGGTTAGGGTTAGGAGTATGGTTAGGGTTAGGGGTAGGGTTAGGGTTAGGGTTAAGTTTAGGGTTAGTGGTAGAATTAGCGTTAGGGTTAGGGTTAGGGTTTGGGTTAGGGGTAGGGATTAGGATTAGGGTTAGTTTTAGGGTTAGGTTTAGAATTAGGGTTAGGGTTATGGTTATGATTAGGGGTAGGGTTAGGTGTAGGGTTAGGGTTAGGGTTAGCGGTAGGAATACGGTTTGGGTTAGGGTTAGATTTAGGGTTAGGTGTAGGGGTAGGCGTAGGGTTAGAGTTAGGGTTATGGTTAGGGTTAGGGGTAGGGGTAGGGGTAGGGGTTATGGTTATGATTAGGGTTAGGGTAAAGGTTAGGGTTAGGGTTAGGGTAAGGCTAAGGGTTTGAGTTAGGGTTAGGGTAAATGCTAGTGTTAGACTTAGTGTTAGGTTAAGACTAAGGGTTAGAGTTAGGGTTAGGGTTAGGGTTAGGGGTTAGTGTTAGGGTTAGGGTTAGGGTAAGGTTAAGGGTTAGGTTTAGGTGTAAGGTTAGGGTAAGGGTAAGGGCTAGGGTTAGGGTTAGGGTTAAGATTAGGGTTAGTGTTAGGTTTAGGGTTAGGGTTAGGGTAAGGGTAAGGGTTAGGGTTAGGGTTAGGGTTAGGCTTAAGGTTTGGTTTTGGGTTAGGGTTAGGCTATGTTTTAGGGTTAGATTAGGGTTAGGGTTAGGGTTAGGGTAAGGGTTAGGGGTAGCGTTAGGGTTAGGTTTAGGGTTAGTTTTAGGGTTTTTGTAAGTGTTAGGGTTATGGTTAGGGTTAGGGATAGGTTAAGGGTAAGGGTTAGGATTAGGGTTTAGGTTTAGGGTGAGGGTTAGGTTAGGGTTAGGGTTAGAGTAAGGGTAAGGGTGAGGGTTAGGGTTAGGGTTAGGGGAAGGATTAAGGTTAGAGTTAGGGTAAGGGTTAGGGTTAGGGTTAGGGTAAGGGTTAGCATTAATTTTAGGGTTAGGGTAATTGTAAGGGTTACGTTTAGGGTTAGGGTTAGGGTTAGGGTAAGGATTAGGTTTCGGGTTAGGGTGAGGGTTAGAATTAAGCTTAGGGTTAGGGTTAGGGTAAGGGTAAGGGTTAGAGTAAGGGTAAGGGTTAGATTTAGCGTTAGGGTTAGGGTTAGGGGTTAGAGTTATGGTTAGGTTTAGGGTTAGGTATAGGTTTAGCATTAAGGTTAGGGTTACGTTTAGGGTAAGGGTAAGGGTTAGGTTTAGGGTTAGGTTTAGGGTTAGAGTTAGGATAAGGATTGGGATTTGGGATGGGGTAAGGGTTAGATTTAGGGTTAGGGTTAGGGTTAGGGTTAGGGTAAGTGTTAGGGTTAGGGTTAGGTTTAGGGTTAAGGTTAGGGTTAGGGTTAGGGTAAGGGTAAGGTCTAGGGTTAGGGTTAGGGTTAGGGTTAGGGTTAGGTTTAGGGTAAGGGTAAGGGTTTGGATTAGGGTGATATTTAGGGTTAGGTTTAGGGTTCGGGTTAGGGTTAGGGTAAGGGTTAGGTTTAGGGTTAGGGTTAGGGTTAGGTTTAGGATTGGGGTTAGGGTTAGGGTAAGGGTAAGGGTTAGGGTCAGGGGTAGGTTTAGCATTAAGGTTAGGGTTAGCATTAGGGTAAGGGTAAGGGTTAGAATTAGGGTTAGGGTAAGGGTAAGGTTTAAGGTTAGGGTAAGGGTTAGGGTTAGGGTTAGGTTTAGGGTTAGGGTTAGAGTAAGGGTTAGGGTTAGGGTTAGGGTAAGGCCAAGGGTTAGGGTTAGGGTTAGGGTTGGGTTTAGGTTAAGGGTTAGGGTTAGGGTTAGGGTTGGGTTTAGGTTTAGGGTTACGGTTAGGGTAAGTGTAATGGTTAGGGTTAGGTTTAGGTTCAGGGTTAGGGTTAGGGTAAGGGTTAGGGTTAGGGTTAGTGTTAGGTTTAGGGTTAAGGTTAGGGTTAGGGTTAGGTAAGGGTAAGGTTTAGGGTTAGGGTTAGGGTTAGGGTTAGGTTTAGGTTTAGGGTAAGGGTAAGGTTTAGGGTTAGGGTCAGTGTTCGGTGTGGGGTGAGGGTGAGGGTAAGAGTAAGGGTTATGGTTAGTGTTAGGGTTAGTGATAGTGTAAGGGTAAGGGTTAGGGTTAGGGGTTTGGGTTAGGGTTAGGGTTAGGTTTAGGGTTAGGGTTAGTGTAAGGGTAAGGATGAGGGTTAGGGTTAGTATTAGGTTTAGGTTTAGGGTTAAGATTAGGGGTAGGGAAAGAGTTAGGGTTAGGGTTAGGGTTAGGGTAAGGATTAGGGTGAGGGTTAGGGTAAGGGTTAGGGTTAGGATTAGGGTAGGGTTAGCATTAAGTTTAGGGTTAGGGTTAGGGTAAGGGTAAGGTTAGATTTAGGGTTAGGGTTAGGGTTAGGGTTAGGGTAAGGATCAGGGTTCGGGTTAGGATTACGGTTAGAATTAAGGTTTTGGTTAGGGTTAGGGTAAGGGTAAGGTTTAGATTTAGGGTTAGGGTTAGGGTTAGGGTTAGGGGTTAGGGTTCGCATTAGGTTTAGGGTTAGGTATAGGATTAGCATTAAGGTTAGGGTTAGGGTTAGGGTAAGGGTAAGGGTTAGGTTTAGTATTAGGGTTAAGGTTAGGGTTAGCGTAAGGATTAGGATTTGGGTTAGGGTAAGGGTTAGAGTAAGGGTAAGGGCTAGGGTTACGGTTAGGGATAGGGTTAGGTTTAGGGTAGGGGTAATGGTTAGGATTAGGGTTAGGGTAAGGTTTAGGTTTAGGTTTAGGGTTAGGGTAAGGGTAAGGGTTAGGATTAGGGTTAGCCTTAAGGTTAGGGTTAGGGTTAGGGTTAGGGTACGGATAAGGGTAAGGTTTAGGGTTAGGGTTAGGGTTAAGGTTAGGGTTAGGGAAAGGGTAATATTAGGGTTAGGGTTAGGGTTAGGATTAGGGTAAGGATTAGGTTTAGGTTTAGGGTTAGGGTAAGGGTAAGGGTTAGGATTAGGGTTAGGGTTAGGGTTAGAGTTAGGGTTAGGGATATGTTTGGGGTTAGGGTTAGGGTAAGTGTTAGAGTTAGTGGTAGGTTTAGCATTAAGGTTAGGGTTAGGGTTAGGGTAAGGGTAAGGGTGAGGGTTAAGGTTAGGTTTAGGGTTACCGTAAGGGTTAGGGTTAGGGTTAGGGTTAGGTTTTGGGTTAGGCTTAGGGTAAGGGTAAGGGTTAGTGTTAGGTTTAGGTTCAGGGTTAGGGTTAGGGTAAGGGTGAGGGTGAGGTTTAGTGGTAGGTTTAGGGTAAAGGTTAGGGTTAGGGTTAGGGTAAGGGTTAGGGTTAGGGTTAGGGTAAGGGTTAGGGTTTGGGTTAAGGTTAGGGTTAGGGTTAGGGTTAGGGTTAGGGTAAGGGTAAGCGTTAGGGTTAGGGTTAGGGTAGGTTTAGGGTAAGGGTAAGCGTTATGGTTAGGGTTAGGGTAGATTTAGGTTTGGGGTTAAGGTTAGGGTTAGGGTAAGGGTAAGGGTCAGGGTTAGGGTTAAGGTTAGTGTTAGGGTTGGGGTTAGGGTTAAGGGTAAGGGGTAGGGTTAGGGTTAGTGTTAAGGTTAGGTTTAAGGTTAGGGTTAGGGCAAGGGAAAGGGTTAGGGTTAGGGTTAGGGTTAGGGTAAAGGTTAGGGTTAGGGTTAGGGTTAGGGAAAGTGTAAGTGTTAGGGTTAGGGTTAGGGTTAGGGTAAGGATTAGGGTTAGGTTTAGGGTTAGGGTAAATGTTAGGGTTAGGTTTAGGGTTATGGTAAGGGTAAGGGTTAGGGTTAGGTTTAGGTTTAGGTTTAGGTTTAAGGTTAGGATTAGGGTTAGGGTAACGGTAAGGGTTAGGGTTAGGTTTAGGGGTTAGAGTTAGGGTTAGGTTTAGTTTTAGGGTTACGGTAAGGGTTAGGTTTAGGGTTAGGTTTAGGGTTAGGGTTAGGGCTAGGTTTAGGTTTGGGGTTAGTGTTAGGGTAAGGGTAATGGTTAGGGTCAGGGGTAGGTTTAGCATTAAGTTTAGGGTTAGCGTTAGGGTAAGGGTAAGGGTTAGAATTAGGGTTAGGGTAAGGGTAAGGGTTAAGGTTAAGGTTTGGTTTAGGGTTAGGGTAAGGGTTAGGGTTAGGGTTAGGGTTAGGGTTAGGTTTAGGGTTAGGGTTAGAGTAAGGGTTAGGGTTAGGGTTAGGGTAAGGCCAAGGGTTAGGGTTAGGGTTAGGGTTGTGTTTAGGTTAAGGCTTAGGGTTAGGGTTAGGGTTGGGTTTAGGTTTAAGGTTAGGGTTAGGGTAAGGGTAATGATTAGGGTTAGGTTTAGGTTCAGGGTTAGGGTTAGGGTAAGGGTTAGGGTTAGGGTTAGTGTTACGTTTAGGGTTAAGGTTAGGGTGAGGGTTAGGTAAGGGTAAGGTTTAGGGTTAGGGTTAGGGTTAGGTTTAGGTTTAGGGTAAGGGTAAGGTTTAGGGTTAGGGTCAGTGTTCGGTGTGGGGTGAGGGTGAGGGTAAGAGTAAGGGTTATGGTTAGTGTTAGGGTTAGTGATAGTGTAAGGGTAAGGGTTAGGGTTAGGGGTTTGTGTTAGGGTTAGGGTTAGGTTTAGGGTTAGGGTTAGTGTAAGGGTAAGGATGAGGGTTAGGGTTAGTATTAGGTTTAGGTTTAGGGTTAAGTTTAGGGGTAGGGAAAGAGTTAGGGTTAGGGTTAGGGTTAGGGTAAGGATTAGGGTGAGGGTTAGGGTAAGGGTTAGGGTTAGGATTAGGGTAGGGTTAGCATTAAGTTTAGGGTTAGGGTTAGGATAAGGGTAAGGTTAGATTTAGGGTTAGGGTTAGGGTTAGGGTTAGGGTAAGGATCAGGGTTCGGGTTAGGATTAGGGTTAGAATTAAGTTTTCGGTTAGGGTTAGGGTAAGCATAAGGGTTAGATTTAGGGTTAGGGTTAGGGTTAGGGTTAGGGGTTAGGGTTCGCATTAGGTTTAGGGTTAGGTATAGGATTAGCATTAAGGTTAGGGTTAGGGTTAGGGTAAGGGTAAGGGTTAGGTTTAGTATTAGGGTTAAGATTAGGGTTAGCGTAAGGATTAGGATTTGGGTTAGGGTAAGGGTTAGGGTAAGGGTAAGGGCTAGGGTTACGGTTAGGGATAGGGTTAGGTTTAGGTTAGGGGTAATGGTTAGGATTAGGGTTAGGGTAAGGTTTAGGTTTAGGTTTAGGGTTAGGGTAAGGGTAAGGGTAAGGGTTAGGATTAGGGTTAGCCTTAAGGTTAGGGTTAGGGTTAGGGTTAGGGTACGGATAAGGGTAAGGTTTAGGGTTAGGGTTAGTGTTAAGGTTAGGGTTAGGGAAAGGGTAATGTTAGGGTTAGGGTTAGGGTTAGGATTAGGGTAAGGATTAGGTTTAGGTTTAGGGTTAGGGTAAGGGTAAGGGTTAGGATTAGGGTTAGGGTTAGGGTTAGAGTTAGGGTTAGGGATAGGTTTGGGGTTAGGGTTAGGGTAAGTGTTAGAGTTAGTGGTAGGTTTAGCATTAAGGTTAGGGTTAGGGTTAGGGTAAGGGTAAGGGTTAGGGTTAAGGTTAGGGTTAGGGTTACCGTAAGGGTTAGGGTTAGGGTTAGGGTTAGGTTTTGGGTTAGGCTTAGGGTAAGGCTAAGGCTTAGTGTTAGGTTTAGGTTCAGGGTTAGGGTTAGGGCAAGGGTGAGGGTGAGGTTTAGTGGTAGGTTTAGGGTAAAGGTTAGGGTTAGGGTTAGGGTAAGGGTAAGGGTTAGGGTTAGGGTTAGGGTAAGGGTTAGGTTTAGGGTTAGGGTTAGGGTAAGGGTAAGCGTTAGGGTTAGGGTTAGGGTAGGGTTAGGGTAAGGGTAAGCGTTATGGTTAGGGTTAGGGTAGATTTAGGTTTGGGGTTAAGGTTAGGGTTAGGGTAAGGGTAAGGGTCAGGGTTAGGGTTAAGGTTAGTGTTAGGGTTGGGGTTAGGGTTAAGGGTAAGGGGTAGGGTTAGGGTTAGTGTTAAGGTTAGGTTTAAGGTTAGGGTTAGGGCAAGGGTAAGGGTTAGGGTTAGGGTTAGGGTTAGGGTAAAGGTTAGGGTTAGGGTTAGGGTTAGGGAAAGTGTAAGTGTTAGGGTTAGGGTTAGGGTTAGGGTAAGGATTAGGGTTAGGTTTAGGGTTAGGGTAAATGTTAGGGTTAGGTTTAGGGTTATGGTAAGGGTAAGGGTTAGGGTTAGGTTTAGGTTTAGGTTTAGGTTTAGGTTTAAGGTTAGGATTAGGGTTAGGGTAACGGTAAGGGTTAGGGTTAGGTTTAGGGGTTAGGGTTAGGGTTAGGTTTAGTTTTAGGGTTACGGTAAGGGTAAGGTTTAAGGTTAGGATTAGGGTCAGGGGTTAGGGTTAGGGTTAGTGTTAGTGTAAGAGTTAGGGTTGGGTTAGGGTTAGGGATAGGGTAAGGCTAAGGGTTAGGATTAGAGGTTAGGTTTAGGGTGAGTGTTAGGGTTAGGGTTAGGGTTAGAGTAAGGGTAAGGGTGAGGGTTAGGGTTAGGGTTAGGGTTAGGGTAAGGATTAGGGTTATAGTTAGTGTAAGGGTTAGGGTTAGGGTTAGGGTTAGGGATAGCATTAAGTTTAAGGTTAGGGTAATTGTAAGGGTTAGGTTTAGGTTTAGGGTTAGGGTAAGGATTAGGTTTCGGGTTAGGGTTAGGGTTAGAATTAAGGTTCAGATTAGGGTTAGGGTAGGGGTAAGGGTTAGATTTAGGGTTAGGGTTAGGTTTAGGGGTTAGGTTTAGGTTTAGGGTTAGGTATAGGGTTAGCATTAAGGTTAGGGTTAGGGTTAGGGTAAGGGTAAGGGTTAGGTTCAGGGTTAGGGTTAGTGTTAGGGTTAGAGTAAGGATTGGTTTTCGGGTTGGGGTAAGGTTTAGTTTTAGGGTTAGAGTTAGGGTTAGGGTTAGGGTAAGTTTTAGGGTTAGGGTTAGGTTTAGGGTTAAGGTTAGGGTTAGGGTTAGGGTTAGGGTTAGCATTAATTTTAGGGTTAGGGTAATTGTAAGGGTTACGTTTAGGATTAGGGTTAGGGTTAGGGTAAGGATTAGGTTTCGGGTTAGGGTTAGGGTTAGAATTAAGGTTAGGGTTAGGGTTAGGGTAAGGGTAAGGGTTAGAGTAAGGGTAAGGGTTAGATTTAGGGTTAGGGTTAGGGTTAGGGATTAGAGTTATGGTTAGGTTTAGGGTTAGGTATAGGGTTAGCATTAAGGTTAGGGTTAGGGTTAGGGTAAGGGTAAGCGTTAGGTTTAGGGTTAGGTTTAGGGTTAGAGATAGAATAAGGATTGGGATTCGGGTTGGGGTAAGGGTTAGATTTAGGGTTAGGGTTAGGGTTAGGGATAGGGTAAGTGTTAGGGTTAGGGTTAGGTTTAGGGTTAAGGTTAGGGTTAGGGTTAGGGTTAGGGTAAGGGTAAGGTCTAGGGTTAGGGTTAGGGTTAGGGTTAGGTTTAGGGTAAGGGTAAGGGTTAGGATTAGGGTGATATTTAGGGTTAGGTTTAGGGTTAGGGTTAGGGTAAGGGTTAGGTTTAGGGTTAGGTTTAGGGTTAGGGTTAGGGCTAGGTTTAGGTTTGGGGTTAGGGTTAGGGTAAGGGTAAGGGTTAGGGTCATGGGTAGGTTTAGCATTAAGGTTAGGGTTAGCGTTAGGGTAAGGGTAAGGGTTAGAATTAGGGTTAGGGTAAGGGTAAGGGTTAAGGTTAGGGTTTGGGTTAGGGTTAGGGTAAGGGTTAGGGTTAGGGTTAGGTTTAGAGTTAGGGTTAGAGTAAGGGTAAGGGTTAGGGTTAGGGTTAGGGTTAGGGTAGGGCCAAGGGTTAGGGTTAGGGTTAGGGTTGGGTTTAGATTAAGTGTTAGGGTTAGGGTTAGGGTTGGGTTTAGGTTTAAGGTTACGGTTAGGGTAAGGGTAATGGTTAGGGTTAGGTTTAGGTTCAGGGTTAGGGTTAGGGTAAGGGTTAGGGTTAGGGTTAGTGTTAGGTTTAGGGTTAAGGTTAGGGTTAGGGTTAGGTAAGGGTAAGGTTTAGGGTTAGGGTTAGGGTTAGGATTAGGTTTAGGGTAAGGGTAAGGTTTAGGGTTAGGGTTAGTGTTCGGTTTGGGGTGAGGGTGAGGGTAAGAGTAAGGGTTAGGATTAGGGTTAGGGTTAGGGATAATGTAAGGGTAAGTGTTAGGGTTACGGGTTTGGTTTAGGGTTAGGGTTAGGTTTAGGGTTAGGGTTAGTGTAAGGGTAAGGATGAGGGTTAGGGTTAGTATTAGGTTTAGGTTTAGGGTTAAGGTTAGTGGTAAGGAAAGAGTTAGGGTTAGGGTTAGGGTAAGGTTTAGGTTTAGGTTTAGGGTTAGGGTAAAGGTAAGGGTTAGGATTAGGGTTAGCCTTAAGTTTAGGGTTAGGGTAAGGGTAATGGTTAGGTTCAGGGGTAGGTTTAGCATTAAGGTTAGGGGGAGGGTTAGGGTTAGGGTTTAGGTTAGCGTTAGGGTTAGGGTTAGGGTAGGGGTAAGGGTTAGGTTTAGTGTTAGGGTTAGGGAAAGCGTAAGGGTAAGGGTTAGGGTTAGGGTTAGGGTAAGGGTTAAGGTTAGGGTTAGATTTAGGGTTAGGGTAAGGGTTAGGGGTAGGGTTAGGGTTAGGTTTAGGGTTAGGGTAGCGTAAGGGTAAGGGTTAGGGTTAGGGTTAGGGTAAGGCTAAGGGTTTGAGTTAGGGATAGTGTAAGGGTTACGTTAAGGGTTAGGGTTAGGGATAGGGTTAGGTTTAGGGTTACGGTTAGAGTAATGGGAATGGTTAGGGTTAGGTTTAGGTTCAGGGTTAGGGTTAGGGTATGGGTTAGGGTTAGGGTTAGTGTTAGGTTTAGGGTTAAGTTTAGGGTTAGGGTTGGGGTAAGGGTAAGGTTTAGGGTTAGGTTTAGGGTTAAGGTTAGGGTTAGGGTAAGGGTAAGGTTTAGGGTTAGGGTTAGGGTTAGGGTTAGGGATAGGTTAAGGTAAGGGTAAGGGTTTGGGTTAGGGTTAAGTTTAGGGTTAAGATTAGGGTTAGGGTTAGGGTAAGCGTAAGGGTAAGGGTTAGGGTTAGGGTTAGGGTTAGTGGTTAGGGTTAGGGTTAGGGTAAGGGTTAGGGTTAGTGTTAGGTTAAGGGTAAGGTTTAGGGTTAGGGTTAGGGTGAGGGTAATCGTAAAGGTTAGGGTTAGGGTTAGTGTTAGGTTTATTGTTAGGATTAGGGTAAGGGTAAGGGTTAGGGTATGGGTTAGGGTTAATGTTAGGGTTAGGGTTAGGGTTTAGGTTAGCGTTAGGGTTAGGGTTAGGGTAGGGGTAAGGGTTAGGTTTAGGGTTAGGGTTAGGGAAAGCGTAAGGGTTCGGGTAAGGGTTAGTGTTAGGGTAAGGATTATTGTTAGGGTTAGGGTTAGGGTAAGGTTTAGGGTTAGTGTTAGGGTTAGGGTTAGCATTAAGGTTAGGGTTAGGGTTAGGGTATGGGTAAGGGTTAGAGTTAGGGTTAGGGTTAGGGTTAGGTTTAGGCTTAGGGTTAGGGTAAGGGTAAGGGTTAGGATTAGGGTTAGTGTTAGGGTTAGGGTTAAGGTTAGGGTTAGGTTTAGGGTTAGGATTAGAGTTAGGGTAAGGGTTAGGTTTAGGGTTAGTGTTAGGGTTACGCCTAGGTTTAGGGATAGGGTTTGGGTAAGGGTAAGGGTTAAGGTTAGGGTTAGGGATAAGGTTAGGTTTAGGGTTAGGGAAAGGGTAAGGGTTAGGGTAAGGGTTAGGGTTGGGGTTAGTGTTAGGGTATGGATTAGGGATAGGGTGAGGGTTAGGGTAAGGGTTAGGGTTAGGGTTAGCATTAAGTTTAAGGTTAGGTTAAGGGTAAGGGTAAGGGTTAGTGTTAGGGTTAGGTTTAGGGTTAGGTTGAGGATTAGGGTTAGGGGTAGGGTTAGCATTAAGGTAGGGTTAGGGTGAGGGTTAGCATTAAGGTTAGGGTTAGGGTGAGGGTTAGCATTAAGGTTAGGGTTAGGGTTAGGTTAAGTGTACGGGTTATGTTTAGGGTTAGTGTTAGGATTAGGGGTTAGGGTTAGGTTTAGGGATAGGGTTAGAGTTAGTGTTAGGGTAATGGCAATGGTAAGGTTTATGTTTAGGTTTAGGTTTAGGGGTTAGGGATAGGGTTATTGTTAGGATAAGGGTTAGGGTTAGGGTTAGGATAAGAGTAAGGTTTAGGGTTAGGGTTGAGGTTAGGGTAAGTGTAAGGGTTAGGTTTGGGTTAGTCTTATGTTTAGGGTTAGGGTTAGGGTAAGGGTAAGGGTTAGGATTAAGGTTATGGTTAGGGTAAGGGTTAGAGTAAGGGTAAGGGTTAGGGTTAGGGTTCGGGTTAGGTTTAGAATTAGGTTGAGGGTTAGGTTTAGGGTTAGGGTTAGGGTAAGGGTAAGGGTTAGGGTTAGGGTTAGGTTTAGGGTTAGGGTTAGGGTAAGTTAGGGTAAGGTTAAGGTTAGGATTAGGGTTAGGGTTAGGGTTAATGTTACGGTTAGGGTTAGGGTTAAGGTTAGGGTAGGAGTAAGGGTTAGGGGTAGAGTTAGTGTTTTGGTTAGGGAAAATGTAAGGGTTAGGGTTAGGGTTAGAGTTAGGGTAGAGATTAGGGTTAGGGTTAGTTTTAGGCTAAGGGTTAGGGTTTGGGTTAGGGTAAGGGTTAGCATTAAGGTTTGGTTTTGGGTTAGGGTAAGGTTAAGGGTTAGGGTTAGCCTCAGGGTTACGTTAAGGGTAAGGGTTAGGGTTAGGGTTAGAGTTAGGTTTAGCGTTAGGGTAAAGGTAAGAGTAAGGGTTAGTGTTAGGGTTAGTGTTAGGGTTAGGGTTAAGGGTATGGTTAGGGTTAGGGTTCGGGTAAGGGTTAGGGTTAGGTTTAGGGTTAGGTGTTAGGGTTAGGGTTAGGGTAAGGGTAAGGTATAGGGTTAGTGTTAGGGTTAGGGGTTAGG
>JANJXV010000038.1:11262500-11267500 GCA_024803745.1 Megascapheus bottae
GGGTTAGGGTAAGGGTTAGGGTTAGGGTCAGGGTTAGGGTTAGCGTTAGGGTTGGGGTTAAGGTTAGGTTTAGGGTGAGGGTAAGGATAGGGTTGGGTTTAGGGTTAGGGTTAGGGTGAGGGTAAGGGGAAGGGTTGGGTATAGGGTTAGGGTTAGGGTAAGGATTAGGGTTAGGTTTAGTGTTAGGGTAAGGGTTAGGGCTAGGGTTAGGGTTAGGGTTAGGGTTAGGGTTAGGGTAACGGTTAGGATTAGGTTTAGGGTAGGGTTAGTTTTAGGTTTGGGGTTAGGGTTAGGGTAAGGGTAAGGGTTAGGATTAGGGTTAGGGTTGCTTTGGGGTTAGGCTTAGGGTAAGGGTTAGGGTTAGGGTTAATGTTAGGGTTAGGGTTAGATTAGGGTAAGGGTAAGGGTTAGGGTTAGGGTTAGGGTTAGGGTTAGGGTTAGAGTTAGGGTTATGTTTAGGTTTAGGGTTAGGTTTAGGGTAAGGTTAAGGGTTAGGGTTAGGGTTAGGGTAAGGTTTAGGGTTAGGGTTAGGGTAAGGGTTAGGGTTAGGGTTAGGGTTAATGTTAGGGTTAGGGTTAGGGTTAGGGTGGGGGTAAGAGTTATGGTTAGGGTTAGTGTTAGGTTTAGGGGAAGGGTAAGGTTTAGCGTTAGGGTTAGGATAAGGATTAGGGTTAGGTTTAGTGTTAGGGTAAGGGTTAGGGCTAGGGTTAGTGTTAGGGTTAGGGTAGGTTTAGGGTTAGGGTAATGGTAAGTGTTAGGATTAGGTTTAGTGTTACTTTTATGGTTAAGGTTAGGGTTAGGGTTAGGGTAATGGTAAGGGTTAAGTTTAGGGTTAGGGTTAGGTGTTGGGATTAGGGTTAGGGTTAGGGTAAGGGTAAGGTTTAGTGTTAGGTTTAGGGTTAGGGGTTAGGGTTGGGTTCGGGTTCAGTTAGGGTTATGGTTAGGGTTAGGGTTAGCGTTAGGGTTAGGGTTAGGGTAAGTTTTAGGGTAGGGTTAGTGTTAGGTTTGGGGTTAGGTTTAGGGTAAGGGTAAGGGTTAGGATTAGGGTTAGGGTTGCTTTTGGGTTAGGATTAGGGTAAGGGTTAGGGTTAGGGTTAATGTTAGGGTTAGGGTTAGGTTTAGGGTTAGGGTAAGGGTAAGAGTAAGGGTTAGGTTAATGTTAGGGTTCGGGTTAGGCTTAGGGTTAGGGTAAGGGTTAGGGTTAGGGTTAGGGTTAGTGTAAGGGTTAGGGTTAGGGTTAGGGTTAGGTTTAGAGTTAGGGTTAGGGTTAGGTTTAGGGTTAGGGTTAGGTTAAGGGTAAGGTTAAGGGTTAGGGTTAGGGTTAGGGGTTATGGTTAGGGTTAGGGTTAATATAAGGGTAAGGGTTAAGTTTAGGGTAAGGGTAAGGTTTAGGGTTAGGGTTAGGGTGAGGGTAATGGTAAGGGTTAGGGTTAGGGTTAGGTTTACTTTTAGTTTTAGGGTTAGGGTAAGGGTAAGGTTTAGGTATAGGTTTAGGGTTAGGTTTACGTTTAGGGTTATTGTTAGGGTTAGGGTTAGGGTTAGGATTACGGTAAGGATAGGATTAGTGTTAGGGATAGGGTTAGGGTAAGGGTTAGGGTTAGGGTCAGGTTTAGGGTTAGCGTTAGGGTTGGGGTTGAGTTTAGGTTTAGGGTGAGGGTAAGGATAAGGGTTGGGTTTAGGGTTAGGGTTAGGGTGAGGGTAAGGGGAAGGGTTGTGTATAGGGTTAGGGTTAGGGTAAGGGTTAGGGTTAGGGTTAGGTTTAGGGTAAGGGTAAGGGTAAGTTTTAGGGTAGGGTTAGTGTTAGGTTTGGGGTTAGGGTTAGGGTAAGGGTAAGGGTTAGGATTAGGGTTAGGGTTGCTTTGGGGTTTGGATTAGGGTAAGGGTTTGGGTTAGGGTTAATGTTAGGTTTAGGGTTAGGTTTAGGGTTAGGGTAAGGGTAAGGGTAAGGGTAAGGGTTAGGTTAATGTTAGGGTTAGGGTTAGGGTTAGGGTTAGGGTTAGGGTTAGGCTAAGAGGTAGGGTTAGGGTTAGGGTTAGGGTAAGGGTTAGCGTTAGGGTTAGCATTAAGGTTAGGGTTAGGGTAAGGGTAAGGTTTAGGGTTAGGTTTAAGGTTAGGGTAAGGGTAAGGGTTAGGTGAGGGTAAGTGTTAGGCTTTGGATTAGTGTTAGGGTTAGGGTAAGGGAAAGTGTTAGGGTTAGAGTTAGGGTTAGGGTAAGGTTTAGGGTTAGGGTTATGGTTAGGGTAAGGGTAAGGATTAGGGTTTCGGTTAGGGTTAAGTTTGGGGTAAGGGTTAGAGTAAGGGAAGGGGTTAGGCTTAGAGTTAGGGTTAGTTTTAGGGTTAGGGTTAGGGTTAGGGTTAGGTTAAGGGTAAGGGTTAGGATTAAGGTTAGGGTTAGGGTTAGGGTTAAGGTAAGGATTAGGGTTAGGGTAATTGTTAGGGTTAGGGTTAGGGGTAGGGTTAGTTTATTGTTAGGGTTAGATTAAGGATAAGGGTTAGGGTTAAGTTTAGGGTTGGGTTTAAGGTTAGAGTTAGGGTTAGGATTAAGGTAAGGGTAAGGGTTAGGGTTAGGTTTAGGGTTGGGTTTAAGTTTAGAGTTACGATTAGGATAAGGTTAAGGGTGAGGGTTAGGTTTAGGGTTAGTGTAAGGGTTAGGGTTAGGGTTAGGTTGAGTGTTAGGGTTAGGGTTAGGATTAGGTGTTAGGGTTAGGGTAATTTTAGGGTAAGGGTTAGGGTTAGGGTTAGGGTAAGGGTTAGGGTTAGGGTTAGGTTTAGGGTAAGTGTAAGGGTTAGATTTAGGGTTAGACTTAGGGTTAGGGTTAGGGGTTAGGGTTAGGGTTAGGTTTAGGATTAGGATAAGTGTTAGGGTTAGTGTTAGGTTTAGATAAGTGTAAGTGTTAGGGTTAGGGTTAGGGTTAGGGTTAGTCTTAGGTTTAGGGTTAGGGTTACGGAAAGGGTAAGGGTTAGGGTTAGGGTTAGGGTTAGGGTAAGGTTTAGGGTTAGTCTTAGGGTTATGGTAAAGTGTAGGGTTAGGTTTAGCATTAAGGTTAGGGTTAGGGTTAGGGTAATGGTAAGGGTTGGGGTTAGGGTTAGGGTTAGGGTAAGGGTAAGGGTTAGTGTTAGGGTTAGGATTAGGGTTAGGTTTAGGTTTAGGGTTAGGGTAAGGGCAAGGTTTAGGTATAGGGTTAGGTTTAGGGTTAGGGTAAGGGTTAGGGTTAGGTAGGGTAATGGTAAGGTTTAAGGTTAGGGTTAGGGATAGGGTTAGGGTAAGGTTTAGGGTTAGGGTTAGGGTAAGGGCAAGGTTAAGGTATAGGGTTAGGGTTAGTGTTAGGGTTAGGGTTAGGGTTTAGGGTTAGGGCTAGGGTTAGAGCTAGGGTTAGGGTAAGGGTAAGGATTAGGGTTAGGGTTAGAGTTAGGGTTAAGGTCAGGGTAAGGGTTAGGGTTAGGTTTAGGGTTGGGTTTAAGGTTAGAGTTAGGGTTAGGATAATAGTAAAGGTGAGGGTTAGGGTTAGGGTTAGTGTAAGGGTTATGTTTATGGTTAGGGTTAGGGTGAGTGCTAGGGTTAGGGTTAGGGTGAGGTGTTATGGTTAGGGTTATTGTTAGGGTAAGGGTTAGGGTTAGGTTTAGGGTAAGGGTAAGGGTTAGGGTTAGGGTTAGGGTTAGGTTTAGGGTAAGGGTAAGGGTTAGGGTTATGTTTAGGGTTAAGGTTAGGGTTAGGGGTTAGGGTTAGTGTTAGGTTAGGGTTAGGGTTAGAGTTCGGGTTAGGCTTAGGGTTAGGGTTAGGTTTAGATAAGGGTAAGTGTTAGGGTTAGGGTTACGGTTCGGGTTAGGGTTAGTCTTAGCGTTAGGGTTCGAGTTAGGGTTAGGGTTACGGTAAGGGTAAGGGTTAGGGTTAGTGTTAGGGTAAGGTTTAGGGATAGTGTTAGGGTTAGGGTAAGGGTTAGGGTTAGGGTTAGGGTTAGCATGAATGTTAGGGTTAGGGTTAGGGTAAGGGTAAGGTTTGGGGTTAAGGTTAGGGTTAGGGTAAGGGTAAGGGTTAGGGTTAGGCTTAGGGTTAGTTTTAGGGTTAGGGTTAGGGTAAGGGCAAGGTTTAGGGTTAGGGTGAGGGATAGGGTTAGGTTTAGGCCTTAGGGTTCGGGTTAGAGTTAGGGTTAGGGTAAGGTTTAGGGTCAGGGTTACATTAAGGTTAGGTTTATGGTAAGGGTATGGGTTAGGGTTAGGGTTAGGGTTAGGGGTAAGGGTTAGGGTTAAGTTTATTGTTAGGGTAAGGGTAAGATTAAGGGTTAGGGTTAGGAGTTAGGGTTTGGATGAGGGTAAGGATTAGGGTTAAGGTTAAGTTAAGGGGTTAGTGTTAGGGTAAGGGTAAGGGTTAGTATAAAGGTTAGGTGTTAGGGTTAGGGTTAGGATTAGGGTTAGTTTTAGGTTTAGGGTTAAGGTAAGTTTAAGTGTTATGGTTAGGTTTAGGGTTAGGGTTAGGGATAGGGTAAGGGTTAGGTTAGGTTTAGGGTAAGGGTAAGGTTTAGGGTTAGGTTTAGGGGTAGGTTTAATGTAAGGGTAAGGGTTAGGGTTAGGGTTAGGGTAAGGGTTAGGGTTAGGGTTAGGGTTAATGTTAGGTTTATGGTTTGGTTAAGGGTTAGGGTTAGGGTTAGGGTTAGGGTAAGTTTTAGGGTTAGTCTTAGTGTTAGGTTAAGGGTTAGGGTTAGGGTTAGCAATAAGGTTAGGGTTAGGGTTAGGGTTAGGGTAAGGGTAAGGGTTGGGGTTAGGGTTAGGGTTAGGGTAAAGGTAAGGGTGAGTGTTAGTGTTAGGGTTAGGGCTGGGTTAGGGTAAGGTTTAGGGTTAGGGTTAGGCTTAGGGTTAGGGTTAGGTTTAGGGTAAGGGTAAGGGTTAGGGTTGGGTTACGGTTAGGGTTAGAGTTAGGGTAAGGGTAAGGTTTAGGGTTAAGTTTAGGGTTAGGGTAAGGGTTAGGGTTAGGGTAAGGTTTAGGGTTAGGGTAAGGGTTAGGT
>JANJXV010000038.1:11272500-11275000 GCA_024803745.1 Megascapheus bottae
GGGTAAGGTTTAGTTTTAGGGTTAGAGTTAGGGTTAGGGTTAGGGTAAGTTTTAGGGTTAGGGTTAGGTTTAGGGTTAAGGTTAGGGTTAGGGTTAGGGTTAGGGTTAGCATTAATTTTAGGGTTAGGGTAATTGTAAGGGTTACGTTTAGGATTAGGGTTAGGGTTAGGGTAAGGATTAGGTTTCGGGTTAGGGTTAGGGTTAGAATTAAGGTTAGGGTTAGGGTTAGGGTAAGGGTAAGGGTTAGAGTAAGGGTAAGGGTTAGATTTAGGGTTAGGGTTAGGGTTAGGGATTAGAGTTATGGTTAGGTTTAGGGTTAGGTATAGGGTTAGCATTAAGGTTAGGGTTAGGGTTAGGGTAAGGGTAAGCGTTAGGTTTAGGGTTAGGTTTAGGGTTAGAGATAGAATAAGGATTGGGATTCGGGTTGGGGTAAGGGTTAGATTTAGGGTTAGGGTTAGGGTTAGGGATAGGGTAAGTGTTAGGGTTAGGGTTAGGTTTAGGGTTAAGGTTAGGGTTAGGGTTAGGGTTAGGGTAAGGGTAAGGTCTAGGGTTAGGGTTAGGGTTAGGGTTAGGTTTAGGGTAAGGGTAAGGGTTAGGATTAGGGTGATATTTAGGGTTAGGTTTAGGGTTAGGGTTAGGGTAAGGGTTAGGTTTAGGGTTAGGTTTAGGGTTAGGGTTAGGGCTAGGTTTAGGTTTGGGGTTAGGGTTAGGGTAAGGGTAAGGGTTAGGGTCATGGGTAGGTTTAGCATTAAGGTTAGGGTTAGCGTTAGGGTAAGGGTAAGGGTTAGAATTAGGGTTAGGGTAAGGGTAAGGGTTAAGGTTAGGGTTTGGGTTAGGGTTAGGGTAAGGGTTAGGGTTAGGGTTAGGTTTAGAGTTAGGGTTAGAGTAAGGGTAAGGGTTAGGGTTAGGGTTAGGGTTAGGGTAGGGCCAAGGGTTAGGGTTAGGGTTAGGGTTGGGTTTAGATTAAGTGTTAGGGTTAGGGTTAGGGTTGGGTTTAGGTTTAAGGTTACGGTTAGGGTAAGGGTAATGGTTAGGGTTAGGTTTAGGTTCAGGGTTAGGGTTAGGGTAAGGGTTAGGGTTAGGGTTAGTGTTAGGTTTAGGGTTAAGGTTAGGGTTAGGGTTAGGTAAGGGTAAGGTTTAGGGTTAGGGTTAGGGTTAGGATTAGGTTTAGGGTAAGGGTAAGGTTTAGGGTTAGGGTTAGTGTTCGGTTTGGGGTGAGGGTGAGGGTAAGAGTAAGGGTTAGGATTAGGGTTAGGGTTAGGGATAATGTAAGGGTAAGTGTTAGGGTTACGGGTTTGGTTTAGGGTTAGGGTTAGGTTTAGGGTTAGGGTTAGTGTAAGGGTAAGGATGAGGGTTAGGGTTAGTATTAGGTTTAGGTTTAGGGTTAAGGTTAGTGGTAAGGAAAGAGTTAGGGTTAGGGTTAGGGTAAGGTTTAGGTTTAGGTTTAGGGTTAGGGTAAAGGTAAGGGTTAGGATTAGGGTTAGCCTTAAGTTTAGGGTTAGGGTAAGGGTAATGGTTAGGTTCAGGGGTAGGTTTAGCATTAAGGTTAGGGGGAGGGTTAGGGTTAGGGTTTAGGTTAGCGTTAGGGTTAGGGTTAGGGTAGGGGTAAGGGTTAGGTTTAGTGTTAGGGTTAGGGAAAGCGTAAGGGTAAGGGTTAGGGTTAGGGTTAGGGTAAGGGTTAAGGTTAGGGTTAGATTTAGGGTTAGGGTAAGGGTTAGGGGTAGGGTTAGGGTTAGGTTTAGGGTTAGGGTAGCGTAAGGGTAAGGGTTAGGGTTAGGGTTAGGGTAAGGCTAAGGGTTTGAGTTAGGGATAGTGTAAGGGTTACGTTAAGGGTTAGGGTTAGGGATAGGGTTAGGTTTAGGGTTACGGTTAGAGTAATGGGAATGGTTAGGGTTAGGTTTAGGTTCAGGGTTAGGGTTAGGGTATGGGTTAGGGTTAGGGTTAGTGTTAGGTTTAGGGTTAAGTTTAGGGTTAGGGTTGGGGTAAGGGTAAGGTTTAGGGTTAGGTTTAGGGTTAAGGTTAGGGTTAGGGTAAGGGTAAGGTTTAGGGTTAGGGTTAGGGTTAGGGTTAGGGATAGGTTAAGGTAAGGGTAAGGGTTTGGGTTAGGGTTAAGTTTAGGGTTAAGATTAGGGTTAGGGTTAGGGTAAGCGTAAGGGTAAGGGTTAGGGTTAGGGTTAGGGTTAGTGGTTAGGGTTAGGGTTAGGGTAAGGGTTAGGGTTAGTGTTAGGTTAAGGGTAAGGTTTAGGGTTAGGGTTAGGGTGAGGGTAATCGTAAAGGTTAGGGTTAGGGTTAGTGTTAGGTTTATTGTTAGGATTAGGGTAAGGGTAAGGGTTAGGGTATGGGTTAGGGTTAATGTTAGGGTTAGGGTTAGGGTTTAGGTTAGCGTTAGGGTTAGGGTTAGGGTAGGGGTAAGGGTTAGGTTTAGGGTTAGGGTTAGGGAAAGCGTAAGGGTTCGGGTAAGGGTTAGTGTTAGGGTAAGGATTATTGTTAGGGTTAGGGT
>JANJXV010000038.1:11280000-11345000 GCA_024803745.1 Megascapheus bottae
GCGTTAGGGTTAGGGTTAGGGTAAGTTTTAGGGTAGGGTTAGTGTTAGGTTTGGGGTTAGGTTTAGGGTAAGGGTAAGGGTTAGGATTAGGGTTAGGGTTGCTTTTGGGTTAGGATTAGGGTAAGGGTTAGGGTTAGGGTTAATGTTAGGGTTAGGGTTAGGTTTAGGGTTAGGGTAAGGGTAAGAGTAAGGGTTAGGTTAATGTTAGGGTTCGGGTTAGGCTTAGGGTTAGGGTAAGGGTTAGGGTTAGGGTTAGG
This sequence comes from Megascapheus bottae, assembly GCA_024803745.1. Classification (NCBI taxonomy): domain Eukaryota; kingdom Metazoa; phylum Chordata; class Mammalia; order Rodentia; family Geomyidae; genus Megascapheus; species Megascapheus bottae. The sequence goes on from JANJXV010000038.1 coordinate 11,280,258, forward strand.
GTTAGTGTAAGGGTTAGGGTTAGGGTTAGGGTTAGGTTTAGAGTTAGGGTTAGGGTTAGGTTTAGGGTTAGGGTTAGGTTAAGGGTAAGGTTAAGGGTTAGGGTTAGGGTTAGGGGTTATGGTTAGGGTTAGGGTTAATATAAGGGTAAGGGTTAAGTTTAGGGTAAGGGTAAGGTTTAGGGTTAGGGTTAGGGTGAGGGTAATGGTAAGGGTTAGGGTTAGGGTTAGGTTTACTTTTAGTTTTAGGGTTAGGGTAAGGGTAAGGTTTAGGTATAGGTTTAGGGTTAGGTTTACGTTTAGGGTTATTGTTAGGGTTAGGGTTAGGGTTAGGATTACGGTAAGGATAGGATTAGTGTTAGGGATAGGGTTAGGGTAAGGGTTAGGGTTAGGGTCAGGTTTAGGGTTAGCGTTAGGGTTGGGGTTGAGTTTAGGTTTAGGGTGAGGGTAAGGATAAGGGTTGGGTTTAGGGTTAGGGTTAGGGTGAGGGTAAGGGGAAGGGTTGTGTATAGGGTTAGGGTTAGGGTAAGGGTTAGGGTTAGGGTTAGGTTTAGGGTAAGGGTAAGGGTAAGTTTTAGGGTAGGGTTAGTGTTAGGTTTGGGGTTAGGGTTAGGGTAAGGGTAAGGGTTAGGATTAGGGTTAGGGTTGCTTTGGGGTTTGGATTAGGGTAAGGGTTTGGGTTAGGGTTAATGTTAGGTTTAGGGTTAGGTTTAGGGTTAGGGTAAGGGTAAGGGTAAGGGTAAGGGTTAGGTTAATGTTAGGGTTAGGGTTAGGGTTAGGGTTAGGGTTAGGGTTAGGCTAAGAGGTAGGGTTAGGGTTAGGGTTAGGGTAAGGGTTAGCGTTAGGGTTAGCATTAAGGTTAGGGTTAGGGTAAGGGTAAGGTTTAGGGTTAGGTTTAAGGTTAGGGTAAGGGTAAGGGTTAGGTGAGGGTAAGTGTTAGGCTTTGGATTAGTGTTAGGGTTAGGGTAAGGGAAAGTGTTAGGGTTAGAGTTAGGGTTAGGGTAAGGTTTAGGGTTAGGGTTATGGTTAGGGTAAGGGTAAGGATTAGGGTTTCGGTTAGGGTTAAGTTTGGGGTAAGGGTTAGAGTAAGGGAAGGGGTTAGGCTTAGAGTTAGGGTTAGTTTTAGGGTTAGGGTTAGGGTTAGGGTTAGGTTAAGGGTAAGGGTTAGGATTAAGGTTAGGGTTAGGGTTAGGGTTAAGGTAAGGATTAGGGTTAGGGTAATTGTTAGGGTTAGGGTTAGGGGTAGGGTTAGTTTATTGTTAGGGTTAGATTAAGGATAAGGGTTAGGGTTAAGTTTAGGGTTGGGTTTAAGGTTAGAGTTAGGGTTAGGATTAAGGTAAGGGTAAGGGTTAGGGTTAGGTTTAGGGTTGGGTTTAAGTTTAGAGTTACGATTAGGATAAGGTTAAGGGTGAGGGTTAGGTTTAGGGTTAGTGTAAGGGTTAGGGTTAGGGTTAGGTTGAGTGTTAGGGTTAGGGTTAGGATTAGGTGTTAGGGTTAGGGTAATTTTAGGGTAAGGGTTAGGGTTAGGGTTAGGGTAAGGGTTAGGGTTAGGGTTAGGTTTAGGGTAAGTGTAAGGGTTAGATTTAGGGTTAGACTTAGGGTTAGGGTTAGGGGTTAGGGTTAGGGTTAGGTTTAGGATTAGGATAAGTGTTAGGGTTAGTGTTAGGTTTAGATAAGTGTAAGTGTTAGGGTTAGGGTTAGGGTTAGGGTTAGTCTTAGGTTTAGGGTTAGGGTTACGGAAAGGGTAAGGGTTAGGGTTAGGGTTAGGGTTAGGGTAAGGTTTAGGGTTAGTCTTAGGGTTATGGTAAAGTGTAGGGTTAGGTTTAGCATTAAGGTTAGGGTTAGGGTTAGGGTAATGGTAAGGGTTGGGGTTAGGGTTAGGGTTAGGGTAAGGGTAAGGGTTAGTGTTAGGGTTAGGATTAGGGTTAGGTTTAGGTTTAGGGTTAGGGTAAGGGCAAGGTTTAGGTATAGGGTTAGGTTTAGGGTTAGGGTAAGGGTTAGGGTTAGGTAGGGTAATGGTAAGGTTTAAGGTTAGGGTTAGGGATAGGGTTAGGGTAAGGTTTAGGGTTAGGGTTAGGGTAAGGGCAAGGTTAAGGTATAGGGTTAGGGTTAGTGTTAGGGTTAGGGTTAGGGTTTAGGGTTAGGGCTAGGGTTAGAGCTAGGGTTAGGGTAAGGGTAAGGATTAGGGTTAGGGTTAGAGTTAGGGTTAAGGTCAGGGTAAGGGTTAGGGTTAGGTTTAGGGTTGGGTTTAAGGTTAGAGTTAGGGTTAGGATAATAGTAAAGGTGAGGGTTAGGGTTAGGGTTAGTGTAAGGGTTATGTTTATGGTTAGGGTTAGGGTGAGTGCTAGGGTTAGGGTTAGGGTGAGGTGTTATGGTTAGGGTTATTGTTAGGGTAAGGGTTAGGGTTAGGTTTAGGGTAAGGGTAAGGGTTAGGGTTAGGGTTAGGGTTAGGTTTAGGGTAAGGGTAAGGGTTAGGGTTATGTTTAGGGTTAAGGTTAGGGTTAGGGGTTAGGGTTAGTGTTAGGTTAGGGTTAGGGTTAGAGTTCGGGTTAGGCTTAGGGTTAGGGTTAGGTTTAGATAAGGGTAAGTGTTAGGGTTAGGGTTACGGTTCGGGTTAGGGTTAGTCTTAGCGTTAGGGTTCGAGTTAGGGTTAGGGTTACGGTAAGGGTAAGGGTTAGGGTTAGTGTTAGGGTAAGGTTTAGGGATAGTGTTAGGGTTAGGGTAAGGGTTAGGGTTAGGGTTAGGGTTAGCATGAATGTTAGGGTTAGGGTTAGGGTAAGGGTAAGGTTTGGGGTTAAGGTTAGGGTTAGGGTAAGGGTAAGGGTTAGGGTTAGGCTTAGGGTTAGTTTTAGGGTTAGGGTTAGGGTAAGGGCAAGGTTTAGGGTTAGGGTGAGGGATAGGGTTAGGTTTAGGCCTTAGGGTTCGGGTTAGAGTTAGGGTTAGGGTAAGGTTTAGGGTCAGGGTTACATTAAGGTTAGGTTTATGGTAAGGGTATGGGTTAGGGTTAGGGTTAGGGTTAGGGGTAAGGGTTAGGGTTAAGTTTATTGTTAGGGTAAGGGTAAGATTAAGGGTTAGGGTTAGGAGTTAGGGTTTGGATGAGGGTAAGGATTAGGGTTAAGGTTAAGTTAAGGGGTTAGTGTTAGGGTAAGGGTAAGGGTTAGTATAAAGGTTAGGTGTTAGGGTTAGGGTTAGGATTAGGGTTAGTTTTAGGTTTAGGGTTAAGGTAAGTTTAAGTGTTATGGTTAGGTTTAGGGTTAGGGTTAGGGATAGGGTAAGGGTTAGGTTAGGTTTAGGGTAAGGGTAAGGTTTAGGGTTAGGTTTAGGGGTAGGTTTAATGTAAGGGTAAGGGTTAGGGTTAGGGTTAGGGTAAGGGTTAGGGTTAGGGTTAGGGTTAATGTTAGGTTTATGGTTTGGTTAAGGGTTAGGGTTAGGGTTAGGGTTAGGGTAAGTTTTAGGGTTAGTCTTAGTGTTAGGTTAAGGGTTAGGGTTAGGGTTAGCAATAAGGTTAGGGTTAGGGTTAGGGTTAGGGTAAGGGTAAGGGTTGGGGTTAGGGTTAGGGTTAGGGTAAAGGTAAGGGTGAGTGTTAGTGTTAGGGTTAGGGCTGGGTTAGGGTAAGGTTTAGGGTTAGGGTTAGGCTTAGGGTTAGGGTTAGGTTTAGGGTAAGGGTAAGGGTTAGGGTTGGGTTACGGTTAGGGTTAGAGTTAGGGTAAGGGTAAGGTTTAGGGTTAAGTTTAGGGTTAGGGTAAGGGTTAGGGTTAGGGTAAGGTTTAGGGTTAGGGTAAGGGTTAGGTTTAGGGTAAGGGTAAGAGTTAGGGTTAGGTTTAGGGTTGGGGTTAAAGATAGGGTTAGGGTTAGGGTTAGGGTTAGGGTTAGGGGTTAGGGTTCGGGTTAGGGTTAGGGGAAGGGTTAGTTTAAGGGTTAGGGTTAGGGTTAGGTTTATGGTAAGGAAGGGTATGGGTTAGGGTTAGGGTTAGAGTTAGTGGGAAGGGTTAGGGTTAGGTTAAGTGTTAGGGTTAGTGTTAGGTTTAGATAAGGGTAGGTGTTAGGGTTAGGTTTAGGGTTAGGGTTAGGGATAGGGTTAGGGAAAGGGTTAGGGTTAGGGAAGGGTAAGGGTTAGGTTAGGTTTAGGGTAAGGGTAATGTTTAGGGTTAGGTTTAGGGGTAGGGTTTGGGTAAGGGTAAGGGTTAGGGTTAGGGTTAGGGTTTGCGTTTAGGTAAGGGTTAGGGTAAGGGTAAGGGTTAGGGTTAGGGTTGGGGTTACGGTTACGTTTAGGTTTACGGATAGGGTTAGGGTTAGAGTTATGGTAAGGGTAAGCGTAAGTGTTAGGGTTAGGGTTAGGGTTAGGATTAGGATGAGGGTAAGGGATAGGGTTAGGGTTAGGGTTAGGGTTAAGGTTAGGGTTAGTATTAGGGTTAGGGTTAGTGTAAGGTAAGTGTTAGGGTTATGGTTACGGTTAAGGTTAGAGTTAGGGTTAGGGTTAGGGTTAGGTTTAGGTTTAGGGTTAGGGTAAGGGTTAGGGTTAGGGTTAGCATTATGGTTAGGTTTAGGGTTAGGGTAAGGGTAAGGGTTAAGGTTAGGGTTAAGGTTAGGGTTAGGGGTTAGGTTTAGGGTTAAGGTTACGGATAGGTTTAGGATTAGGGTTAGGGTAAGGGTTAGAATTAGGGGTTAGCTTTAGGGTTAGGGTTAGGATTAGGGTAAGTTTAGGGTTAGGGTTAGGTTTACGGTTAGGGTAATTGTTAGGGTTGGATTAGGTTTAGGTTTACGGTTAGGGTTAGGGTAAGGGTAAGGGTTAGGGTTAGAGTTAGAGTTAGGGGTTAGGTTTAGAGTTAGGGTTAGGGTTAGGGAAAGTTTTAGGGTTAGGGTTAGCGTTAGGGTTAGGGTAAGGGTTAGGGTTAGGTTTAGGGTTAGTTTTAGGGATAGGGTAAGGGTTACGGTTAGGGTTAGGGTTAGGGTAAGGGTTATGGTTAGGGTTATGGTAAGAGAAAGGGATAGGTTTAGGTTAGGGTTAGGGTTAGGGTAAGTTTAGAGTTAGGGTTAGCTTTAGGGTTAGGGTAATTGTTAGGGTTAGGATTAGGTTTAGGTTTACGGTTAGGGTTAGGGTAAGGGTAAGGTTTAGGGTTAGAGGTAGAGTGAGGGGTTAGGTTTAGAGTTAGGGTTAGGGTTAGGGTAAGTTTTAGGGTTAGGGTTAACGTTAGGGTTAGGGTAAGGGTTAGGGTTAGGGTTAGGGTTAGTTTTAGTGTTAGGGTAAGGTTTAGGGTTAGGGTTAGCGTTAGGGCTAGGGTAAGGTTTATGTTTAGGGTTAGTTTTAGGTTTAATTTTAGGTTTAGGTTAAGGGTAAGTGATAGGGATAGGGTTAGGGTTAGGTTTAGGGTTAGGGTAAGGGTTAGGGTTAGGTTTAGGGTAACGATAAGTTTTAGGGTTAGAGTTAGGTTTAGGGTTAGGGTTAAGGTTAGTGTTCGGGTAAGGTTTAGGATTAGGGTTAGAGTTAGGGTTAAGGTAAGGGTAAGGGATAGGGATAGGTTTAGGGTTGGATTTAAGGTTAGAGTTAGGGTTAGGATAATGGTAAAGGTGAGGGTTAGGGTTAGGGTTAGTGTAAGGGTTATGGTTATGGTTAGGGTAGGGTGAGTGTTAGGGTTAGGGTTAGGGTAAGGGTAAGGGTTAGGGTTTGGGTTAGGGTTAGAGTTAGGGTAAGGGTAAGCGTTAGGGTTAAGTTTAGGGTTAGGATTAAGTTTAGGGTTAGGGTAATGTTTAGGGTTAGGGTAAGGTTTAGGGTTAGGGTTAGGTTTAGGGTTAGGTTTAGGGTAAGGGTAAGAGTTACAGTTAGGTTTAGGGTTGGGGTTAAGTTTATTGTTAGGTTTAGGGTAAGGGCAAGGTTTAGGTTTAGGATTAAGTTTAGGGGAAGGGTAAGGGTTAGAGTTAGGGTGAGTGTTAGGGTTTGGGTTCGGGGTTCGGGTTCGGGTTAGAGTTAGGGTTAGGGTAAGGTTTAGGGTCAGGGTTAGGGTTAGGGTTTGGTTTATGGTAAGGGTATGGGTTAGGGTTAGGGTTAGGGGTAAGGGTTAGGGTGAGTGTAAGGCTTAGGGTTAAGTTTAAGATTAGGGGTTAGTGTTAGGGTAAGGGTAAGGGTTAGGATTAGGGTTAGGGGTTAGTGTAAGTGTTAGGATTAGGGTTAGTTTTAGGTTTAGGGTTAAGGTAAGTGTAAGTGTTAGGGTTAAGTTTAGAGTTAGGGTTAGGGATAGGGTAAGGGTTAGGTTAGGTTTAGGGTAAGGGTAAGGTATAGGGTTAGGTGTAGGGGTAGGTTTAATGTAAGGGTAAGGCTTAGGATTAGGGTTAGGGTAAGGGTTAGGGTTAGGGTTAGGGTTAATGTTAGGTTTAGGTTTAGGGTTAGGGTAAGGGTTAGGGTTAGGGTTATGGTTAGCATTAAGGTTAGGGTTAGGGTTAGGGTAAGTGTAAGGGTTAGGGTTAGGGTTAAGATTAGGGTTAGGGGATAGGGTTAGGTTTAGGATTACGGTTGGGTTTAGTGTTAGGGTTAGGTTTAGCCTTATGGTTAGGTAAGGTTTAGGTTTAGGGTTAGGGTTAGCATTGAGGTAAGGGTTAGGGTTAGGTTAAGGGTAAGGGTTAGCGTTAGGGATAACGTTAGGGTTAGGGGTTAGGGTTAGGTTTAGGTTTAGGTTTAGGGTTAGCATTGAGGTAAGGGTTAGGGTTAGGGTTAGGGTTAGGGTTAGGGTTAAGGTTAGGGTTAGGGTTAGGGTAAGGGTTTGGTTTACGGTTAGGGTTAGCATTGAGGTAATGGTTAGGGTTAGGGTAAGGGTAAGGGTTAGGGTTAGGGTTAAGGTTAGGATTAGGGGTTAGGGTTAGGGTTTGGGTTACGGTTAGGTTTAGGGTTAGGGTTAGGGTAAGGGTAAGGGTTAGGTTTAGGTTTAGGGTTAGGATTAGGTTTATTGTTAAGGTTAGGGTAAGGGTAAGGGTTAGGGTTAGAGTTAGAGTTAGGGTAAGGTTTAGGGTTAGGGTTAGGGTTAGGGTAATGGTAAGAGTTAGGGTTAGGTTTAGGGTTAGGGGTTTGTTTTAGGGTTAGGGTTAGGGTTAGGGTAAGTTTTAGGGTTAGGGTTAGCGTTAGGGTTAGGGTAAGGGTTAGGGTTAGGGTTAGGGTTAGTGTTAGGGTTTGGGTAAGGGTTAGGGTTAGGGTTAGGGTTAGGGTAAGGGTTATGGTTAGGGTTATGGTAAGAGAAAGTGATAGGATTAGGTTAGGGTTAGGGTTAAGGTTAGTTTGTGGGTAAGGTTTAGGGTAAGGGTTATGTTTAGGGTTAGGTTTAGGGTTTAGGGTTAGGGTTAGGGTTAGATCCAGGGTTAGGGTAAGGCTAAGGTTTAGTGTTAGGGTTAGAGTTAGAGTTAACGTAAGGGTAAGGGTTAGGGTTAGGGTTAGGGTTAGGGTTGGTTTACGGTAAGAGTTAGGGTTAGGTTTAGGGTAAAGGTAAAGTGTAGGGATAGGTTTAGGTTAAGAGTTAGGGTTAGGGTAAGGGTTAGGGGTAGGTTTAGGGTTGAGTTTAGTGTTAAGGTTAGGGTAAGGTAAAGGGTTAGGTTTAGGGTTAGGTTTAGGGTTAGGGTTTGGGTTAGGGTTACGGTAAGGGTTAAGGTAAGGTTTAGGTTTAGGTTAGGGTTAGATTTAGTTTTAGGTTTAGGGTAAGGGTAAGGGTAAGGGCAAGGGATAGGTTAGGGTTAGCATTAATGTTAGGGTTAGGGTTAGGGTAAGGGTAAGGTTTGGGGTTAAAGTTAGGGTTAGGGTAAGGGTAAGGGATAGGGTTAGGGTTAGGGTTAGGTTTAGGGTTAGGGTTAGGGTAAGGGCAAGGTTTAGGGTTAGGGTTAGAGTTAGGGTTAGGGTAACGAGTAGGGTTAGGGTAAGGGTAAGGTTTAAGATTATGTTTATGGTTAGGGTTAGGGTTAGGGAAAGGGTAAGGTTTAGGGTTAGGAATAGGGTTAGGGTAAGGATTAGGGTTAGGGTTAGGGTTAGGGTAAGGGTTAGGGTTAGGGTTAGGGTTAGCATTAAGTTTAGGGTTAGGGTTAGGGTAAGGGAAAGTGTTAGGGATAGGTTTAGGGTTAGGGTTAGGGTAAGGGCAAGGTTTAGGGTTAGGGTTAGGGTAAGGGTAAGGGTTAGGGTTAGGGTTAGGTTTAGGGTTAGGGTTAGGGTTAGGGTAAGGTTTAGGGTTAGGGATAGGGTTAGTGTTAGGGTTAGGTTTAGGGTTAGGGTTAGGGTAAGGGTAAGGGTTAGGGATAGGGTTAGGGTTAGGGTTAGAGTTAGGGTAAGGGTAAGCGTTAGGGTTAAGTTTAGGGTTAGGATTAAGTTTAGGGTTAGGGTAAGGTTTAGGGTTAGGGTTAGGTTTAGGTTAAGGGTAAGAGTTATGGTTAGGTTTATGGTTGTTGTTAAGTTTATTGTTAGGTTTAGGGTAAGGGTAAGGGTTAGGTTTAGGATTAGGGTTAGGGGAAGGGTAAGGGTTAGAGTTAGGGTGAGGTTAGGGTTAGGGTTAGGGGTTTGGGTTCGTTTTAGAGATAGGGTTAGGGTAAGGTTTAGGGTCAGGATTAGGGTTAGGGTTTGTTTTATGGTAAGGGTATGGGTTAAGGTTAGGGTTAGGGTTAGGGGTAAGGGTTAGGATGAGTGTAAGGATTTGGGTTAAGGTTAAGGTTAGGGGTTAGTGTTAGGGTAAGGGTAAGGGTTAGGATTAGGGTTAGGGGTTAGGGTAAGTGTTAGGATTAGTGTTAGTTTTAGGTTTAGGGTTAAGGTAAGTGTAAGTGTTAGGGTTACGTTTAGGGTTAGGGTTAGGGATAGGGTAAGGGTTAGGTTAGGTTTAGGGTAAGGGTAAGGTTTAGGGTTAGGGTAAGGGTTAGGGTTAGGGTTATGGTTAGCATTAAGGTTAGGGTTAGGGTTAGGGTAAGGGTAAGGGTTAGGGTTCGAGTTAAGGTTAGGGTTAGGGGATAGGGTTAGGGTTAGGGTTACGGTTAGGTTTAGTGTTAGGGTTAGGTTTAGGGTTATGGTTAGGGTAAGGGTTAGGTTTAGGTTAAGGGATAGCATTGAAGGAAGGGTTAGGGTTAGGTTAAGGGTAAGGGTTAGAGTTAGGGTTAAGGTTAGGGTTAGGGGTTAGGGTTAGGGGTTGGGTTATGGTTAGGTTTAGGGTTAGGGTTAGGGTAAGGGTAGGGGTTAGGTTTAGGGTTAGGGTTAGGATTAGGTTTAGGGTTAAGGTTAGGGTAACGGTAAGGGTTAGGGTTAGAGTTAGAGTTAGGGTAAAATTTAGGGTTAGGATTAGGGTTAGGGTTAGCGTAAGGGTAAGGGTTAGGGTTAGGTTTAGGGTTAGGGGTTAGTTTTAGGGTTAGGGTTAGGGTTAGGGTACGTTTTAGGGTTATGGTTAGCGTTAGGGTTAGGGTAAGGGTTAGGGTTAGGGTTAGGGTTAGGTTTAGGGTAAGGATAAAGTTTAGGGTTAGGGTTAGGGTTATGGTTAGGGTTAGGGTAAGGGTAAGGGTTAGGGTTAGGTTTAGGGTTAGGGTTTAGGGTTAAGGCTAGGGTTAGAGGTAGGGATAGGGTAAGGGTAAGGTTTAGGGTTAGGGTTAGAGTTAGGGTTAAGTAAGGGTAAGGTTTAGGTTTAGGTTTAGGGTTGGGTTTAAGGTTAGAGTTAGGGTTAGATTAATGGTAAAGTTGAGGGTTAGGGTTAGGGTTAGTGTAAGGGTTATGGTTATGGTTAGGGTTACGGTGAGTGTTAGGGTTAGGGTTAGGGTGAGGTGTTAGGGTTAGTGTTATGGTTAGGGTAAGGGTTAGGGTTAGGTTTAGGGTAAGGGTTAGGGTTAGGGTAAGGGTAAGGGTTAGGGTTATGTTTAGGGTTAGGGTTAGTGTAAGGGGTTAGGGTTAGGGTTAGGTTTAGGGTTATGGTAAGGGTTAGGGTTAGTGTTAGGGTTAGATAAGGGTAAGTGTTAGGGTTAGGGTTAGGGTTACGGTTAGGGTTACTCTTAGGGTTAGGGTTAGGTTTAGGGTTAGGATAAGGTTTAGGAATAGACTTTGGGTTAGGGTAAGGGTTAGGGTTAGGGTTAGGGTTAGCATTAATGTTAGGGTTAGGGTTAGGGTAAGGGTAAGTTTTGGGGTTAAGGTTAGTGTTAGGGTAAGGGTAAGGGTTAGGATTAGGGTTAGGGTTAGGGTTAGGGTAAGGGCAAGGTTTAGGGTTAGGGTTAGGGTTAGGGTAAGGGCAAGGTTTAGGGTTAGGGTTAGGGTTAGGGTTAGGGTAAGGATTAGGTTTAGGTTAAGGGTAAGGTTTAAGGGTAGGTTTATGGTTAGGGTTAGGGTTAGGGAAAGGGTAAGGGTTAGGGTTAGTATTAGGGTTAGGGTAAGGATTAGGTTTAGGGTTAGGGTTAGGGTAAGGGTTAGGGTTAGGGTTAGGGTTAGAATTAAGTTTAGGGATAGGGTAAGGGAAAGGGTTAGGGTTACGTTTAGGGTTAGGGTTAGGGTAAGGGCAAGGTTTAGGGTTAGGATTAAAGTTAGGGTTAGGGTAAGGGTTAGGGTTAGGGGTAGGTTTAGGTTTAGGGTTAGGGTTAGGGTAAGGTTTAGTGTTAGGGATAGGGTTAGTATTAGGTTAGGTTTAGGGTTAGGGTAAGGTTTAGGAATAGACTTTGGGTTAGCGTAAGGGTTAGGGTTAGGGTTAGGGTTAGCATTAATGTCAGGGTTAGGGTTATGGTAAGGGTAAGGTTTGGGGTTAAAGTTAGGGTTAGGGTAAGGGTAAGGGTTAGGGTTAGGGTTAGGGTTAGGTTTAGGGTTAGGGTTAGGGTAAGGGCAAGGTTTAGGGTTAGGGTTAGGGTTAGGGTAAGGATTAGGGTTAGGGTAAGGTTAAGGTTTAAGGTTAGGTTTATGGTTAGGGTTAGGGTTAGGGAAAGGGTAAGGGTTAGGGTTAGTATTAGGGTTAGGGTAAGGATTAGGTTTAGGGTTAGGGTTAGGGTAAGGGTTAGGGTTAGGGTTAGGGTTGGCATTAAGTTTAGGGTTAGGGTTAGGGTAAGGGAAAGGGTTAGGGTTACGTTTAGGGTTAGGGTTAGGGTAAGGGCAAGGTTTAGGTTTAGGATTAAGGTTAGGGTTAGGGTAAGGGTTAGGGTTAGGGTTAGGTTTAGGGTTAGGGTTAGGGTTAGGGTAAGGGTTAGTGTTAGGGATAGGGTTAGTATTAGGGTTAGGGTTAGGGTTAGGGTTAGGGTTAGAGTTGGGGTAAGGGTAAGGGTTAGGGTTAAGTTTAGGGTTAGGATTAAGTTTAGGGTTAGGGTAATGTTTAGGGTTAGGGTAAGGGTTAGGTTTAGGGTTAGGTTTAGGGTTAGGTTTAGGGTAAGGGTAAGAGTTACGGTTAGGTTTAGGGTTGGGGTTAAGTTTATTGTTAGGGTTAGTGTAAGGGTAAGGGTTAGGTTTAGGATTAGGGTTAGGGGAAGGGTAAGGGTTAGAGTTAGGGTGAGGGTTATGGTGAGGGTTAGGGGTTAGGGTTCAGGTTAGAGTTAGGGTTAGGGTAAGTTTTAGGGTCAGGGTTAGGGTTAGGGTTAGGTTTATGGTAAGGGTATGGGTTAGGGTTAGGGTTAGGGTTAGGGGTAAGGGTTAGGATAAGGGTAAGGATTAGGGTTAAGGTTAAGTTTAGGGGTTAGTGTTAGGGTAAGGGTAAGGGTTAGGATTAGGGTTAGGGGTTAGGGTAAGTGTTAGGATTAGGGTTAGTGTTAGGTTTAGGGTTAAGGTAAGTGTAAGTGTTAAGGTTACGTTTAGCGTTAGGGTTAGGGATAGGGTAAGGGTTAGGTTAGGTTTAGGGTAAGGGTAAGGTTTAGGGTAAGGTTTAGGGGTAGGTTTAATGTAAGGGTAAGGCTTAGGATTAGGGTTAGGGTAAGGGTTAGGGTTAGGGTTAGGGTTAATGTTAGGTTTAGGTTTAGGGTTAGGGTAAGGGTTAGGGTTAGGGTTATGGTTAGCCTTAAGGTTAGGGTTAGGGTTAGGGAAAGGGTAAGGGTTAGGGTTAGGGTTAAGGTTAGGGTTAGGGGATAGGGTTAGGGTTAGGGTTACGGTTAGGTTTAGTGTTAGGGTTAGGTTTAGGTTTAGGGTTAGGGTAAGGGTTAGGTTTAGGGTTAGGGTTAGCATTGAGGTAAGGGTTAGGGTTAGGGTAAGGGTAAGGGTTAGGGTTAGGGTTAAGGTTAGGGTTAGGGGATAGGGTTAGGGTTAGGATTACGGTTGGGTTTAGTGTTAGGGTTAGGTTTAGGGTTAGGGTTAGGGTAAGGGTTAGGTTTAGGGTTAGGGTTAGCAGTGAGGTAAGGGTTAGGGTTAGGGTAAGGGTAAGGGTTAGGGTTAGGGATAACGTTAGGGTTAGGGGTTAGGGTTAGGGTTAGGTTTAGGGTTAGGGTTAGCATTGAGGTAAGGGTTAGGGTTAGGGTTAGGGTTAGGGTTAAGGTTAGGGTTAGGGTTAGGGTAAGGGTTAGGTTTAGGGTTATGGTTAGCATTGAGGTAATGGTTAGGGTTAGGGTAAGTGTAAGGGTTAGTGTTAGGGATAACATTAGGGTTACGGGTTAGGGTTAGGGTTAGGTTTAGGGTTAGGGTTAGCATTGAGGTAAGGGTTAGGTTTAGGGTTAGGGTTAGGGTTAAGGTTAGGGTTAGGGTTAGGGTAAGGGTTAGGTTTAGGGTTAGGGTTAGCATTGAGGTAATGGTTACGGTTAGGGTAAGGGTAAGGGTTAGGGTTAGGGCTAGGGTTAGGGGTTAGGGTTAGGGTTTGGGTTACGGTTAGGTTTAGGGTTAGGGTTAGGGTAAGGGTAAGGGTTAGGTTTAGGGTTAGGGTTATGATTAGGTTTAGGGTTAAGGTTAGGGTAAGGGTAAGTGTTAGGGTTAGAGTTAGAGTTAGGGTAAGGTTTAGGGTTAGGGTTAGGGTTAGGGTAAGGGTAAGGGTTAGGGTTAGGTTTAGGGTTAGGGGTTAGTTTTAGGGTTAGGGATAGGGTTAGGGTAAGTTTTAGTGTTAGGGTTAGCGTTAGGGTTAGGGTAAGGGTTAGGTTTAGGGTTAGGGTACGGGTTATGGTTCGGGTTATGGTAAGAGAAAGGGATAGGATTAGGTTAGGGTTAGGGTTAATGTTAGTTTGTGGGTAAGGTTTAGGGTATGAGTTATGTTTAGGGTTAGGGTTAGGGTTTAGGGTTAGGGTTAGGGTTAGATCTAGGGTTAGGGTAAGGGTAAGGTTTAGTGTTAGGGTTAGAGTTAGAGTTAACGTAAGGGTAAGGGTTAGGGTTAGGGTTAGGGTTAGGTTTACGGTAAGAGTTAGGGTTAGGTTTAGGGTAAGGGTAAGGTGTAGGGTTAGGTTTAGGTTAAGAGTTAGGGTTAGGGTAAGGGTTAGGGTTAGGTTTAGGGTTGAGTTTAGTGTTAAGGTTAGGGTAAGGTTAAGGGTTAGGTTTAGGGTTAGGTTTAGGGTTAGGGTTAGGGTTAGGGTTATGGTAAGGGTTAAGGTAAGGTTTAGGTTTAGGGTTAGGGTTAGATTTAGTTTTAGGTTTAGGGTAAGGGTAAGGGTAAGGATTAGGGATAGGTTAGGGTTAGCATTAATGTTAGGGTCAGGGCTAGGGTAAGGGTAAGGTTTGGGGTTAAAGTTAGGATTAGGGTAAGGGTAAGGGTTAGGGTTAGGGTTAGGGTTAGGTTTAGGGTTTGGGTTAGGTTAAGGGCAAGGTTTATGGTTAGGGTTAGGGTTAGGGTTAGGGTAATGAGTAGGGTTAGGGTAAGGGTAAGGTTTAAGGTTAGGTTTATGGTTAGGGTTTGGGTTAGGGAAAGGGTAAGGGTTAGGTTTAGGATTAGGTTTAGGGTAAGGATTAGGGTTAGGGTTAGGGTAAGGGTTAGAGTTAGGGTTAGGGTTAGCATTAAGTTTATGGTTAGGGTTAGGGTAAGGGAAAGGGTTAGGGTTAGGTTTAGGGTTAGGGTTAGGGTTAGGGCAAGGTTTAGTGTTAGGGTTAGGGTAAGGGTAAGGGTTAGGGTTAGGGTTAGGTTTAGGGTTAGGGTTAGGGTTACGGTTAGGTTTAGTGTTAGGGTTAGTTTTAGGGTTATGGTTAGGGTAAGGGTTAGGTTTATGGTAAGGGTTAGCATTGAAGGAAGGGTTAGGGTTATGGTAAGGGTAAGGGTTAGGGTTAGGGTTAAGGTTAGGGTTAGGGGTTAGGGTTAGGGGTTGGGTTAGGTTTAGGGTTAGGGTTAGGATTAGGTTTAGGTTTAAGGTTAGGGTAAGGGTAAGGGTTAGGGTTAGAGTTAGAGTTAGGGTAAAATTTAGGGTTAGGGTTAGGGTTAGGGTTAGGGTAAGGGTAAGGGTTAGGGTTAGGTTTAGGGTTAGGGGTTAGTTTTAGGGTTAGTGTTAGGGTTAGGGTAAGTTTTAGGGTTATGGTTAGCGTTAGGGTTAGGGTAAGTGTTAGGGTTAGGGTTAGGGTTAGGTTTAGGATAAGGATAAAGTTTTGGTTTAGGGTTAGGGTTATGGTTAGGGTTAGGGTAAGGGTAAGGGTTAGGGTTAGGGTTAGGGTTAGGGTTTAGGGTTAAGGTTAGGGTTAGAGGTAAGGTTAGGGTAAGGGTAAAGTTTAGGGTTAGGGTTAGAGTTAGGGTTAAGTAAGGGTAAGGGTTAGGGTTAGGGTTAGGGTTAGGTTTAGGGTTAGGGTTAGGGTAAGGGCAAGGTTTAGGGTTAGGGTTAGGGTTAGGGTTAGGGTAACGAGTAGAGTTAGGGTAAGGGTAAGGTTTAAGGTTAGGTTTATGGTTAGGGTTAGGGTTAGGGAAAGGGTAAGGGTTAGGGTTAGGATTAGGGTTAGGGTAAGGATTAGGGTTAGGGTTAGGGTTAGGGTAAGGGTTAGGATTAGGGTTAGGGTTAGCATTAAGTTTAGGGTTAGGGTTAGGGTAAGGGAAAGTGTTAGGTTTAGGTTTAGGGTTAGGGTTAGGGTAAGGGCAAGGTTTAGGTTTACGGTTAGGGTAAGGGTAAGGGTTAGGGTTAGGGTTAGGTTTAGGGTTAGGGTTAGGGTTAGAGTAAGGTTTAGGTTTAGGGATAGGGTTAGTGTTAGGGTTAGGTTTAGGGTTAGGGTTAGGGTTAGGGTTTGGTTTATGCTAAGGGTATGGGTTAGGGTTAGGGTTAGGGTTAGGGGTAAGGGTTAGGATGAGTGTAAGGATTAGGGTTAAGGTTAAGGTTAGGGGTTAGTGTTAGGGTAAGGGTAAGGGTTAGGATTAGGGTTAGGGGTTAGGGTAAGTGTTAGGATTAGGGTTAGTTTTAGGTTTAGGGTTAAGGTAAGTGTAAGTGTTAGGGTTACGTTTAGGGTTAGGGTTAGGGATAGGGTAAGGGTTAGGTTAGGTTTAGGGTAAGGTAAGGTTTAGGGTTAGGTTTAGGGGTAGGATTAATGTAAGGGTAAGGCTTAGGATTAGGGTTAGGGTAAGGGTTAGGGTTAGGGTTAGGGTTAATGTTAGGTTTAGGTTTAGGGTTAGGGTAAGGGTTAGGGTTAGGGTTAGGGTTACCATTAAGGTTAGGGTTAGGGTTAGGGTAACTCTTAGGGTTAGGGTTAGGTTTAGGGTTAGGGTAAGGTTTAGGGATAGACTTTGGGTTAGGGTAAGGGTTAGGGTTAGGGTTAGGGTTAGCATTAATGTTAGGGTTAGGGTTAGGGTAAGGGTAAGGTTTAGGGATAGACTTTGGGTTAGGGTAAGGGTTAGGGTTAGGGTTAGGGTTAGCATTAATGTTAGGGTTAGGGTTAGGGTAAGGGTAAGGTTTGGGGTTAAGGTTAGGGTTATGGTAAGGGTAATGGTTAGGGTTAGAGTTAGGTTTAGTATTAGGGTTAGGGTTAGGGTAAGGGCAAGTTTTAGGGTTAGGGTTAGGGTTAGGGTTAGGGTAAGGATTAGGGTTAGGGTAAGGGTAAGGTTTAAGTTTAGGTTTATGGTTAGGGTTAGGGTTAGGGAAAGGGTAAGGGTTAGAGTTAGTATTAGGGTTAGGGTAAGGGTTAGGGTTAGGGTAAGGATTAGGTTTAGTGTTAGGGTTAGGGTTAGGTTTAGCATTAAGTTTAGGGTTAGGGTTAGGGTAAGGGAAAGGGTTAGGGTTACGTTTAGGGTTAGGGTCAGGGTAAGGGCAAGGTTTAGGGTTAGGGTTAAGGTTAGGGTTAGGGTAAGGGTTAGGGTTAGGGTAAGGGTTCGGTTTAGGGTTAGGGTTAGGTTTAGGCCAAGGGTTAGTGTTATGGATAGGGTTAGTATTAGGGTTAGGTTTAGGGTTATGTTTAGGGTAAGGGTAAGGGTTAGGTTTAGGGTTAGGTTTAGGGTTAGAGTTGGGGTAAGGGTAAGGGTTAGGGTTAAGTTTAGGGTTAGGATTAAGTTTTGGGTTAGGGTAATGTTTAGGGTTAAGGTAAGGGTTAGGTTTAAGGTTAGGTTTAGGGTTAGGTTTAGGGTAAGGGTAAGAGTTACGGTTAGGTTTAGGGTTGGGGTTAAGTTTATTGTTAGGGTTAGTGTAAGGGTTAGATTTAGGATTAGGGTAAGGGGAAGGGTAAGGGTTAGAGTTAGGGTGAGGGTTAGGGTGAGGGTTAGGGGTTAGGGTTCGGGTTAGAGTTAGGGTTAGGGTAAGTTTTAGGGTCAGGGTTAGGGTTAGGGTTAGGTTTATGGTAAGGTTATGGGTTAGGGTTAGGGTTAGGGTTAGGGGTAAGGGTTAGGATGAGGGTAAGGATTAGGGTTAAGGTTAAGGTTAGGGGTTAGTGTTAGTGTAAGGGTAAGGGTTAGGATTAGGGTTAGGGGTTAGGGTGTTAGGATTAGGGTTAGCGTTAGGTTTAGGGTTAAGGTAAGTGTAAGTGTTAAGGTTACGTTTAGTGTTAGGGTCAGGGATAGGGTAAGGGTTAGGTTAGGTTTAGGGTAAGGGTAAGGTTTAGGGTAAGGTTTAGGGGTAGGTTTAATGTAAGGGTAAGGCTTAGGATTAGGGTTAGGGTAAGGGTTAGGGCTAGGGTTAGGGTTAATTTTAGGTTTAGGTTTAGGGTTAGGGTAAGGGTTAGGGTTAGGGTTATGTTTAGCATTAAGGTTAGGGTTAGGGTTAGGGTAAGGGTAAGGGTTAGGGTTAGGGTTAAGGTTAGGGTTAGGGGATAGGGTTAGGGTTAGGGTTACGGTTAGGTTTAGTGTTAGGGTTACGTTTAGATTTATGGTTAGGGTAAGGGTTAGGTTTAGGGTTAGGGTTAGCATTGAGGTAAGGGTTAGGGTTAGGGAAGGGTAAGGGTTAGGGTTAGGGTTAAGGTTAGGATTAGGGGTAAGGGTTAGGGTTTGGGTTTCGGTTAGGTTTAGGGTTAGGGTTAGGGTAAGGGTAAGGTTTAGGTTTAGGTTTAGGGTTAGGATTAGGTTTAGGGTTAAGGTTAGGGTAAGGGTAAGGGTTAGGGTTAGAGTTAGGGTAAGGTTTAGGGTTAGGGTTAGGGTTAGGGTAAGGGTAAGGGTTATGTGTAGGTTTAGGGTTAGGGGTTAGTTTTAGGGTTAGGGTTAGGGTTAGGGTAAGTTTTAGGGTTAGGGTTAGCGTTAGGTTTAGGGTAAGGGTTAGGGTTAGGGTTAGGGTTAGTGTTAGGGTTAGGGTAAGGGTTAGGTTTAGGGTTAGGGTAAGGGTTATGGTTAGGGTTATGGTAAGAGAAAGTGATAGGGTTAGGTTAGGGTTAGGGTTAAGGTTAGTTTGTGGGTAAGGTTTAGGGTAAGGGTTAGGTTTAGGGTTAAGGTTAGGGTAAGGGTTAGGGTTAGGGTTAGATCTAGGGTTAGGGTAAGGGTAAGGTTTAGTGTTAGGGTTAGAGTTAGAGTTAAGGTAAGGGTAAGGGTTAGGGTTAGGGTTAGGGTTAGGTTTAGGGTTAGGGTTAGGGTTAGGGTTAGGGTAAGGGCAAGGTTTAGGGTTAGGGTTAGGGTTAGGGTTAGGGTTAGGTTAAAGATTAGGGTTAGGGTAAGGGTAAGGTTTATGGTTAGGTTTATGGTTAGGGTTAGGTTGAGGGAAAGGGCAAGGGTTAGGGTTAGTATTAGGGTTAGGGTAAGGATTAGGTTTAGGGTTAGGGTTAGGTTAAGGGTTAGGGTTAGGGTTAGGGTTGGCATTAAGTTTAGGGTTAGGGTTAGGGTAAGGGAAAGGGTTAGGATTACGTTTAGGGTTAGGGTTAGGGTAAGGGCAAGGTTTAGGTTTAGGATTAAGTTTAGGGTTAGGGTAAGGGTTAGGGTTAGGGTTAGGTTTAGGGTTAGGGTTAGGGTTAGGGTAAGGGTTAGTGTTAGGGATAGGGTTAGTATTAGGGTTAGGTTTAGGGTTAGGTTTAGGGTAAGGGTAAGGGTTAGGGTTAGGGTTAGGGTTAGGGTTAGAGTTGGGGTAAGGGTAAGGGTTAGGGTTAAGTTTAGGGTTAGGATTAAGTTTAGGGTTAGGGTAATGTTTAGGGTTAGGGTAAGGGTTAGGGTTAGGGTTAGGTTTAGGGTTAGGTTTAGGGTAAGGGTAAGAGTTACGGTTAGGTTTAGGGTTGGGGTTAAGTTTATTGTTAGGGTTAGTGTAAGGGTAAGGTTTAGGTTTAGGATTAGGGTTAGGGGAAGGGTAAGGGTTAGAGTTAGGGTGAGGTTTAGGGTGAGGGTTAGGGGTTAGGGTTCAGGTTAAAGTTAAGGTTAGGGTAAGTTTTAGGGTCAGGGTTAGGGTTAGGGTTAGGTTTATGGTAAGGGTATGGGTTAGGGTTAGGGTTAGGGTTAGGGTAAGGGTTAGGATGAGGGTAAGGATTAGGGTTAAGGTTAAGGTTAGGGGTTAGTGTTAGGGTAATGGTAAGGGTTAGGATTAGGGTTAGGGGTTAGGGTAAGTGTTAGGATTAGGGTTAGTGATAGGTTTAGGGTTAAGGTAAGTGTAAGTGTAAGTGTTAAGGTTACGTTTAGCGTTAGGGTTAGGGATAGGGTAAGGGTTAGGTTAGGTTTAGGGTAAGGGTAAGGTTTAGGGTAAGGTTTAGGGGTAGGTTTAATGTAAGGGTAAGGCTTAGGATTAGGGTTAGGGTAAGGGTTAGGGCTAGGGTTAGGGTTAATGTTAGGTTTAGGTTTAGGGTTAGGGTAAGGGTTAGGGTTAGGGTTATGGTTAGCATTAAGGTTAGGGTTAGGGTTAGGGTAAGGGTAAGGTTTAGGGTTAGGGTTAAGGTTAGGGTTAGGGTATAGGGTTAGGGTTACGGTTACGGTTACGGTTAGGTTTAGTGTTAGGGTTAGGTTTAGGTTTAGGGTTAGGGTAAGGGTTAGGTTTAGGGTTAGGGTTAGCACTGAGGTAAGGGTTAGGGTTAGGGTAAGGGTAAGGGTTAGGGTTAGGGTTAAGGTTAGGGTTAGGGGTAAAGGTTAGGGTTTGGGTTACGGTTAGGTTTAGGGTTAGGGTTAGGGTAAGGGTTAGGTTTAGGTTTAGGGTTAGGGTTAGGATTAGGTTTAGGGTTAAGGTTAGGGTAAGGGTAAGGGTTAGGGTTAGAGTTAGAGTTAGGGTAAGGTTTAGGGTTAGGGTTAGGTTTAGGGTAAGGGTAAGGGTTAGGGTTAGGTTTAGGGTTAGGGGTTAGTTTTAGGGTTAGGGTTAGGGTTAGGGTAAGTTTTAGGGTTAGGGTTAGCGTTAGGTTTTGGGTAAGGTTTAGGGTTAGGGTTAGGGTTAGTGTTAGGGTTAGGGTAAGGGTTAGGGTTAGGGTAAGGGTTATGGTTAGCGTTAAGGTAAGAGAAAGTGATAGGGTTAGGTTAGGGTTAGGGTTAAGGTTAGTTTGTGGGTAAGGTTTAGGGTAAGGGTAAGGTTTAGGGTTAGGGTTAGGGTTTAGGGTTAGGGTTAGGGTTAGATCTTGGGTTAGGGTAAGGGTAAGGTTTAGTGTTAGGGTTAGAGTTAGAGTTAAGGTAAGGGTAAGGGTTAGGGTTAGGGTTAGGGTTAGGTTTACGGTAAGGTTTAGGGTTAGGTTTAGGGTAAGGGTAAGGTTTAGGGTGAGGTTTAGGTTAAGAGTTAGGGTTAGGGTAAGGGTTAGGGTTAGGTTTAGGGTTGGGTTTAGTGTTAAGGTTAGGGTAAGGTTTAGGGTTAGGTTTAGGGTTAGGTTTAGGGTTAGGGTTAGGGTTATGGTAAGGGTAAGGGTTAGGGTAAGGGTTAGGGTTAGGTTTAGGTTTAGAGTTAGGGTAAGGGTTAGGATTAGGGATAGGTTTAGGGTTAGGGTTAGGGTTAGGGTTAGTGTAAGGGTAAGGGTTAGGGTTAAGTTTAGGGTTAGGGTTCGGGTTAGGGTAAGGGTAAGGGTGAGATTAAGGGTTAGGGTTAGGGTTAGGGTTAGGTTTACAGTTAGAGTTAGTAGAAGGGTAAGGGTTAGGATTACTTTTGGGGTTGGGATTAAGGTTAGGGTTAGGGTAAGTGTTAGGGTTAAGGTTGTGGTTAGGGTTAGGATTAGGGTAAGGCTAAGGGTTATGGTGAGTGTTTGCGTAAGGGTTAGGGTTATTGTTAGGGTTAGGGTTAGGGTTAGGGTTAGGGTTAGGGTTAGTTTTAGGTTTATGCTTGGGGTTAGGTTTAGGGAAAGGGTAAGGGTTACGGCTAGGATTAGGGTTAGGGTAAGGATTAGGGTTAGGGTTAGGATTAGGGTAAGGGTTAGGGTTAGGGTTAGGGTTAGCATTAAGTTTGGGTTATGTTTAGGGTAAGGGAAAGGGTTAGGTTTAGGTTTAGGGTTAGGGTTAGGGTAAGGGCAAGGTTTAGGTTTAGGGTTAGGGTAAGGGTTAGGGTTAGGGTTAGGTTTAGGGTTACGGTTAGGGTTAGGGTTAGGGTTAGGGTAAGGGTTAGGGTTAGGGATAGGGTTAGTGTTAGGGTTAGGTTTAGGGTTAGGGTTAGGGTAAGGGTAAGGGTTACGGTTAGGGTTAGGTTTAGGGTTAGAGTTAGGGTAAGGGTAAGCGTTAGGGTTAAGTTTAGGGTTAGGATTAAGTTTAGGGTTAGGGTAATGTTTAGGGTTAGGGTAAGGTTTAGGGTTAGGGTTAGGTTTAGGGTTAGGTTTAGGGTAAGGGTAACAGTTACGGTTAGGTTTGGGGTTGGGGTTAAGTTTATTGTTAGTTTTAGGGTAAGGGTAAGGGTTAGTTTTAGGATTAGGGTTAGGGGAAGGGTAAGGGTTAGAGTTAGGGTGAGGGTTAGGGTTAGGGTTAGGGGTTCGGGTTCGGGTTAGTGTTAGGGTTAGGGTAAGGTTTAGGGTCAGGGTTAGGTTTAGGGTTTGGTTTATGGTAAGGATATGAGTTTGGGTTAGGGTTAGGGTTAGGGGTAAGGGTTAGGATGAGTGTAAGGATTAGGGTTAAGGTTAAGGTTAGGGGTTAGTGTTAGGGTAAGGGAAAGGGTTAGGATTAGGTTTAGGGGTTAGGGTAAGTGTTAGGATTAGGGTTAGTTTTAGGTTTAGGGTTAAGGTAAGTGTAAGTGTTAGGGTTACGTTTAGGGTTAGGGTTAGGGATAGGGTAAGGGTTAGGTTAGGTTTAGGGTAAGGGTAAGGTTTAGGGTTAGGTTTAGGGGTAGGTTTAATGTAAGGGTAAGGCTTAGGATTAGGTTTAGGGTTAGGGTTATGGTTAATGTTAGGTTTAGGTTTAGGGTTAGGGTAAGGGTTAGGGTTAGGGTTATGGTTAGCATTAAGGTTAGGGTTAGGGTTAGGGTAAGGGTAAGGGTTAGGGTTAGGGTTAAGGTTAGGGTTAGGGGATAGGGTTAGGGTTACGGTTACGGTTAGGTTTAGTGTTAGGGTTAGGTTTAGGCTTATGGTTAGGGTAAGGGTTAGGTTTAGGGTTAGGGTTAGCATTGAGGTAAGGGGTAGGGTTAGGGTAAGGGTAAGGGTTAGGGTTAGGGTTAAGGTTAGGGTTAGGGGTTAGGGTTAGGGTTTGGGTTACGGTTAGGTTTAGGGTTAGGGTTAGGGTAAGGGTAAGGGTTAGGTTTAGGGTTAGGGTTAGGATTAGGTTTAGGGTTAAGGTTATGGTAAGGGTAAGGGTTAGCGTTAGAGTTAGAGTTAGGCTAAGGTTTAGGGTTAGGGTTAGGGTTAGGGTTAGGGTAAGGGTAATTGTTAGGGTTAGGTTTAGGGTTAGGGGTTAGTTTTACGGTTAGGGTTAGGGTTAGGGTAAGTTTTAGGGTTAGGTTTAGCGTTAGGGTTAGGGTAAGGGTTAGGGTTAGGGTTAGGGTTAGTGTTAGGGTTAGGGTAATGATTAGGGTTAGGGTTAGGGTTAGGGTAAGAGTTATGGTTAGGGTTATGGTAAGAGAAAGGGATAGGGTTAGGTTAGGGTTAGGGTTAAGATTAGTTTGTGGATAAGGTTTAGGGTAAGGGTTAGGTTTAGGGTTAGGTTTAGGGTTTAGGGTTACGGTTAGGGTTAGATCTAGGGTTAGGGTAAGGGTAAGGTTTTGTGTTAGGGTTAGAGATAGAGTTAAGGTAAGGGTAAGTGTTAGGGTTAGGGTTAGGTTTACGGTAAGGGTTAGGGTTAGGTTTACGGTAAGGGTAAGGTTTAGGGTTAGGTTTAGGTTAAGAGTTAGGGTTGGGATAAGGGTTAGGTTTAGGTTTAGGGTTGGGTTTAGTGTTAAGGTTAGGGTAAGGTTAAGGGTTAGGTTTAGGGTTAGGTTTAGGGTTAGGGTTAGGGTTAGGTTTAGTTTTAGGTTTAGGGTAAGGGTAAGGGTTAGGGATAGGGTTAGGGTTAGGTTTAGGGTTAGGGTAAGGGTTAGGGTTAGGTTTAGTGTAAGGATAAGGTTTAGGGTTAGAGTTAGGTTTAGGGTTAGGGTAAAGGTAAGGGTTAGGGTTAGGGTTAGGTTTAGGGTTAGGTTTATGTTTAAGGTTAGGGAAAGGGTAAGGGTTAGGGTTAGGGTTATGGTAAGAGAAAGGGATAGGGTTTGTTTAGGGTTAGGGTTAAGGTTAGTGTTAGGGTAAGGTTTAGGGTTATGGTTAGCCTTAGGGTTAGGGTAAGGTTTAGGGTTAGGTTTAGGGTTAGGGTTAGGGTTAGGATTAGGTTTAGGGTTAAGGTTAGGGTAAGGGTAAGGGTTAGGGTTAGAGTTAGAGTTAGGGTAAGGTTTAGGGTTAGGGTTAGGGTTAGGGTAAGGGTAAGGGTTAGTGTTAGGTTTAGGGTTAGGGGTTAGTTTTAGGGTTAGGGTTAGGGTTAGGGTAAGTTTTAGGGTTAGGGTTAGCGTTAGGGTTAGGGTAAGGGTTAGGGTTAGGGTTAGGGTTAGTGTTAGGGTTACGGTAAGGGTTAGGGTTAGGGTTAGGGTTAGGGTAAGGGTTATGCTTACGGTTATGGTAAGAGAAAGGGATAGGGTTAGGTTAGGGTTAGGGTTAAGGTTAGATTGTGGATAAGGTTTAGGGTAAGGGTTAGGTTTAGGGTTAGGGTTAGGGTTTAGGGTTACGGTTAGGGTTAGATCTAGGGATAGGGTAAGGGTAAGGTTTAGTGTTAGGGTTAGAGATAGAGTTAAGGTAAGGGTAAGGGTTAGGGTCAGGTTTAGGGTTAGGTTTACGGTAAGGGTTAGGGTTAGGTTTAGGGTAAGGGTAAGGTTTAGGGTTAGGTTTAGGTTAAGAGTTAAGGTTAGGGTAAGGGTTAGGGTTAGGTTTAGGGTTGGGTTTAGTGTTAAGATTAGGGTAAGGTTAAGGGTTAGGTTTAGGGTTAGGTTTAGGGTTAGGGTTAGGGTTATGGTAAGGGTCAGGGTAAGGTTTAGGTTTAGGGTTAGGGTTAGGTTTAGTTTTGGGTTTAGGGTAAGGGCAAGGGTTAGGGATAGGGTTAGGGTTAGGGTTAGGTTTAGGGTTAGGGTAAGGGTTAGGTTTAGGTTTAGTGTAAGGATATGGATTAGGGTTAGTGTTAGGTTTAGGGTTAGGGTAAAGTTAAGGGTTAGTGCTAGGGTTAGGTTTAGGGTTAGGTTTATGTTTAGGGTTAGGGTAAGGGTAAGGGTTAGGGTTAGGGTTATGGTAAGAGAAAGGGATAGGGTTTGGTTAGGGTTAGGGTTAAGGTTAGTGTTAGGGTAAGGTTTAGGGTTAGGGTTAGCGTTAGGGTTAGGGTAAGGTTTGGGGTTAGGTTTAGGGTTAGGGTTAGGGTTAGGTTTAGGGTTAGGGTTAGGGTAAGGGTAAGGGTTAGGGATGGGGTTAAGATTAGGGTTAGTGTAAGGGTTAGGGTTAGGTTTAGGGTAAGGATAAAGTTTTTTGTTAGGGTTAGGGTTATGGTTAGGGTTAGGGTAAGGGTAAGGGTTAGGGTTAGGGTTAGGTTTAGGGTTTAGGATTAAGGCTAGGGTTAGATGTAGGGTTAGGGTAAGGGTTAGGGTTATTGTTAGGTATAGGGTTGGTTTTAAGGTTAGAGTTAGGGTTAGGATAATGGTAAAGGTGAGGGTTAGGGTTAGGGTTAGTGTAAGGGTTATGGTTATGGTTAGGGTTAGGGTGAGTGTTAGGTTTAGGGTTAGGGTGAGGTGTTAGGGTTAGGGTTATGGTTAGGGTAAGGGTTAGGGTTAGGTTTAGGGTAAGGGTTAGGGTTAGGGTAAGGCTTATGGTTATGTTTAGGGTTAGGATTAGTGTAAGGGGTTAGGGTTAGGGTTAGGTTTAGGGTTATGGTAAGGGTTAGGGTTAGTGTTAGGGTTAGATAAGGGTAAGTGTTAGGGTTAGGGTTAGGGTTACGGTTAGGGTTACTCTTAGGGTTAGGGTTAGGTTTAGGGTTAGGGTAAGGTTTAGGGATAGTATTAGAGTTAGGGTAAGGGTTAGGGTTAGGGTTAGGGTTAGCATTAATGTTAGGGTTAGGGTTAGGGTAAGGGTTAGGTTTGGGGTTAAGGTTAGTGTTAGGGTAAGGGTAAGGGTTAGGGTTAGGGTTAGGGTTACGTTTAGGGTTAGGGTTAGGGTAAGGGCAAGGTTTAGGGTTAGGGTTAGGGTTAGGGTTATGGTAAGGATTAGGGTTAGGGTAAGGGTAAGGTTTAAGGTTAGGTTAATGGTTAGGGTTAAGTTTAGGGAAAGGGTAAGTGTTAGGGTTAGTATTAGGGTTAGGGTAAGGATTAGGTTTAGGGTTAGGGTTAGGGTAATGGTTAGGGTTAGGGTTAGGGTTAGCATTAAGTTTAGGGTTAGGGTTAGGGTAAGGGAAAGGGTTAGGGTTACGTTTAGGGTTAGGGTTAGGGTAAGGGCAAGGTTTAGGGTTAGGGTTAAGGTTAGGGTTAGGGTAAGGGTTAGGGTTAGGGTAAGGGTTCGGTTTAGGGTTAGGGTTAGGTTTAGGCCAAGGGTTAGTGTTATGGATAGGGTTAGTATTAGGGTTAGGTTTAGGGTTATGTTTAGGGTAAGGGTAAGGGTTAGGTTTAGGGTTAGGTTTAGGGTTAGAGTTGGGGTAAGGGTAAGGGTTAGGGTTAAGTTTAGGGTTAGGATTAAGTTTAGGGTTAGGGTAATGTTTAGCGTTAGGGTAAGGTTTAGTGTTAGGGTTAGGTTTAGGGTTAGGTTTAGGGTAAGAGTAAGAGTTACGCTTAGGTTTACGTTTGGGGTTAAGTTTATTGTTAGGGTTAGGGTAAGGGTAACGGTTAGGTTTAGGATTAGGGTTAGGGGAAGGGTAAGGGTTAGAGTTAGGGTTAGGGTTAGGGTAAGGTTTAGGGTCAGGGTTAGGGTTAGGGTTAGGTTTATGGTAAGGGTATGGGTTAGGGTTAGGGTTAGGGTTAGGGGTAAGATTTAGGATGAGGGTAAGGATTAGGGTTAAGGTTAAGGTTAGGGGTTAGTGTTAGGGTAAGGGTAAGGGTTAGGATTAGGGTTAGGGGTTAGGGTAAGTGTAAGGATTAGGGTCAGTGTTAGGTTTAGTGTTAAGGTAAGTGTAAGTGTTAGGGTTATGTTTAGGGTTAGGGTTAGGGATAGCGTAAGGGTTAGGTTAGGTTTAGGGTAAGGGTAAGGTTTAGGGTTAGGTTTAGGGGTAGGTTTAATGTAAGGGTAAGGCTTAGGATTAGGGTTGGGGTTAGGGTTAGGGTTAGGGTTAGGGTTAATGTTAGGTTTAGGTTTAGGGTTAGGGTAAGGTTTAGGGTTAGGGTTAGCGTTAGGGTTAGGGTAAGGTTTGGGGTTAGGTTTAGGGTTAGGGTTAGGGTTAGGTTTAGGGTTAGGGTTAGGGTAAGGGTAAGGGTTAGGGATGGGGTTAAGATTAGGGTTAGTGTAAGGGTTAGGGTTAGGTTTAGGGTAAGGATAAAGTTTTTTGTTAGGGTTAGGGTTATGGTTAGGGTTAGGGTAAGGGTAAGGGTTAGGGTTAGGGTTAGGTTTAGGGTTTAGGATTAAGGCTAGGGTTAGAGGTAGGGTTAGGGTAAGCGTTAGGGTTAGGGTTAGGTATAGGGTTGGTTTTAAGGTTAGAGTTAGGGTTAGGATAATGGTAAAGGTGAGGGTTAGGGTTAGGGTTAGTGTAAGGGTTATGGTTATGGTTAGGGTTAGGGTGAGTGTTAGGTTTAGGGTTAGGGTGAGGTGTTAGGGTTAGGGTTATGGTTAGGGTAAGGGTTAGGGTTAGGTTTAGGGTAAGGGTTAGGGTTAGGGTAAGGCTTATGGTTATGTTTAGGGTTAGGATTAGTGTAAGGGGTTAGGGTTAGGGTTAGGTTTAGGGTTATGGTAAGGGTTAGGGTTAGTGTTAGGGTTAGATAAGGGTAAGTGTTAGGGTTAGGGTTAGGGTTACGGTTAGGGTTACTCTTAGGGTTAGGGTTAGGTTTAGGGTTAGGGTAAGGTTTAGGGATAGTATTAGAGTTAGGGTAAGGGTTAGGGTTAGGGTTAGGGTTAGCATTAATGTTAGGGTTAGGGTTAGGGTAAGGGTTAGGTTTGGGGTTAAGGTTAGTGTTAGGGTAAGGGTAAGGGTTAGGGTTAGGGTTAGGGTTACGTTTAGGGTTAGGGTTAGGGTAAGGGCAAGGTTTAGGGTTAGGGTTAGGGTTAGGGTTATGGTAAGGATTAGGGTTAGGGTAAGGGTAAGGTTTAAGGTTAGGTTAATGGTTAGGGTTAGGTTTAGGGAAAGGGTAAGTGTTAGGGTTAGTATTAGGGTTAGGGTAAGGATTAGGTTTAGGGTTAGGGTTAGGGTAATGGTTAGGGTTAGGGTTAGGGTTAGCATTAAGTTTAGGGTTAGGGTTAGGGTAAGGGAAAGGGTTAGGGTTACGTTTAGGGTTAGGGTTAGGGTAAGGGCAAGGTTTAGGGTTAGGGTTAAGGTTAGGGTTAGGGTAAGGGTTAGGGTTAGGGTAAGGGTTCGGTTTAGGGTTAGGGTTAGGTTTAGGCCAAGGGTTAGTGTTAGGGATAGGGTTAGTATTAGGGTTAGGTTTAGGGTTATGTTTAGGGTAAGGGTAAGGGTTAGGTTTAGGGTTAGGTTTAGGGTTAGAGTTGGGGTAAGGGTAAGGGTTAGGGTTAAGTTTAGGGTTAGGATTAAGTTTAGGGTTAGGGTAATGTTTAGCGTTAGGGTAAGGTTTAGTGTTAGGTTTAGGTTTAGGGTTAGGTTTAGGGTAAGAGTAAGAGTTACGCTTAGGTTTACGTTTGGGGTTAAGTTTATTGTTAGGGTTAGGGTAAGGGTAATGGTTAGGTTTAGGATTAGGGTTAGGGGAAGGGTAAGGGTTAGAGTTAGGGTTAGGGTTAGGGTAAGGTTTAGGGTCAGGGTTAGGGTTAGGGTTAGGTTTATGGTAAGGGTATGGGTTAGGGTTAGGGTTAGGGTTAGGGGTAAGATTTAGGATGAGGGTAAGGATTAGGGTTAAGGTTAAGGTTAGGGGTTAGTGTTAGGGTAAGGGTAAGGGTTAGGATTAGGGTTAGGGGTTAGGGTAAGTGTAAGGATTAGGGTCAGTGTTAGGTTTAGTGTTAAGGTAAGTGTAAGTGTTAGGGTTATGTTTAGGGTTAGGGTTAGGGATAGCGTAAGGGTTAGGTTAGGTTTAGGGTAAGGGTAAGGTTTAGGGTTAGGTTTAGGGGTAGGTTTAATGTAAGGGTAAGGCTTAGGATTAGGGTTGGGGTAAGGGTTAGGGTTAGGGTTAGGGTTAATGTTAGGTTTAGGTTTAGGGTTAGTGTAAGGGTTAGGGTTAGTGTTAGGGTTAGCATTAAGTTTAGGGTTAGGGTTAGGGTAAGGGTAAGGGTTAGGGTTAGGGTTAAGGTTAGGGTTAGGGGATAGGGTTAGGGTTAGGGTTACGGTTAGGTTTAGTGTTAGGGTTAGGTTTAGGGTTAGGGTTAGGGTAAGGGTTAGGTTTAGGGTTAGGAATAGCATTGAGGTAAGGGTTAGGGTTAGGATAAGGGTAAGGGTTATGGTTATGTTTAGGGTTAGGGTTAGTGTAAGGGGTTAGGGTTAGGGTTAGGTTTAGGGTTATGGTAAGGGTTAGGGTTAGTGTTAGGGTTAGATAAGGGTAAGTGTTAGGGTTAGGGTTAGGGTTATGGTTAGGGTTACTCTTAGGGTTAGGGTTAGGTTTAGGGTTAGGGTATGGTTTAGGGTATTCTTAGGGTTAGGGTAAGGGTTAGGGTTAAGGTTAGGGTTAGCATTAATGTTAGGGTTAGGGTTAGGGTAAGGGTAAGGTTTGGGGTTAAGGTTAGTGTTAGGGTAAGGGTAAGGGTTAGGGTTAGGGTTAGGGTTAGGTTTAGGGTTAGGGTTAGGGTAAGGGCAAGGTTTAGGGTTAGGGATAGGGTTAGGGTTATGGTAAGGATTAGGGTTAGGGTAAGGGTAAGGTTTAAGGTTAGGTTTATGGTTAGGGTTAGGGTTAGGGAAAGGGTAAGGGTCAGGGTTAGTATTAGGGTTAGGGTAAGGATTAGGTTTAGGGTTAGGGTTTGGGTAAGGGTTAGGGTTAGGTTTAGGGTTAGGGTTAGGATTAGGGTTAGGTTTAGGGTTAGGGTAAGGGTTAGTGTTAGGGATAGGGTTAGTATTAGGGTTATGTTTAGGGTTACGTTTAGGGTAAGGGTAAGGGTTAGGGTTAGGGTTAGGGTTAGGGTTAGAGTTGTGGTAAGGGTAAGGGTTAGGGTTAAGTTTAGGGTTAGGATTAAGTTTAGGGTTAGGGTAATGTTTAGGGTTAGGGTAAGGTTTAGGTTTAGGGTTAGGTTTAGGGTTAGGTTTAGGGTAAGGGTAAGGTTTAGGGTTAGTTTTAGGGGTAGGTTTAATGTAAGGGTAAGGCTTAGGATTAGGGTTAGGGTAAGGATTAGGGTTAAGGTTAGGGTTAATGTTAGGTTTAGGTTTAGGGTTAGGGTAAGGGTTAGGGTTAGGTTTAGGGTTAGCATTAAGGTTAGGGTTAGGGTTAGGGTAAGGGTAAGGGTTAGGGTTAGGGTTAAGGTTAGGGTTAGGGGATAGGGTTAGGGTTAGTGTTACGGTTAGGTTTAGGGTTACGGTTATGATAAGGGTTAGGTTTAGGGTTAGGGTTAGCATTGAGGTAAGGGTTAGGGTTAGGGTAAGGGTAAGGGTTAGGGTTAGATTTAGGGTTAGGGTTAGGGTAAGGGTTAGGGTTTGGGTTACGGTTAGGTTTAGGGTTAGGGTTAGGATTAGGTTTAGGGTTAAGGTTAGGGTAAGGGTAAGGTTTAGGGTTAGAGTTAGAGTTAGGGTAAGGTTTAGGGTTAGGGTTAGGGTTAGGGTTAGGGTAAGGGTAAGGGTTAGGGTTAGGTTTAGGGTTAGGGTTAGTTTTAGGGTTAGGGTTAGGGTTAGGGTAAGTTTTAGGGTTATGGTTAGTGTTAGGGTTAGGGTAAGGTTTAGGGTTAGGGATAGGGTTAGTGTTAGGGTTAGGGTAAGGGTTATGGTTAGGGTTATGGTAAGAGAAAGTGATAGGGTTAGGTTAGGGTTAGGGTTAAGGGTAGTTTGTGGGTAAGGTTTAGGGTAAGGTTTAGGTTTAGGGTTAGGGTTAGGGTTTAGGGTTAGGGTTAGGGTTAGATCTAGGGTTAGGGTAAGGGTAAGGTTTAGTGTTAGCGTTAGAGTTAGAGTTAAGGTAAGGGTTAGGGTTAGGGGTAGGGTTAGGTTTACGGTAAGGGTTAGGGTTAGGTTTAGGGTAAGGTTAAGGTTTAGGGTGAGGTTTAGGTTAAGAGTTAGGGGTTAGGGTAAGGGTTAGGGTTAGGTTTAGGGTTGGGTTTAGTGTTAAGGTTAGGGTAAGGTTCAGGGTTAGGTTTAGGGTTAGGGTTAGGGTTAGGGTTAGGGTTATGGTAAGGGTCAGGTTTAGGGTAAGGGTTAGGGTTAGCGTTAGGTTTAGAGTTAGGGTAAGTTTAAGGGTTAGGGTTAGTGTTAGGGATAGGTTTAGGGTTAGGGTTAGGGTTAGGGTTAGTGTAAGGTTAAGAGTTAGGTTTAAGTTTAGGGTTAGGGTTAGGGTAAGGGTTAGGGTAATTGTAAGGGTGAGGATAAGGTTTAGGGTTAGGGTTAGGGTTAGGTTTACGTTTAGAGTTAGTAGAAGGGTAAGGGTTAGGATTACTTTTAGGGTTGGGATTAAGGTTAGGGTTAGGGTAAGTGTTAGGGTTAAGGTTGGGGTTAGGGTTAGTATTAGGGTAAGGGTAAGGGTTAGGGTGAGTGTTAGCGTAAGGGTTAGGGTTATTGTTAGGGTTAGATTTAGGGTTAGGGTTAGGGTTAGTTTTAGGTTTAGGGTTGGGGTTAAGGTTAGGGTTAGGGTTAGGGTAAGAGTAAGGGTTAGGGTTAGGTTTAGGGTTAGGGTAAGAATTAGGTTTAGGGTTAGGGTAAGAGTTAGGTTTAGTGTTATGTATAGGGTTAGGGTTAGTTTTAGGTTTAGGGTTGAGGTTAAGGTTAGGGTTAGGGTAAGGGTAAGGGTGAGGGTTAGGGTTAAGGTAAGGGTAAGGTTTAGGGTTAGGGTTAGGGTTAGAATAAGGGTAAGGGTTAGCGTTAGGGTTAGGATTAGGTTTAGGATTAGGGTTCGGCTTAGGGGAAGGGTTAGGTTTAGGGTTGGTGTTAGGGTTAGGATTAGGGTAAGGGTAAGGGTTAGGGTTAGGGTTAGGGTAAGTGTTAGGTTTAGGGTTAAGGTTAGGTTTAGGGTTATGGTTAGGGTAAGGGTAAGGGTTAGTGTTAGGTTTAGTGTTAGGTTTAGGGTGAGGTTAAGTTTAGGGTTAGGGTTAGGGTAAGGGTAAGGGTTAGGGTTAGGTTTAGGGTTAGGGTAAGAGTTAGGGTTAGGGTTACGAATAGGGTTAGGTTTATGGTTATGTTTAGGGTTAGGGTAAGAGAATGTTTTAGGGTTAGGGTTAGGGTTAGGGTTAGGTTTAGGGTTAGGGTTTGTGTTAGGTTTAGGGTTATGGTTAGGGTTTGGGTAAGGGTATGGCTTAGCGTTAGGGTTAGGGTTAGGGTTAGGGTTAATGTTATGGTTAGGATAGGGTCAGAGTTAGGGTAAGGGTTTGGGTAAGGGTTAGGGATAGGGTTAGGGTTAGGGTTACCATTAAGTTTAGGGTTAGGGTTAGGTTAAGAGTAAGTTTTTGGGTTAGGTTTATGGTTAGGTTTGTGGTTAGGGTTAGGGTAAGGATAAGGGTTAGGGTTAGGTTATGGTGAGGTTAGGGTTAGGGTAAGGGTTAGGGTTAGGGTTAGGGTAAGGTTTAGGGTTAGGGTTAGGGTAAAGGTAAGTGTTAGTGTTAGGGATAGGGTAGGGTTAGGGTTAGGGTTAGGGTTAGTGTTAGGGTTAGGGTTAAGGTTAGGGTTAGGGTATGGGTAAGGTTTACGGTTAGGGTTAGGATATGGGTAAGTGTTAGGGTTAGGGTTAGGGTAGGGTAAGGGTTACGGTTAGGTTCAGGATAAGGTTAGCGTGAGGGTAAGGGTAAGGGTTAGTGTTAGGGTTAGGGTAAGGGTAATGGTTAGAGTTAGGGTTAGGGTTAGGGTGAAGTTTAGGGTTAGGGTTAGGGTTAGGGTTAGGGTTAGGGTTATTGTTAGGGTAAGGGTAAGGGTTAGGGTTAGGGTTAGGGTTAGGTTTAGGGTTAGGGTAAGGGTTAGGGTTTGGATTATGGTAAAGTTTAGGGTTAGGGTTAGGTTTAGGGGTAGGGTTAGGATAAGGGAAAAGGTTAGAGTTAGGGTTAGGGTTAGGTTTAGAGTTAGGGTAAGGGTTTGGGTTAGGGTTAGGATTAGGGATAGGGTAAGGGTTAGGGTTAGGGTTAGGGTTAGGTTTAGGTTTGGGGTTAAGGTTAGGTTTAGGGTTAGGGTAAAGGTAAGGTTTAGGGTTAGGGTTAGGGTTAGGGTTAGGGCAAGTTTAGGGTTAGGATTAGGGTTAGGGTGAGCGTTATGGTTAGGGTTAGGGTTAGGGTAGGGTTGTGGAAAGGGTTAGGGTTAGGGTTAGGGTTAGGTAAGGGTAAGTGTTAGGGTTAGGGTTAGTGTTAGGGTTAGGGTTTACGATTAGCGTTAGGGTTAGGGTAAGGGTAAGGGTTAGGGTTAGGGTTAGTGTTTAGTATTACGGTTAGGGTTAGGGGAAGGGTTAGGGTAAGGGTAAGTGTTAGGGTTAGAGTTAGGCTTAGGTTTAGGGTAAGGGTAAGGGGTAGGGTTAGGATTAGAGTTAGGGTTAGGGTAAGGATTATGGTTAGGGTTATGGTAAGAGAAAGGGTTATGGTTAGGTATTGGGTTAGGGTTAGGGTTACTGTTAGGGTAAGGTTAGGGTTAGGGTTACTGTTCGGGTAAGATTTACAGTTAGGGTTAGGGTAAGAGTTAGGGTTAGGGTAAGGCTTAGGGTTAGGGTTAGGGTTAGGTTTAGGGTTAGGGTTAGGGTAAGATTTAGATTTAGGGTTAGGGTTAGGTTTAGGGTTAGTGTTAGGGTTAGGGTAAGGGTAAGGGTTAGGGTTAGGTTTAGGGCTGGGGTTAACGTTAGGGTTAGGGTTAGGGTTAGGGTTAGGGTTAGGGTTATGGTTAGGGTAAGGTTTAGGTTTAGGGTTAGGGTTAGGGTTAGGGTTAGGGTTAGGGTGAGGGTTAGGGTTAGGGTTAGGGGTTAGGTTTCAGGTTAGGGTTAGGGTAAGGGTTAGGGTTAGGGTTAGAGATAGGGTTAGGGTAAGGATTATGTTTAGGGTTATGGTAAGAGAAAGGGTTATGGTTAGGTTTTGGGTTAGGGTTAGGTTTACTGTTAGTGTAAGGTTAGGGTTAGGGTTTGCGTTAGGGTTAGGGTTAGGTTTAGGGGTAGGGTAAGGGTTAGGGTTAGGATTAGGGTAAGGATAAGGTTTAGGGTTAGGGTTAGGGTTAGAGTTAGGGTAAGGGTAAAGGTTAGGGTTAGGGTTAGGGTTAGGGAAAGTGTAAGGGTTACGGTTAGGGTTAGGGTAAGGTTTAGGGTTAGTCTTAGGTTTAGGGTAAGAGTTAGGGTTAGGTTTAGGGATAGCATTAAGGTTAGGGTTAGGGTTAGTGTAAGGGTAAGGGTTGGGGTTAGGGTTAGGGTTATGGTAAGGGTAAGGGTTAGGGTTAGGTTTAGGGTTAGGGAAAGGGTAAGGTTTAGGGTTAGGGTTAGTGTTATTGTGAGGGTTAAGGTTATGGTTATGGTTAGGGTTAGGGTTAGGTTTAGTGTTAGGGTAGGGTAAGGGAAACGGTTAGGGTTAGTGTTAGGGTTAGGTTTAGAGTTAGGGTAAGGGTTAGGGTTAGGGATAGGGTAAGGGTTAGGGTTAGGGTTAGGTTTATGGATATGGTTAAGGTAAGGGTAAGGGTTAGGGTTAGGGTTAGGTTTAGGGTTGTGGTTAAGGTTAGGGTTACGGTCACAGCAAGGGTAAGGTTTAGGCTTAGGGTTAGGTTTAGGGCAAGGGTTAGGGTTAGGGTTAGGGTTAGGGTGAGCGTTAGGGTTAGGGTTAGGAGTTAGGGTTAGTGTTAGAGTAGGGGAAACGTTTAGGGTTAGGGTTAGGTTTAGGTAAGAGTAAGTGTTAGGGTTAGGGTTAATGTTAGGGTTAGGTTTTAGGATTAGCGTTAGGGTTAGGGTAAGGGTAATGATTAGGGTTAGGGTTAGGGGATAGGGTTAGGGTTAGGGTTAGGGTAAGGTCAGCGTTAGGGTTAGGGTTAGGGTAAGGTTTAGGGTTAGGGTTAGGGTTAGAGTTAGGTTTAGGGTCATTGTTATGGTAAGGGTAAGGGTTAGGGTTAGGGTTAGGGTTAGGGTTAAGTTTAGGGGTTAGGGTTAGGGTAAGGGTAAGGATTAGGGATAGGTTTAGGGGTTAGTGTTAGGGTTAGGGTAGGGTGAGGTATAGGGTTAGGGTTAGGGTAAGGGTAAGGGTTAGGGTAAGGGTTAGGGTTAGGGTTAGGGTTATGGTTAGGGTTAGGGTTAAGGTAAGGTTTAGGTTTAGGTTTACGGTAAGGGTAAGTTTTAGGGTTAGAGTTAGGGTTAGAGTTAGGGTTAAGTTAAGGGTTAGGGTTAGGGTAAGGGTAAGGTTGAGGTTTAGGGTTATGGTTAGGCTTAGGGTTAGGGAAAGTGTAAGGGTTATGGTTAGGTTTAGGGTTAGGGTAAGGATTAGGGTTAGGGTTAGGGTTAGGGTAAGGATTAGGGTTAGGGTTACGGGTAGGGTAAGGTTTAGGTTTAAGGTTACGGTAAGGGTAAGGTTTAGGTTGAGGGTAAGTGTTAGGCTTTGGATTATGGTTAGGGTTAGGGTAAGGGTAAGTGTTAGGGTTACAGTTAGGGTTAGGTATAAGGTTTATGGTTAGGGTTAGGGTTAGGGTTAGGGTAAGGATAAGGTTAAGGGTTAGGGTTAGGTTAGGGTAAGGGTAAGGATTAGGGTTTGGGTTAGGGTTAAGTTTGGGGTAAGGGTTAGAGAAAGGGAAGGGGTTAGGGTTAGAGTGAGGGTTAGTTTTAGTGTTAGGGTTAGGGTTAGGATTAGGGTAAGGGTAAGGTTTAGGGTTAGGGTTAGTGTTAGGGTTAGGGTTAAGATTATGGTTAGGGTTAGGGTAAGGGTAAGGTTAGGGTTAGAATTAGGGTTAGGGTTTAGGGTTAGGGCTAGGGTTAGAGCTAGGGTTAGGGTAAGGGTAAGGTTTAGGGTTAGGTTTAGAGTTAGGGTTAAGGTAAGGGTAAGGGTTAGGGTTAGGTTTAGGGTTGGGTTTCAGGTTAGAGTTAGGGTTAGGATAATGGTAAAGGTGAGGGTTAGGGTTAGGGTTAGTGTAATGCTTATGGTTATGGTTAGGGTTAGGGTGAGTGTTAGGGTTAGGGTTAGGGTTAGGTGTTAGGGTTAGGGTTATGGTTAGGGTAAGGGTTAGGTTTAGGTTTAGGGTAAGTGTTAGGTTTAGGGTTTGGGTTAGGGTAAGGCTAAGGGTTAGGGTTATGTGTAGGGTTAGGGTTAGGGTTAGGGGTTAGGGTTAGGGTTAGGTTTAGGGTTAGGGTAAGGGTTAGGGTTAGTATTAGGTTTAGATAAGTTTAAGTGTTATGGTTAGGGTTAGGGTTCAGGTTAGGGTTAGGGTTAGTCTTAGGGTTAGGGTTAGGGTTAGGGTTAGGGAAAGGGTAAGGGTTAGGCTTAGGTTTAGGGTTAGGGTAAGGTTTAGGGATAGTCTTAGGGTTAGGGTAAGGGTTAGGTTTAGGTTTAGGGTTAGCATTAAGGTTAGGGTTAGTGTTAGGGTAAGGGTAAGGTTTGGGGTTAAGGTTAGGGTTAGGGTAAGGGTAAGGGTTAGGGTTAGGATTAGGGTTAGGTTTAGGGTTAGGGTAAGGGTTAGGGTTAGTGTTAGGTTTAGATAAGTGTAAGTGTTATGGTTAGGGTTAGGGTTCGGGTTAGGGTTGGGTTAGTCTTAGGGTTAGGGTTAGGGTTAGGGTTAGGGAAAGGGTAAGGGTTAGGCTTAGGGTTAGGGTTAGGGTAAGGTTTTGGGATAGTCTTAGGGTTAGGGTAAGGGTTAGGGTTAGGGTTAGGGTTAGAGTTAGGTTTAGGGTCATTGTTATGGTAAGGGTAAGGGTTAGGGTTAGGGTTAGGGTTAGGTTTAGGGTTAGGGTAAGGGTTAGGGTTAGGGTTAGGGTTATGGTTAGGGTTAGGGTTAAGGTAAGGGTTAGGTTTAGGTTTATGGTAAGGGTAAGTTTTAGGGTTAGAGTTAGGGTTAAGTTAAGGGTTAGGGTTAGGGTAAGGGTACGGTTGAGGTTTAGGGTTATGGTTAGGGTTAGGGTTAGGGAAAGATTAAGGGTTAGGGTTAGGATTAGGGTAAGGATTAGGGTTAGGGTTAGGGTTAGGGTAAGGATTAGGGTTAGGGTTACGGGTAGGGTAAGGTTTAGGTTTAGGGTTACGGTTAGGGTTAGCATTAAGGTTATGGTTAGGGTAATGGAAAGGGTTAGGGTTAGGTTTAGGGTTAGGGTTAGGTTCAGGGTAAGGGTAAGGATTAGGGTTAGGGTTAGGGTTAGAGTTAGGTTTAGGGTTATTGTTAGGGTAAGGGTAAGGGTTAGGGTTAGGGTTCGGTTTAGGATTAGGGTAAGGGTTAGGGTTAGGGTTAGAATTAGGGTAAGGGTTAGGGTTAGAGTTAGGGTTAGGGTAAGGGTTAGGGTTAGGGGTTAGGGTTAGGGTAAGATTTAGGGTTAGGGTAAGGGTTAGGGTTAGGGTTTAGGATTAGCGTTAGGATTAGGGTAAGGGTAAGGGTAAGGGTTAGGGTTAGGGTTAGGGTTTAGGGTTAGTTTTAGTGTTAGCGTTAGGGTTATGGTTAAGGTGAGAGAAATATTAGGGTTAGGTTTAGGGTTAGGGTTAGTGTTAGAGTAAGGGTAAGGGTTAGTGTTAGGGTTAGAGTTAGGGGTAAAGATTAGGGTTAGGATTAGGGTTAGGGTAAGATTAAGGTTTAGGTTTAGGGTTAGGGTTTAGGGTTAAGGCTAAGTTTAGGGTTAGGGTTAAGGTAAGTGTAAGGGTTAGGTTAAGGTTAGGGTTAGGGTTAGGGATAGGGTAAGGGTTAGGGTTAGGTTTGGGGTAAGGGTAAGGTTTAGGGTTAGGGTTAGGGTTAGGGTTAGGGTTCGGTAAGAGTAAGTGTTAGGGTTAGGGTTAGGGTAAGGGTTAAAATGAGGGTAATGGTTAGGGTTAGGGTTAAGTTTAGGGGTCAGGGTTAGGGTAAGGGTAAGGATTAGGGATAGGGTTAGGGGTTAGTGTTAGGGTTAGGGTAGGGTGAGGTTTAGGGTTAGGGTTAGGGTAAGGGTAAGGGTTAGGTTTAGGGTTAGGGTTACGGTTAAGTTTAAGGTTACGGTTAGGGTAAGTGTAAGGGTTAGGTTTATGGTTAGGGTTAGGGTTAGGGTTCGGCTAAGAGGTAGGGTTAGGGTTAGGGTTAGAGTAAGGGTTAGCGTTAGGGTTAGCATTAAGGTTAGGGTTAGGGTAACGGTAAGGTTTAGGTTTAGGTTTAAGGTTATGGTAAGGGTAAGGGTTAGGTTGAGGGTAAGTGTTAGGCTTTGGATTATGGTTAGGGTTAGGGTAAGGGTAAGTGTTAGGGTTAGATTTAGGGTTAGGTATAAGGTTTAGGGTTAGGGTTAGGGTTAGGGTAAGGATAAGTTTAAGGATTAGGGTTAGGGTTAGGGTAAGGGTAAGGATTAGGGTTTGGGTTAGTGTTAAGTTTGGGGTAAGGGTTAGAGTAAGGGAAGGGGTTAGGGTTAGAGTGAGGGTTAGTTTTAGTGTTACTGTTAGGGTTAGTTTTAGGGTAAGGGTAAGGGTTAGGATTAAGGTTAGGGTTAGTGTTAGGGTTAGGGTAAGGATCAGAGTTAGGATAATTGTTAGGGTTAGGGTTAGGGGTAGGGTTAGGTTTATTGTTAGGGTTAGGTTAAGGATAAGGGTTAGGTTTAAGTTTAGGGTTGGGTTTAAGGTTAGAGTTAGGGTTAGGATTAGGGTAAGGGTAAGGGTTAGGGTTAGGTTTAGTGTTGGGTTTAAGGTTAGAGTTACGGTTAGGATAAGGTTAAGGGTGAGGGTTAGGTTTAGGGTTAGTGTAATGGTTAGGGTTAGCGTTAGGGTTAGGTTGAGTGTTAGGGTTTGGGTTACGGTTAGGTGTTAGGGTTAGGGTTAGGGTTTAGGGTTAGGGTTAGGGTTAGGGGTTAGGGTTAGGGTTAGGGTTATGTGTAGGGTTAGGGTTAGGGTTAGGGGTTAGGGTTAGGGTTAGGTTTAGGGTTAGGGTAAGGGTTAGGGTTAGTATTAGGTTTAGATAAGTGTAAGTGTTATGGTTAGGGTTAGGGTTCGGGTTAGGGTTAGGGTTAGTCTTAGGGTTAGGGTTAGGGTTAGGGTTAGGGTTAGGGAAAGGGTAAGGGTTAGGCTTAGGGTTAGGGTTAGGGTAAGGTTTAGGGATAGTCTTAGGGTTAGGGTAAGGGTTAGGTTTAGGTTTAGGGTTAGCATTAAGGTTATGGTTAGTGTTAGGGTAAGGGTAAGGTTTGGGGTTAAGGTTAGGGTTAGGGTAAGGGTAAGGGTTAGGGTTAGGATTAGGGTTAGGTTTAGGGTTAGGGTTAGGGCAAGGGAAAGTTTTCGGGTTAGGGTAAGGGTTAGGGTTAGGGTAAGGGTTAGGGTTAGGTAGGGTAAGGGTAAGGTTTAGGGTTAGGTTTAGGGATAGGGTTAGGTTAAGGGTTTGTGTTAGGGATAGGGTTAGTGTTATGGTTAGGTTTAGGGTTAGAGTTAGGGTAAGGGTAAGGGTTAGGGTTAGGGTTAGTGTTAGAGTTAGTGTAAGGGTAAGGGATAGGGTTAAGTTTAGGGTTAGGATTAAGTTTAGGGTTAGGGTAATGGTTAGGGTTAGGGTAAGGGTTAGGGTTAGGTTTAGGTTTAGGTTTAGGGTAAGGGTAAGTGTTAGGTTTAGGTTTAGGGTTGAGGTTAAGTTTATTGTTAGGGTTAGGGTAAGGGTATGCTTTAGGTTTAGGATTAGGGTTAGGGGAAGGGTAAGGGTTACGGTTAGGGTGAGAGTTAGGGTTAGGGTTAGGGGTTAGGGTTCGGGTTAGAGTTAGGGTTAGGGTAAGGTTTAGGGTCAGGGTTAGGTTAAGGTTAGGTTTATGGTAAGGGTATGGGTTAGGGTTAGGGTTAGGCTTAGGAGTAAGGGTTAGGGTTAGGTTTAGTGTTAGCGTAAGGGTAAGGGTCAGGATTAGGGTTAGGGGTTAGGGTTAGGGTTAGTTTTAGGTTTAGGGTTAAGGTAAGTGTAAGTGTTACGGATAGGTTTAGGCTTAGGGTTAGGGATAGGTTAAGGGTTAGGTTAGGTTTAGGGTAAGGGTAAGGTTTAGGGTTAGGTTTAGGGTTAGGTTTAATGTAAGGGTAAGGGTTAGGGTTAGGGTTAGGGTTAGGGTAAGGGTTAGGGTTAGGGTTAGGGTTAATGTTAGGTTTAGGGTTAGGGTAAGGGTTAGGGTTAGGGTTATGGTAAGGTTTAGGTTTAGTCTTAGTGTTAGGGTAAGGGTTAGGGTTAGGGTTAGGGTTAGGATAAAGTTTAGGGTTAGGTTTAGGGTTAGGGTTAGGGTAAGGGTAAGGGTTAGGGTTACGGTTAGTTTTTAGGGTTAGGGCTAGGGTTAGAGCTAGGGTTAGGGTAAGGGTAAGTTTTAGGTTTAGGGTTAGAGTTAGGGTTAAGGTAAGGGTAAGAGTTAGGGTTAGGTTTAGGGTTGGGTTTAAGGTGAGAGTTAGGGTTAGGATAATGGTAAAGGTGAGGGTTAGGGTTAGGGTTAGTGTAAGGGTTATGGTTATGGTTAGGGTTAGGGTGAGTGTTAGGGTTAGGGTTAGGGTGAGGTGTTAGGGTTAGGGTTATGGTTAGGGTAAGTGTTAGGGTTAGGGTTAGGGTAAGGGTTAGGGTTAGGGTTAGGTTTAGGGTAAGGGTAAGTGTTAGGGTTATGTTTAGGGTTAGGGTTAGAGTTAGGGGTTAGGGTTAGGGTTAGGTTCAGGGTTAGGGTAAGGGTTAGGGTTAGTGTTAGGTTTAGATAAGGGTAAGTGTTAGGGTTAGGGTTAGGGTTCGGGTTAGGTTTAGGTTTAGTCTTAGGGTTAGGTTTAGGGTTAGGGTTAGGGTTACGGAAAGGGTTAGGGTTAGGGTTTTGGTTAGGGTAAGGTTTAGGGATAGTCTTATGGTTAGGGTAAGGGTTAGGGTTAGGGTTAGGGTTAGCATTAATGTTAGGGTTAGGGTTACGGTAAGGGTAAGGTTTGGGGTTAAGGTTAGGGTTAGGGTAAGGGTAAGGGATAGGGTTAGGGTTAGGTTTAGGGTTAGGGTTAGGGTAAGGGCAAGGTTTAGGGTTAGGGTTAGGGTTAGGGTTAGGGTTAGTGTTAGGGTTAAGGTTAAGGTTAGGGGTTAGTGTTAGGGTAAGGGTAAGGGTTAGTATTAGGTTAGGGTTTAGGGTTAGGGTTAGGATTAGGGTTAGTTTTAGGTTTAGGGTTAAGGTAAGTGTAAGTGTTAGGGTTAGGTTTAGGGTTAGGGTTAGGAATAGGGTAAGGGTTAGGTTAGGTTTAGGGTAAGGGTAAGGTTTAGGGTTAGGTTTAGGGGTAGGTTTAATGTAAGGGTAAGGGTTAGGGTTAGGGTTAGGGTAAGGGTTAGGGTTAGGGTTAGGGTTAATGTTAGATTTAGGGTTAGGGTAAGGCTTAGGGTTAGGGTTAGGGTTAGGGTAAGGTTTAGGGTTAGTCTTAGTGTTAGCGTAAGGATGAGGGTTAGGGTTAGCATTAAGGTTAGGGTTAGGGTTAGGGTTAGGGTAAGGGTAAGGGTTGGGCTTAGGGTTAGGGTTAGGGCAAAGGTAAGGGTTAGTGTTAGGGTTAGGGTTAGGGTTAGGGTTAGGGTAAGGTTTAGGGTTAGGGTTAGGCTTAGGGTTAGGGTTAGGGTTAGGGCAAGGGAAAAGTTTCGGGTTAGGGTTAGGTTAGGGTTAGGGTAAGGGTTAGGGTTAGGTAGGGTAAGGGTAAGGTTTAGGGTTAGGGTTAGGGATAGGGTTAGGTTAAGTGTTTGGGTTAGGGATAGGGTTAGTGTTACGGTTAGGTTTAGGGTTAGAGTTAGGGTAAGGGTAAGGGTTAGGGTTAGGGTTAGGGTTAGAGTTAGTGTAAGGGTAAGGGATAGGGTTAAGTTTAGGGTTAGGATTAAGTTTAGGGTTAGGGTAATGGTTAGGGTTAGGGTAAGGGTTAGGGTTAGGTTTAGGTTTAGGTTTAGGGTAAGGGTATGTGTTAGGTTTAGTTTTAGGGTTGAGGTTAAGTTTATTGTTAGGGTTAGGGTAAGGGTATGGGTTAGGTTTAGGATTAGGGTTAGGGGAAGGGGAAGGGTTACGGTAAGGGTGAGAGTTAGGGTTAGGTTTAGGGGTTAGGGTTCGGGTTAGAGTTAGGGTTAGGGTAAGGTTTAGGGTCAGGGTTAGGTTAAGGTTAGGTTTATGGTAAGGGTATGGGTTAAGGTTAGGGTTAGGGTTAGGGGTAAGGGTTAGGGTTAGGTTTAGTGTTAGCGTAAGGGTAAGGGTCAGGATTAGGGTTAGGGGTTAGGGTTAGGGTTAGTTTTAGGTTTAGGGTTAAGGTAAATGTAAGTGTTACGGTTAGGTTTAGGCTTAGGGTTAGGGATAGGTTAAGGGTTAGGTTAGGTTTAGGGTAAGTGTAAGGTTTAGGGTTAGGTTTAGGGTTAGGTTTAATGTAAGGGTAAGGGTTAGGGTTAGGGTTAGGGTTAGGGTAAGGGTTAGGGTTAGGGTTAGGGTTAATGTTAGGTTTAGGGTTAGGGTAAGTGTTAGGGTTAGGGTTATGGTAAGGTTTAGGTTTAGTCTTAGTGTTAGGGTAAGGGTTAGGGTTAGGGTTAGGGTTAGGATAAAGTTTAGGGTTAGGGTTAGGGTTAGGGTAAGGGTAAGGGTTAGGGTTAGGGTTAGGGTTAGGGTTTAGGGTTAGGGCTAGGGTTAGAGCTAGGATTAGGGTAAGGGTAAGTTTTAGGTTTAGGGTTAGAGTTAGGGTTAAGGTAAGGGTAAGAGTTAGGGTTAGGTTTAGGGTTG
The DNA here is from genome assembly GCA_024803745.1 of Megascapheus bottae. Taxonomy (NCBI): domain Eukaryota; kingdom Metazoa; phylum Chordata; class Mammalia; order Rodentia; family Geomyidae; genus Megascapheus; species Megascapheus bottae. Next base: position 11,321,850 of record JANJXV010000038.1, read on the forward strand.
GGTTTAAGGTGAGAGTTAGGGTTAGGATAATGGTAAAGGTGAGGGTTAGGGTTAGGGTTAGTGTAAGGGTTATGGTTATGGTTAGGGTTAGGGTGAGTGTTAGGGTTAGGGTTAGGGTGAGGTGTTAGGGTTAGGGTTATGGTTAGGGTAAGTGTTAGGGTTAGGATTAGGGTAAGGGTTAGGGTTAGGGTTAGGTTTAGGGTAAGGGTAAGTGTTAGGGTTATGTTTAGGGTTAGGGTTAGAGTTAGGGTTAGGTTCAGGTTTAGGGTAAGGGTTAGGGTTAGTGTTAGGTTTAGATAAGGGTAAGTGTTAGGGTTAGGGTTAGGGTTCGGGTTAGGTTTAGGTTTAGTCTTAGGGTTAGGTTTAGGGTTAGGGTTAGGGTTACGGAAAGGGTTAGGGTTAGGGTTATGGTTAGGGTAAGGTTTAGGGATAGTCTTATGATTAGGGTAAGGGTTAGGGTTAGGGTTAGGGTTAGCATTAATGTTAGGGTTAGGGTTAGGGTAAAGGTAAGGTTTGGGGTTAAGGTTAGGGTTAGGGTAAGTGTAAGGGATAGGGTTAGGGTTAGGTTTAGGGTTAGGGTTAGGGTAAGGGCAAGGTTTAGGGTTAGGGTTAGGGTGAGGGTTAGAGTTAGGTTTAGGGTAAGGTTAAGGGTCAGGTTTAGGTTAAGGTTAGGTTTATGGTAAGGGTATGGGTTAGGGTTAGGGTTAGGGTTAGGAGTAAGGGTTAGGTTTAGGTTTAGTGTTAGCGTTAAGGTTAAGGTTAGGGGTTAGTGTTAGGGTAAGGGTAAGGGTTAGTATTAGGGTTAGGGGTTAGGGTTAGGGTTAGGATTAGGGTTAGTTTTAGGTTTAGGGTTAAGGTAAGTGTAAGTGTTAGGGTTAGGTTTAGGGTTAGGGTTAGGAATAGGGTAAGGGTTAGGTTAGGTTTAGGGTAAGGGTAAGGTTTAGGGTTAGGTTTAGGGGTAGGTTTAATGTAAGGGTAAGGGTTAGGGTTAGGGTTAGGGTAAGGGTTAGGGTTAGGGTTAGGGTTAATGTTAGGTTTAGGGTTAGTGTAAGGCTTAGGGTTAGGGTTAGGGTTAGGGTAAGGTTTAGGGTTAGTCTTAGTGTTAGGGTAAGGATGAGGGTTAGGGTTAGCATTAAGGTTAGGGTTAGGGTTAGGGTTAGGGTTAGGGTAAGGGTAAGGGTTGGGGTTAGGGTTAGGGTTAGGGCAAAGGTAAGGGTTAGTGTTAGGGTTAGGGTTAGGGTTAGGGTTAGGGTAAGGTTTAGGGTTAGGGTTAGGCTTAGGGTTAGGGTTAGGGTTAGGGTAAATGTAAGGGTTATGTTTAGGGTTACAGTTAGGGTTAAAGTTAGGGTAAGGGTAAGGGTTAGGGTTAAGTTTAGGGTTAGGGTAAGGGTTAGGGTTAGGGTAAGGGTTAGGGTTAGGGTAAGGGTTAGGTTTAGGGTAAGGGTAAGAGTTAGGGTTAGGTTTAGGGTTGGGGTTAAGGTTAGGGTTAGGGTTAGGGTAAGGGTTTGGGTTAGGGTTAGGTTTAGGTTTAGGGGAGGGGTAAGGGTTAGGGTTAGGGTGAGGGTTAGGGTTAGGGTTAGGGGTTAGGGTTCGGGTTAGGGTTAGGGGAAGGGTTAGGGTCAGGGTTAGGGTTAGGGTTAGGTTCATGGTAAGGGTATGGGTTAGAGTTAGGGTTAGGGTTAGTGGGAAGGGTTAGGGTTAGTTTATGGTTAGGGTTGGGTTTAGGGTTAGGTTAAGTGTTAGGGTTAGTGTTACGTTTAGATAAGGGTAGGTGTTAGGGTTAGGGTTAGGGTTAGGGTTAGTCTTAGGGTTAGGGTTTGGGTTAGGGTTAGGGTTAGGGTTAGGGTAAGGGTAAGGGTTAGGGAAGGGTAAGGGTTAGGTTTGGTTTAGGGTAAGGGTAATGTTTAGGGTTAGGTTTAGGGGTAGGGTTTGGGTAATGGTAAGGGTTAGGGTTAGGGTTAGGGCTAGGTTTATGGTTAGGTTTAGGGTAAGTGTAAGGGTTAGGGTTAGGTTTAGGGTTTGGGTTTAGGTAAGGGTTAGGGTAAGGGTAAGGGTTAGGGTTAGGGTTGGGGTTGCGGTTAGGTTTAGGTTTATGAATAGGGTTAGGGTTAGAATTAGGATAAGGGTAAGGGAAAGTGTTAGGGTTATGGTTAGGGTTAGGGTTAGGATGAGGGTAAGGGATAGGGTTAGGGTTAGGGTTAGGGTTAAGGTTAGGGTTAATGTTAGGGTTAGGGTTAGTGTAAGGTAAGGGTTAGGGTTATGATTACGATTAAGGTTAGAGTTAGGGTTAGGGTTAGGGTAAGGGTTAGGGTGAGGGTAAGAGTAAGGGTTAGGTTTAGGGTTAGGGTTAGGGTTAGGATGAGGGTAAGGGATAGGGTTAGGGTTAGCATTAAGGTTAGGGTTAGGGATAGGGGAAGGGTAAGGGTTAAGGTTAGGGTTAAGGTTAGGGTTAGGGGTTAGGTTTAGGGTTAGGGTTACGGTTCGGTTTAGGGTTAGGGTTAGGGTAAGGGTTAGAGTTAGGGGTTAGCTTTAGTGTTTGGGTTAGGGTTAGGGTAAGTTTAGGGTTAGGGTTAGCGTTAGGGTTAGGGTAAGGGTTAGGGTTAGGATTAGGTTTAGGGTTAGGGTTAGGGTAAGGGTAAGGTTTAGGGTTAGAGTTAGGTTTAGGGGTTAGGTTTAGTTTTAGGGTCAGGGTTATGGTAAGTTTTAGGGTTAGGGTTAGCGTTAGGGTTAGGGTAAGGGTTAGGGTTAGGGTTATGTTTAGGGTTAGGGTTAGGGTTAGGGGTTAGGGTTAGGGTTAGGTTTAGGGTTAGGGTAAGGGTTAGGGTTAGTGTTAGGTTTAGATAAGGGTAAGTGTTAGGGTTACGGTTAGGGTTTTTGTTAGGGTTAGGGTTAGTCTTAGGATTAGGGTTAGGGTTAGGGTTACGGAAAGGGTAAGGGTCAGGTTTAGGGTTAGGGTAAGTTTTAGGGATAGTCTTAGGGTTAGGGTAAGGGTTAAGGTTAGGGTTAGGGTTAGCATTAATGTTAGGGTTAGAGTTAGAGTAAGGGTAAGTTTTGGGGTTAAGGTTAGGGTTAGGGTAAGGGGAAGGGTAAGGGTTAGGGTTAGTGTTAGGGTTAGTTTTAGGGTTAGGGTTAGGGCAAGGTTTAGGGTTAGGGTTAGGATGAGGGTTAGGGTTAGGGTTAGAGGTTAGGGTTTGGGTTAGAGTTAGGGTTAGGGTAAGGTTTAGGGTCAGGGTTATGTTAAGGTTAGGTTTATGGTAAGGGTATGGATTAGGGTTAGGGTTAGGCTTAGGGTTAGGGGTAAGTGTTAGGGTTAGCTTTAGTGTTAGGGTAAGGGTAAGATTTAGTTTTAGGGTTAGGAGTTAGGGTTAGGATGAGTGTAAGGATTAGGGTTAAAGTAAAGGTTAGGGGTTAGTGGTAGGGTAAGGGTAAGGGTTAGTATTAGGGTTAGGGGTTAGGTTTAGGGTTAGGATTAGGGTTAATTTTAGGTTTAGGGTTAAGGTAAGTGTAAGTGTTAGGGTTAGGTTTAGGGTTAGGGTTAGGGATAGGGTAAGGGTTAGGTTAGGTTTAGGGTAAGGGTAAGGTTTAGGGTTAGGTTTAGGGGTAGGTTTAATGTAAGGGTAAGGGTTAGGGTTAGGGTTAGGGTAAGGGTTAGGGTTAAGGTTACGTTTAATGTTAGGTTTAGGGTTAGGGTAAGGATTATCGTTAGGGTTAGGGTTAGGGTAAGGTTTAGGGTTACGCTTAGTGTAAGGGTAAGGGTTAGCGTTAGGGTTAGCATTAAGGTTAGGGTTAGGGTTAGGGTAAGGGTTAGGGTTCGGGTTAGGGTTAGGGTTAGGGTAAAGGTAAGTGTTAGTGTTAGGGTTAGGGTTAGGGTTAGGGTTAGGGTAAGGTTTAGGGTTAGGGTTAGGCTTAGGGTTGGGGTTAGGGTTAGGGTAAGCGTAAGGGTTAGGGTTAGGGTTACGGTTAGGGTTAGATTAAGGGTAAGGGTAAGGGTTAGAGTTAAGTTTAGGGTTAGGGTAAGGGTTAAGGTTAGGGTAAGGGGTAGGGTTAGGGTAAGGGTTAGCTTTAGGGTAAGGGTAAGAGTTAGGGTTAGGTTTAGGGTTGGGGTTAAGGTTAGGGTTAGGGTTAGGGTAAGGGTAAGGGTTAGGGTTAGGTTTAGGGTTAGGGGATAGGTAAGGGTTAGGGTTAGGGTGAACGTTAGTGTTAGGGTTAGGGGTTAGGGTTCGGGTTAGGTTTAGGGGAAGGGTTAGGGTCAGGGTTAGGGTTAGGGTTAGGTTTATGGTAAGGGTATGGGTTAGGGTTAGTGTTAGGGTTAGTGGGAAGGGTTAGGGTTAGGTTATGGTTAGGGTTGGGTTTAGGGTTAGGTTAAGTGTTAGGGTTAGTGTTAGGTTTAGATAAGGGTAGGTGTAAGGGTTAGGGTTATTGTTAGGGTTAGTCTTAGGGTTAGGGTTAGGGTTAGGGTTAGGGTTAGGTTTAGGGTAAGGGTAAGGGTTAGGGTTAGGGAAGGGTAAGGGTTAGGTTAGGTTTAGGGTATGGGTAATGTTTAGGGTTAGGTTTAGGGGTAGGGTTTGGGTAAGGGTAAGGGTTAGGGTTAGGGTTAGGGTTAGGGCTAGGTTTATGGTTAGGGTTAGGGTAAGTGTAAGGGTTAGGGTTATGTTTAGGGTTTGGGTTTAGGTAAGAGTTAGGGTAACGGTAAGGGTTAGTGTTAGGGTTGGGGTTACGGTTAGGTTTAGGTGTACGGATAGGGTTAGGGTTAGAGTTAGGGTAAGGGTAAGGGTAAGTGTTAGGGTTAGGGTTAGGGTTAGGGTTAGGATGAGGGTAAGGGATAGGGTTAGGGTTAGGGTTAGGGTTAAGGTTAGGGTTAGTGTTAGGGTTAATATGAGTGTAAGGTAAGGGTTAGGGTTATGGTTACAGTTAAGGTTAGAGTTAGCGTTAGGGTTAGGGTAAGGGTTAGGGTTAGGGTTAGGGTAAGGGTTAGGTTTAGGGTTAGGGTTAGGATTAGTTTTAGGTTTAGGGTAAGGGTAAGGGATAGGGATAGGGTTAGGGTTAGGGTTAGAGTTAGGTTTAGGGTTAGGGTAAAGGTAAGGGTTAGTGTTAGGGTTAGGGTTATGGAAAGGGTACGGTAAGGTTTAAGGTTAGGTTTAGGGTAAGGATAAGTTTTAGGGTTAGGGTTAGGGTAAAGGTAAGGGTTGGGATTAGGGTTAGGGTTAGGGTTAGGGATAGGGTTAGTCTTACGGTTAGGGTTAGGTTTAGGGTTAGGGTTACGGAAAGGGTAAGGGTTAGGGTTAGGTTTAGGGTAAGGTTTAGGGATAGTCTTAGGGTTAGGGTAAGGGTTAGGGTTAGGGTTAGGGTTAGCATTAAGTTTAGGGTTAGGGTAAGGGAAAGGGTTAGGGTTAGGTTTAGGGTTAGGGTTAGGGTAAGGGCAAGGTTTAGGGTTAGGTTTAGGGTAAGGGTTAGGGTTTGGGTTAGGGTTAGGTTTAGGGTTAGGGTTAGGGTTAGGGTAAGGGTTAGGGTTAGGGATAGGGTTAGTGTTAGGGTTAGGTTTAGGGTTAGGGTTAGGGTTAGGGTTAGGTTTATGGTAAGGGTATGGGTGAGGGTTAGGCTTAGGGTTAGGGGTAAGGGTTAGGATGAGGGTAAGGATTAGGGTTAAGTTTAAGGTTAGGGGTTAGTGTTAGGGTAAGGGTAAGGGTTAGGATTAGGGTTAGAGGTTAGGGTAAGTGTTAGGATTAGGGTTAGTTTTAGGTTTAGGGTTAAGGTAAGTGTAAGTGTTAGGGTTACGTTTAGTGTTAGGGTTAGGGATATGGTAAGGGTTAGGTTAGGTTTAGGGTAAGGGTAAGGTTTAGGGTTAGGTTTAGTGGTAGGTTTAATGTAAGTGTAAGGCTTAGGATTAGGGTTAGGGTAAGGGTTAGGGTTAGGGTTAGGGTTAATGTTAGGTTTAGGTTTGGTGTTAGTGTAAGGGTTAGGGTTAGGGTTATGGTTAGCATTAAGGTTAGGGTTAGGGTTAGGGTAAGGGCAAGGGTTAGGGTTAGGGTTAAGGTTAGGGTTAGGGGATAGGGTTAGGGTTAGGGTTACGGTTAGGTTTAGTGTTAGGGTTAGGTTTAGGGTTAGGGTTAGGGTAAGGTTTAGGTTTAGGGTTAGGGTTAGCATTGAGGTAAGGGTTAGGGTTAGGGTTAGGGTTAGGGTTAGGGTTAAGGTTAGGGTTAGTGTAATGGTTAGGGTTAGCGTTAGGGTTAGGTTGAGTGTTAGGGTTTGGGTTACGGTTAGGTGTTAGGGTTAGGGTTAGGGTTTAGGGTTAGGGTTAGGGTTAGGGGTTAGGGTTAGGGTTAGGGTTATGTGTAGGGTTAGGGTTAGGGTTAGGGGTTAGGGTTAGGGTTAGGTTTAGGGTTAGGGTAAGGGTTAGGGTTAGTATTAGGTTTAGATAAGTGTAAGTGTTATGGTTAGGGTTAGGGTTCGGGTTAGGGTTAGGGTTAGTCTTAGGGTTAGGGTTAGGGTTAGGGTTAGGGTTAGGGAAAGGGTAAGGGTTAGGCTTAGGGTTAGGGTTAGGGTAAGGTTTAGGGATAGTCTTAGGGTTAGGGTAAGGGTTAGGTTTAGGTTTAGGGTTAGCATTAAGGTTATGGTTAGTGTTAGGGTAACGGTAAGGTTTGGGGTTAAGGTTAGGGTTAGGGTAAGGGTAAGGGTTAGGGTTAGGATTAGGGTTAGGTTTAGGGTTAGGGTTAGGGCAAGGGAAAGTTTTCGGGTTAGGGTAAGGGTTAGGGTTAGGGTAAGGGTTAGGGTTAGGTAGGGTAAGGGTAAGGTTTAGGGTTAGGTTTAGGGATAGGGTTAGGTTAAGGGTTTGTGTTAGGGATAGGGTTAGTGTTATGGTTAGGTTTAGGGTTAGAGTTAGGGTAAGGGTAAGGGTTAGGGTTAGGGTTAGTGTTAGAGTTAGTGTAAGGGTAAGGGATAGGGTTAAGTTTAGGGTTAGGATTAAGTTTAGGGTTAGGGTAATGGTTAGGGTTAGGGTAAGGGTTAGGGTTAGGTTTAGGTTTAGGTTTAGGGTAAGGGTAAGTGTTAGGTTTAGGTTTAGGGTTGAGGTTAAGTTTATTGTTAGGGTTAGGGTAAGGGTATGCTTTAGGTTTAGGATTAGGGTTAGGGGAAGGGTAAGGGTTACGGTTAGGGTGAGAGTTAGGGTTAGGGTTAGGGGTTAGGGTTCGGGTTAGAGTTAGGGTTAGGGTAAGGTTTAGGGTCAGGGTTAGGTTAAGGTTAGGTTTATGGTAAGGGTATGGGTTAGGGTTAGGGTTAGGCTTAGGAGTAAGGGTTAGGGTTAGGTTTAGTGTTAGCGTAAGGGTAAGGGTCAGGATTAGGGTTAGGGGTTAGGGTTAGGGTTAGTTTTAGGTTTAGGGTTAAGGTAAGTGTAAGTGTTACGGATAGGTTTAGGCTTAGGGTTAGGGATAGGTTAAGGGTTAGGTTAGGTTTAGGGTAAGGGTAAGGTTTAGGGTTAGGTTTAGGGTTAGGTTTAATGTAAGGGTAAGGGTTAGGGTTAGGGTTAGGGTTAGGGTAAGGGTTAGGGTTAGGGTTAGGGTTAATGTTAGGTTTAGGGTTAGGGTAAGGGTTAGGGTTAGGGTTATGGTAAGGTTTAGGTTTAGTCTTAGTGTTAGGGTAAGGGTTAGGGTTAGGGTTAGGGTTAGGATAAAGTTTAGGGTTAGGTTTAGGGTTAGGGTTAGGGTAAGGGTAAGGGTTAGGGTTACGGTTAGTTTTTAGGGTTAGGGCTAGGGTTAGAGCTAGGGTTAGGGTAAGGGTAAGTTTTAGGTTTAGGGTTAGAGTTAGGGTTAAGGTAAGGGTAAGAGTTAGGGTTAGGTTTAGGGTTGGGTTTAAGGTGAGAGTTAGGGTTAGGATAATGGTAAAGGTGAGGGTTAGGGTTAGGGTTAGTGTAAGGGTTATGGTTATGGTTAGGGTTAGGGTGAGTGTTAGGGTTAGGGTTAGGGTGAGGTGTTAGGGTTAGGGTTATGGTTAGGGTAAGTGTTAGGGTTAGGGTTAGGGTAAGGGTTAGGGTTAGGGTTAGGTTTAGGGTAAGGGTAAGTGTTAGGGTTATGTTTAGGGTTAGGGTTAGAGTTAGGGGTTAGGGTTAGGGTTAGGTTCAGGGTTAGGGTAAGGGTTAGGGTTAGTGTTAGGTTTAGATAAGGGTAAGTGTTAGGGTTAGGGTTAGGGTTCGGGTTAGGTTTAGGTTTAGTCTTAGGGTTAGGTTTAGGGTTAGGGTTAGGGTTACGGAAAGGGTTAGGGTTAGGGTTATGGTTAGGGTAAGGTTTAGGGATAGTCTTATGGTTAGGGTAAGGGTTAGGGTTAGGGTTAGGGTTAGCATTAATGTTAGGGTTAGGGTTACGGTAAGGGTAAGGTTTGGGGTTAAGGTTAGGGTTAGGGTAAGGGTAAGGGATAGGGTTAGGGTTAGGTTTAGGGTTAGGGTTAGGGTAAGGGCAAGGTTTAGGGTTAGGGTTAGGGTTAGGGTTAGGGTTAGTGTTAGGGTTAAGGTTAAGGTTAGGGGTTAGTGTTAGGGTAAGGGTAAGGGTTAGTATTAGGTTAGGGTTTAGGGTTAGGGTTAGGATTAGGGTTAGTTTTAGGTTTAGGGTTAAGGTAAGTGTAAGTGTTAGGGTTAGGTTTAGGGTTAGGGTTAGGAATAGGGTAAGGGTTAGGTTAGGTTTAGGGTAAGGGTAAGGTTTAGGGTTAGGTTTAGGGGTAGGTTTAATGTAAGGGTAAGGGTTAGGGTTAGGGTTAGGGTAAGGGTTAGGGTTAGGGTTAGGGTTAATGTTAGATTTAGGGTTAGGGTAAGGCTTAGGGTTAGGGTTAGGGTTAGGGTAAGGTTTAGGGTTAGTCTTAGTGTTAGCGTAAGGATGAGGGTTAGGGTTAGCATTAAGGTTAGGGTTAGGGTTAGGGTTAGGGTAAGGGTAAGGGTTGGGCTTAGGGTTAGGGTTAGGGCAAAGGTAAGGGTTAGTGTTAGGGTTAGGGTTAGGGTTAGGGTTAGGGTAAGGTTTAGGGTTAGGGTTAGGCTTAGGGTTAGGGTTAGGGTTAGGGCAAGGGAAAAGTTTCGGGTTAGGGTTAGGTTAGGGTTAGGGTAAGGGTTAGGGTTAGGTAGGGTAAGGGTAAGGTTTAGGGTTAGGGTTAGGGATAGGGTTAGTTTAAGTGTTTGGGTTAGGGATAGGGTTAGTGTTACGGTTAGGTTTAGGGTTAGAGTTAGGGTAAGGGTAAGGGTTAGGGTTAGGGTTAGGGTTAGAGTTAGTGTAAGGGTAAGGGATAGGGTTAAGTTTAGGGTTAGGATTAAGTTTAGGGTTAGGGTAATGGTTAGGGTTAGGGTAAGGGTTAGGGTTAGGTTTAGGTTTAGGTTTAGGGTAAGGGTAAGTGTTAGGTTTAGGTTTAGGGTTGAGGTTAAGTTTATTGTTAGGGTTAGGGTAAGGGTATGGGTTAGGTTTAGGATTAGGGTTAGGGGAAGGGGAAGGGTTACGGTAAGGGTGAGAGTTAGGGTTAGGTTTAGGGGTTAGGGTTCGGGTTAGAGTTAGGGTTAGGGTAAGGTTTAGGGTCAGGGTTAGGTTAAGGTTAGGTTTATGGTAAGGGTATGGGTTAAGGTTAGGGTTAGGGTTAGGGGTAAGGGTTAGGGTTAGGTTTAGTGTTAGCGTAAGGGTAAGGGTCAGGATTAGGGTTAGGGGTTAGGGTTAGGGTTAGTTTTAGGTTTAGGGTTAAGGTAAATGTAAGTGTTACGGTTAGGTTTAGGCTTAGGGTTAGGGATAGGTTAAGGGTTAGGTTAGGTTTAGGGTAAGTGTAAGGTTTAGGGTTAGGTTTAGGGTTAGGTTTAATGTAAGGGTAAGGGTTAGGGTTAGGGTTAGGGTTAGGGTAAGGGTTAGGGTTAGGGTTAGGGTTAATGTTAGGTTTAGGGTTAGGGTAAGTGTTAGGGTTAGGGTTATGGTAAGGTTTAGGTTTAGTCTTAGTGTTAGGGTAAGGGTTAGGGTTAGGGTTAGGGTTAGGATAAAGTTTAGGGTTAGGGTTAGGGTTAGGGTAAGGGTAAGGGTTAGGGTTAGGGTTAGGGTTAGGGTTTAGGGTTAGGGCTAGGGTTAGAGCTAGGATTAGGGTAAGGGTAAGTTTTAGGTTTAGGGTTAGAGTTAGGGTTAAGGTAAGGGTAAGAGTTAGGGTTAGGTTTAGGGTTGGGTTTAAGGTGAGAGTTAGGGTTAGGATAATGGTAAAGGTGAGGGTTAGGGTTAGGGTTAGTGTAAGGGTTATGGTTATGGTTAGGGTTAGGGTGAGTGTTAGGGTTAGGGTTAGGGTGAGGTGTTAGGGTTAGGGTTATGGTTAGGGTAAGTGTTAGGGTTAGGATTAGGGTAAGGGTTAGGGTTAGGGTTAGGTTTAGGGTAAGGGTAAGTGTTAGGGTTATGTTTAGGGTTAGGGTTAGAGTTAGGGTTAGGTTCAGGTTTAGGGTAAGGGTTAGGGTTAGTGTTAGGTTTAGATAAGGGTAAGTGTTAGGGTTAGGGTTAGGGTTCGGGTTAGGTTTAGGTTTAGTCTTAGGGTTAGGTTTAGGGTTAGGGTTAGGGTTACGGAAAGGGTTAGGGTTAGGGTTATGGTTAGGGTAAGGTTTAGGGATAGTCTTATGATTAGGGTAAGGGTTAGGGTTAGGGTTAGGGTTAGCATTAATGTTAGGGTTAGGGTTAGGGTAAAGGTAAGGTTTGGGGTTAAGGTTAGGGTTAGGGTAAGTGTAAGGGATAGGGTTAGGGTTAGGTTTAGGGTTAGGGTTAGGGTAAGGGCAAGGTTTAGGGTTAGGGTTAGGGTGAGGGTTAGAGTTAGGTTTAGGGTAAGGTTAAGGGTCAGGTTTAGGTTAAGGTTAGGTTTATGGTAAGGGTATGGGTTAGGGTTAGGGTTAGGGTTAGGAGTAAGGGTTAGGTTTAGGTTTAGTGTTAGCGTTAAGGTTAAGGTTAGGGGTTAGTGTTAGGGTAAGGGTAAGGGTTAGTATTAGGGTTAGGGGTTAGGGTTAGGGTTAGGATTAGGGTTAGTTTTAGGTTTAGGGTTAAGGTAAGTGTAAGTGTTAGGGTTAGGTTTAGGGTTAGGGTTAGGAATAGGGTAAGGGTTAGGTTAGGTTTAGGGTAAGGGTAAGGTTTAGGGTTAGGTTTAGGGGTAGGTTTAATGTAAGGGTAAGGGTTAGGGTTAGGGTTAGGGTAAGGGTTAGGGTTAGGGTTAGGGTTAATGTTAGGTTTAGGGTTAGTGTAAGGCTTAGGGTTAGGGTTAGGGTTAGGGTAAGGTTTAGGGTTAGTCTTAGTGTTAGGGTAAGGATGAGGGTTAGGGTTAGCATTAAGGTTAGGGTTAGGGTTAGGGTTAGGGTTAGGGTAAGGGTAAGGGTTGGGGTTAGGGTTAGGGTTAGGGCAAAGGTAAGGGTTAGTGTTAGGGTTAGGGTTAGGGTTAGGGTTAGGGTAAGGTTTAGGGTTAGGGTTAGGCTTAGGGTTAGGGTTAGGGTTAGGGTAAATGTAAGGGTTATGTTTAGGGTTACAGTTAGGGTTAAAGTTAGGGTAAGGGTAAGGGTTAGGGTTAAGTTTAGGGTTAGGGTAAGGGTTAGGGTTAGGGTAAGGGTTAGGGTTAGGGTAAGGGTTAGGTTTAGGGTAAGGGTAAGAGTTAGGGTTAGGTTTAGGGTTGGGGTTAAGGTTAGGGTTAGGGTTAGGGTAAGGGTTTGGGTTAGGGTTAGGTTTAGGTTTAGGGGAGGGGTAAGGGTTAGGGTTAGGGTGAGGGTTAGGGTTAGGGTTAGGGGTTAGGGTTCGGGTTAGGGTTAGGGGAAGGGTTAGGGTCAGGGTTAGGGTTAGGGTTAGGTTCATGGTAAGGGTATGGGTTAGAGTTAGGGTTAGGGTTAGTGGGAAGGGTTAGGGTTAGTTTATGGTTAGGGTTGGGTTTAGGGTTAGGTTAAGTGTTAGGGTTAGTGTTACGTTTAGATAAGGGTAGGTGTTAGGGTTAGGGTTAGGGTTAGGGTTAGTCTTAGGGTTAGGGTTTGGGTTAGGGTTAGGGTTAGGGTTAGGGTAAGGGTAAGGGTTAGGGAAGGGTAAGGGTTAGGTTTGGTTTAGGGTAAGGGTAATGTTTAGGGTTAGGTTTAGGGGTAGGGTTTGGGTAATGGTAAGGGTTAGGGTTAGGGTTAGGGCTAGGTTTATGGTTAGGTTTAGGGTAAGTGTAAGGGTTAGGGTTAGGTTTAGGGTTTGGGTTTAGGTAAGGGTTAGGGTAAGGGTAAGGGTTAGGGTTAGGGTTGGGGTTGCGGTTAGGTTTAGGTTTATGAATAGGGTTAGGGTTAGAATTAGGATAAGGGTAAGGGAAAGTGTTAGGGTTATGGTTAGGGTTAGGGTTAGGATGAGGGTAAGGGATAGGGTTAGGGTTAGGGTTAGGGTTAAGGTTAGGGTTAATGTTAGGGTTAGGGTTAGTGTAAGGTAAGGGTTAGGGTTATGATTACGATTAAGGTTAGAGTTAGGGTTAGGGTTAGGGTAAGGGTTAGGGTGAGGGTAAGAGTAAGGGTTAGGTTTAGGGTTAGGGTTAGGGTTAGGATGAGGGTAAGGGATAGGGTTAGGGTTAGCATTAAGGTTAGGGTTAGGGATAGGGGAAGGGTAAGGGTTAAGGTTAGGGTTAAGGTTAGGGTTAGGGGTTAGGTTTAGGGTTAGGGTTACGGTTCGGTTTAGGGTTAGGGTTAGGGTAAGGGTTAGAGTTAGGGGTTAGCTTTAGTGTTTGGGTTAGGGTTAGGGTAAGTTTAGGGTTAGGGTTAGCGTTAGGGTTAGGGTAAGGGTTAGGGTTAGGATTAGGTTTAGGGTTAGGGTTAGGGTAAGGGTAAGGTTTAGGGTTAGAGTTAGGTTTAGGGGTTAGGTTTAGTTTTAGGGTCAGGGTTATGGTAAGTTTTAGGGTTAGGGTTAGCGTTAGGGTTAGGGTAAGGGTTAGGGTTAGGGTTATGTTTAGGGTTAGGGTTAGGGTTAGGGGTTAGGGTTAGGGTTAGGTTTAGGGTTAGGGTAAGGGTTAGGGTTAGTGTTAGGTTTAGATAAGGGTAAGTGTTAGGGTTACGGTTAGGGTTTTTGTTAGGGTTAGGGTTAGTCTTAGGATTAGGGTTAGGGTTAGGGTTACGGAAAGGGTAAGGGTCAGGTTTAGGGTTAGGGTAAGTTTTAGGGATAGTCTTAGGGTTAGGGTAAGGGTTAAGGTTAGGGTTAGGGTTAGCATTAATGTTAGGGTTAGAGTTAGAGTAAGGGTAAGTTTTGGGGTTAAGGTTAGGGTTAGGGTAAGGGGAAGGGTAAGGGTTAGGGTTAGTGTTAGGGTTAGTTTTAGGGTTAGGGTTAGGGCAAGGTTTAGGGTTAGGGTTAGGATGAGGGTTAGGGTTAGGGTTAGAGGTTAGGGTTTGGGTTAGAGTTAGGGTTAGGGTAAGGTTTAGGGTCAGGGTTATGTTAAGGTTAGGTTTATGGTAAGGGTATGGATTAGGGTTAGGGTTAGGCTTAGGGTTAGGGGTAAGTGTTAGGGTTAGCTTTAGTGTTAGGGTAAGGGTAAGATTTAGTTTTAGGGTTAGGAGTTAGGGTTAGGATGAGTGTAAGGATTAGGGTTAAAGTAAAGGTTAGGGGTTAGTGGTAGGGTAAGGGTAAGGGTTAGTATTAGGGTTAGGGGTTAGGTTTAGGGTTAGGATTAGGGTTAATTTTAGGTTTAGGGTTAAGGTAAGTGTAAGTGTTAGGGTTAGGTTTAGGGTTAGGGTTAGGGATAGGGTAAGGGTTAGGTTAGGTTTAGGGTAAGGGTAAGGTTTAGGGTTAGGTTTAGGGGTAGGTTTAATGTAAGGGTAAGGGTTAGGGTTAGGGTTAGGGTAAGGGTTAGGGTTAAGGTTACGTTTAATGTTAGGTTTAGGGTTAGGGTAAGGATTATCGTTAGGGTTAGGGTTAGGGTAAGGTTTAGGGTTACGCTTAGTGTAAGGGTAAGGGTTAGCGTTAGGGTTAGCATTAAGGTTAGGGTTAGGGTTAGGGTAAGGGTTAGGGTTCGGGTTAGGGTTAGGGTTAGGGTAAAGGTAAGTGTTAGTGTTAGGGTTAGGGTTAGGGTTAGGGTTAGGGTAAGGTTTAGGGTTAGGGTTAGGCTTAGGGTTGGGGTTAGGGTTAGGGTAAGCGTAAGGGTTAGGGTTAGGGTTACGGTTAGGGTTAGATTAAGGGTAAGGGTAAGGGTTAGAGTTAAGTTTAGGGTTAGGGTAAGGGTTAAGGTTAGGGTAAGGGGTAGGGTTAGGGTAAGGGTTAGCTTTAGGGTAAGGGTAAGAGTTAGGGTTAGGTTTAGGGTTGGGGTTAAGGTTAGGGTTAGGGTTAGGGTAAGGGTAAGGGTTAGGGTTAGGTTTAGGGTTAGGGGATAGGTAAGGGTTAGGGTTAGGGTGAACGTTAGTGTTAGGGTTAGGGGTTAGGGTTCGGGTTAGGTTTAGGGGAAGGGTTAGGGTCAGGGTTAGGGTTAGGGTTAGGTTTATGGTAAGGGTATGGGTTAGGGTTAGTGTTAGGGTTAGTGGGAAGGGTTAGGGTTAGGTTATGGTTAGGGTTGGGTTTAGGGTTAGGTTAAGTGTTAGGGTTAGTGTTAGGTTTAGATAAGGGTAGGTGTAAGGGTTAGGGTTATTGTTAGGGTTAGTCTTAGGGTTAGGGTTAGGGTTAGGGTTAGGGTTAGGTTTAGGGTAAGGGTAAGGGTTAGGGTTAGGGAAGGGTAAGGGTTAGGTTAGGTTTAGGGTATGGGTAATGTTTAGGGTTAGGTTTAGGGGTAGGGTTTGGGTAAGGGTAAGGGTTAGGGTTAGGGTTAGGGTTAGGGCTAGGTTTATGGTTAGGGTTAGGGTAAGTGTAAGGGTTAGGGTTATGTTTAGGGTTTGGGTTTAGGTAAGAGTTAGGGTAACGGTAAGGGTTAGTGTTAGGGTTGGGGTTACGGTTAGGTTTAGGTGTACGGATAGGGTTAGGGTTAGAGTTAGGGTAAGGGTAAGGGTAAGTGTTAGGGTTAGGGTTAGGGTTAGGGTTAGGATGAGGGTAAGGGATAGGGTTAGGGTTAGGGTTAGGGTTAAGGTTAGGGTTAGTGTTAGGGTTAATATGAGTGTAAGGTAAGGGTTAGGGTTATGGTTACAGTTAAGGTTAGAGTTAGCGTTAGGGTTAGGGTAAGGGTTAGGGTTAGGGTTAGGGTAAGGGTTAGGTTTAGGGTTAGGGTTAGGATTAGTTTTAGGTTTAGGGTAAGGGTAAGGGATAGGGATAGGGTTAGGGTTAGGGTTAGAGTTAGGTTTAGGGTTAGGGTAAAGGTAAGGGTTAGTGTTAGGGTTAGGGTTATGGAAAGGGTACGGTAAGGTTTAAGGTTAGGTTTAGGGTAAGGATAAGTTTTAGGGTTAGGGTTAGGGTAAAGGTAAGGGTTGGGATTAGGGTTAGGGTTAGGGTTAGGGATAGGGTTAGTCTTACGGTTAGGGTTAGGTTTAGGGTTAGGGTTACGGAAAGGGTAAGGGTTAGGGTTAGGTTTAGGGTAAGGTTTAGGGATAGTCTTAGGGTTAGGGTAAGGGTTAGGGTTAGGGTTAGGGTTAGCATTAAGTTTAGGGTTAGGGTAAGGGAAAGGGTTAGGGTTAGGTTTAGGGTTAGGGTTAGGGTAAGGGCAAGGTTTAGGGTTAGGTTTAGGGTAAGGGTTAGGGTTTGGGTTAGGGTTAGGTTTAGGGTTAGGGTTAGGGTTAGGGTAAGGGTTAGGGTTAGGGATAGGGTTAGTGTTAGGGTTAGGTTTAGGGTTAGGGTTAGGGTTAGGGTTAGGTTTATGGTAAGGGTATGGGTGAGGGTTAGGCTTAGGGTTAGGGGTAAGGGTTAGGATGAGTGTAAGGATTAGGGTTAAGTTTAAGGTTAGGGGTTAGTGTTAGGGTAAGGGTAAGGGTTAGGATTAGGGTTAGAGGTTAGGGTAAGTGTTAGGATTAGGGTTAGTTTTAGGTTTAGGGTTAAGGTAAGTGTAAGTGTTAGGGTTACGTTTAGTGTTAGGGTTAGGGATATGGTAAGGGTTAGGTTAGGTTTAGGGTAAGGGTAAGGTTTAGGGTTAGGTTTAGTGGTAGGTTTAATGTAAGTGTAAGGCTTAGGATTAGGGTTAGGGTAAGGGTTAGGGTTAGGGTTAGGGTTAATGTTAGGTTTAGGTTTGGTGTTAGTGTAAGGGTTAGGGTTAGGGTTATGGTTAGCATTAAGGTTAGGGTTAGGGTTAGGGTAAGGGCAAGGGTTAGGGTTAGGGTTAAGGTTAGGGTTAGGGGATAGGGTTAGGGTTAGGGTTACGGTTAGGTTTAGTGTTAGGGTTAGGTTTAGGGTTAGGGTTAGGGTAAGGTTTAGGTTTAGGGTTAGGGTTAGCATTGAGGTAAGGGTTAGGGTTAGGGTTAGGGTTAGGGTTAGGGTTAAGGTTAGGGTTAGGGGTAAGGGTTAGGGTTTGGGTTACGGTTAGGTTTAGGGTTAGGGTTAGGGTAAGGGTAAGGGTTAGGTTTAGGGTTAGTGTTAGGATTAGGTTTAGGGTTAAGGTTAGGGTAAGGGTAAGGGTTAGGGTTAGAGTTAGAGTTAGGGTAAGGTTTAGGGTTAGGGTTAGGGTTAGGGTTAGGGTAAGGGTAAGGGTTACTGTTAGGTTTAGGGTTAGGTGTTAGTTTTAGGGTTAGGGTTAGGGTTAGGGTAAGTTTTAGGGTTAGGGTTAGCGTTAGGGTTAGGGTAAGGGTTAGGGTTAGGGTTAGGATTAGTGTTAGGGTTAGGGTAAGGGTTAAGGTTAGGGTTAGGGTTAGGGCAAGGGTTAGGGTTAGAGTTATGGTAAGAGAAAGTGATAGGGTTAGGATATGGTTAGGGTTAAGGTTAGTTTGTGGGTAAGGTTTAGGGTAAGGGTTAGGTTTAGGGTTAGGGTTAGGGTTTAGGGTTAGGGTTAGGGTTAGATCTAGGGTTAGGGTAAGGGTAAGGTTTAGTGTTAGGGTTAGAGTTAGAATTAAGTTAAGGGTAAGGGTTAGGGATAGGGTTAGGTTTACGGTAAGGTTTAGGGTTAGGTTTAGGATAAGGGTAAGGTTTTGGGTTAGGCTTAGGTTAAGAATTAGGGTTAGGGTAAGGGTTAGGGTTAGGTTTAGGTTTGGGTTTAGTGTTAAGGTTAGGGTAAGGTTAAGGGTTAGGTTTAGGGTTAGGTTTAGGGTTAGGGTTAGGGTTAGGGTTATGGTAAGGTTTAGGGTAAGGTTTAGGTTTAGGGTTAGGGTTATGTTTAGTATTAGGTTTAGGGTAAGGGTAAGGGTTGGGATAGGGTTAGGGTTAGGTTTAGGGTTAGGGTAAGGGTTAGGGTTAGGTTTAGGGTAAGGATAAGGTTTAGGGTTAGAGTTAGGTTTAGGGTTAGGGTAAAGGTAAGGGTTAGGGTTAGGGTTAGGGTTATGGAAAGGGTAAGGTAAGGGTTAGGGTTAGGTTTAGGGTAAGGATAAGTTTTAGGGTTAGGGTTAGGGTAAGGGTAAGGGTTAGGGGTAGGGTTAGGGTTAGGGTAAGGTTTAGGGATAGTCTTAGGGTTAGGGTAAGGATTAGGGTTAGGGTTAGGGTTAGCATTAATGTTAGGGTTAGGTTTAGGGTAAGGGTAAGGTTTGAGGTTAAGGTTAGGGTTAGGGTAAGGGTAAGGGTTAGGGTTAGGGTTAGGGTTAGGGTTAGGTTTAGGGTTAGGGTTAGGGTAAGGGCAAGGTTTAGGGTTAGGGTTAGCGTTAGGATTAGGGTAAGGAGTAGGGTTAGGGTAAGGGTAAGGTTTAAGGTTAGGTTTATGGTTAGGGTTAGGGTTAGAGAAAGGGTAAGGTTTAGGGTTAAGATTAGGGTTAGGGTAAGGATTCGGGTTAGTGTTAGGGTTAGGGTAAGGGTTAGAGTTAGGGTTAGGGTTAGCATTAAGTTTATGGTTAGGGTTAGGGTAAGGGAAAGGGTTAGGTTTAGGTTTAGGGTTAGGATTAGGGTAAGGGCAAGGTTTAGGGTTAGGGTTAGGTTAAGGATTAGGGTTAGGGTTAGGGTTAGGGTAAGGGTTAGGGTTAGGGATAGGATTAGTGTTAGGGTTAGGTTTAGGGTTAGGGTTAGGGTAAGGGTAAGGGTTAGGGTTAGGATTAGGTTTAGAGTTAGGGTAAGTGTTAGGGTTAGGGCTAGGTTTAGGCTTAGCATTAAGTTTAGGGTTAGGTTTAGGGTAAGGGTTAGGTTTAGGCTTAGGTTTAGGGTAATGGTAAGAGTTACGGTTAGGTTTAGGGTTGGGGTTAAGTTTATTGTTACGTTTAGGGTAAGGGTAAGGGTTAGGTTTAGAATTAGGGTTAGGGGAAGGGTAAGGGTTAGAGTTAGGGTGAGGGTTAGGGTTAGGGTTAGGAGTTAGGGTTCGGGTTAGACTTAGGGTAGGGTAAGGTTTAGGGTCAGGGTTAGGGTTAGGGTTAGGTTTATGGTAAGGGTATGGGTTAGGGTTAATGTTAGGGTTAGGGGTAAGGGTTAGGTTGAGGGTAAGGATTAGGGTTAAGGTTAAGGTTAGGGGTTAGTGTTAGGGTAAGGGTAAGGGATAGGATTAGGGTTAGGGGTTAGGGTAAGTGTTAGGATTAGGGTTAGTTTTAGGTTTAGGTTAAGGTAAGTGTAAGTGTTAGGGTTACGTTTAGGTTTAGGGTTAGGGATAGGGTAAGGGTTAGGTTAGGTTTAGGGTAAGGGTAAGGTTTAGGGTTAGGTTTAGGGGTAGGTTTAATGTAAGGGAAAGGCTTAGGATTAGGGTTAGGGTAAGGGTTAGGGTAAGGGTTAGGGTTAGGGTTAATGTTAGGTTTAGGTTTAGGGTAAGGTTTAGGTTTAGGGTTAGGGTAAGGGTAAGGGTTAGGTTTAGGGTTAGGGTTAGGATTAGGTTTAGGGTTAAGGTTAGGGTAAGGGTAAGGGTTAGGGTTAGAGTTAGAGTTAGAGTAAGGTTTAGGGTTAGGGTTAGGGTTACTGTTCGGGTTAGGGTAATGTTAAGGGTTAGGGTTAGGTTTAGGGTTAGGGGTTAGTTTTAGGGTTAGTTTTAGGGTTAGGGTAAGTTTTAGCGTTAGGGTTAGCGTTAGGGTTAGGGTAAGGGTTAGGGTTAGGGTTAGGGTTAATGTTAGGGTTAGGGTAAGGGTTAGGGTTAGGGTTAGGGTAAGGTTTAGGGATAGTCTAAGGGTTAGGGTAAGGGTTAGGGTTAGGGTTAGGGTTAGCATTAATGTTAGGGTTAGGGTTGGGGTAAGGGTTAGGGTTAGGGTAAGGGTAAGGGTTAGTGTTAGGGTTAGTGTTAGGTTTAGGGTTGAGGTTAAGTTTATTGTTAGGGTTAGGGTAAGTGTATGGGTTAGGGTTAGGTTTAGGGTTAGGGTAAGAGTTAGGGTTAGGGATACGATTAGGGTTAGGTTTATGGTTATGGTTAGGGTTAGCGTTAGGGTTAGGGTTAGGGTTAGGGTTAGGTTTAGGCTTAGGGTAAGGAGTAGCGTTAGGGTAATGGTAACGTTTAAGGTTAGGTTTATGGTTAGGGTTAGGGTTAGGGAAAGGGTAAGGGTTAGGTTTAGGATTAGGGTTAGGGTAAGGATTAGGTTTAGGGTTAGGTTAGGGTAAGGGTTAGGGTTAGGGTTAGGGTTAGGGTTAGCATTAAGTTTAGGGTTAGGGTTAGGGTAAGGGAAAGGGTTAGGTTTAGGTTTAGGGTTAGGATTAGGGAAAGGGTAAGGTTTAGGGTTAGGGTTAGGGTAAGTGTTAGGGTTAGGGTTAGGGTTAGGTTTAGGGTTAGGGTTAGGGTTAGGGTAAGGGTTAGGGTTAGGGATAGGGTTAGTGTTAGGGTTAGGTTTAGGGTTAGGTTTAGGGTAAGGGTAAGCGTTACGGTTAGGGTTAGGGTTGGGTTTAAGGTTAGAGTTAGGGTAAGGGTAAGCGTTAGGGTTAAGTTTACGGTTAGGATTAAGTTTAGGGTTAGGGTAATGTTTAGGGTTAGGGTAAGGTTTAGGGTTAGGGTTAGGTTTAGGGTAAGGGTAACAGTTACGGTTAGGTTTAGGGTTAGGGTTAGGGGAAGGGTAAGGGTTAGAGTTAGGGTGAGGGTTAGGGTTAGGGTTAGGGGTTAGGGTTCGGGTTAGAGTTTGGGTAGGGTAAGGTTTAGGGTCAGGGTTAGGGTTAGGGTTAGGTTTATGGTAAGGGTATGGGTTAGGGTTAGGGTTAGGGTTAGGGGTAAGGGTTAGGATGAGGGTAAGGATTAGGGTTAAGGTTTAGGTTAGGGGTTAGTATTAGGGTAAGGGTAAGGGTTAGGATTAGGGTTAGGGATTAGGGTAAGTGTTAGGATTAGGGTTAGTTTTAGGTTTAGGGTTAAGGTAAGTGTAAGTGTTAGGGTTACGTTTAGGGTTAGGATTAGGGATAGGGTAAGGGTTAGGTTAGGTTTAGGGTAAGGGTAAGGTTTAGGGTTAGGTTTAGGGGTAGGTTTAATGTAAGGGTAAGGCTTAGGATTAGGGTTAGGGTAAGGGTTAGGGTTAGGGTTAGGGTTAATGTTAGGTTTAGGTTTAGGGTTAGGGTAAGGGTTAGGTTTAGGGTTAGGGTTAGCATTGAGGTAAGGGTTAGGGTTAGGGTAAGGGTAAGGGTTAGGGTTAGGGTTAAGGTTAGGGTTAGGGGTTAGGATTAGGGTTTGGGTTACGGTTAGGTTTAGTGTTATGTGTAGGGTGAGGGTAAGGGTTAGATTTAGGGTTAGGGTTAGGATTAGGTTTAGGGTTAAGGTTAGGGTAAGTGTAAGGCTTAGGGTTAGAGTTAGAGTTAGGGTAAGGTTTAGGGTTAGGGTTAGGGTTAGGGTTAGGGTAAGTTTTAGGGTTAGGGTTAGCGTTAGGGTTAGGGTAAGGGTTAGGGTTAGGGTTAGGGTTAGTGTTATGGTTAGTGTAAATGTTAGGGTTAGGGTTAGGGTTAGGGTAAGGGTTATGGTTAGGGTTATGGTATGAGAAAGGGATAGGGTTAGGTTAGGGTTAGGGTTAAGGTTAGTTTGTGGGTAAGGTTTAGTGTAAGGGTTAGGTTTAGGGTTAGGGTTAGGGTTAGATGTAGGGTTAGGGTAAGGGTAAGGTTTAGTGTTAGGGTTAGAGTTAGAGTTAAGGTAAGGGTTAGGGTTAGGATTAGGTTTACGGTAATGTTTAGGGTTAGGTTTAGGGTAAGGGTAAGTATTAGGGTTAGGTTTAGGTTAAGAGTTAGGGTTAGGGTAAGGGTTAGGGTTAAGTTTAGGGTTGGGTTTAGTGTTAAGGTTAGGGTAAGGTTAAGGGTTAGGTTTAGGGTTAGGTTTAGGGTTAGGTTTAGGGTTAGGTTTATAGTAAGGGTTAGGGTAAGGTTTAGGTTTAGGATTAGGGTTAGGTTTAGTTTTAGGTTTAGGGTAAGTGTAAGGGTTAGGGATAGGGTTAGGGTTAGGTTTAGGGTTAGGTTAAGGGTTAGGGTTAGGTTTAGGGTAAAGATAAGGTTTAGGGTTAGAGTTAGGTTTAGGGTTAGGGTAAAGGTAAGGGTTAGGGTTAGGGTTAGGGTTATGGAAAGGGTAATGTAAGGGTTAGGGTTAGGTTTAGGGTAAGGGTAAGGTTTAGGGTTCGGGTTAAGGTTAGGGTTAGGGGATAGGGTTAGGGTTAGGGTTACGGTTAGGTTTAGTGTTAGGGTTAGGTTTAGGGTTATGGTTAGGGTAAGGGTTAGGTTTAGGGTTAGGGTTAGCATTGAGGTAAGGTTTAGGTTTAGGGTAAGGGTAAGGGTTAGGGTTAGGGTTAAGCTTAGGGTTAGGGGTTAGGGTTTGGGTTACGGTTAGGTTTAGGGTTAGGTTTAGGGTAAGGGTAAGGGTTAGGTTTAGGGTTAGGGTTAGGATTAGGTTTAGGGTTAAGGTTAGGGTAAGGGTAAGGGTTAGGGTTAGAGTTAGTGTTAGGGTAAGGTTTAGGGTTATGGTTAGGGTTAGGGTAAGGGTAAGGGTTAGGGTTAGGTTTAGGGTTAGGGGTTAGTTTTAGGGTTATGGTTAGGGTTAGGGTTAGGGTTAGGGTTAGGGTAGGGCAAGCCTTAGGGTGAGGGTTAGGGTTAGGGTAAGGGTTAGGGTTAGGGTTAGGGTTAGCATTAGGGTTAGGGTAAGTGTTAGGGTTAGGGTTAGGGTTAGTGTTACGGTTAGGGTAAGGGTTAGGGTTAGGCTTAGGGTAAGGGTTATGGTTAGGGTTATGGTAAGAGAAAGGGATAGGGTTAGGTTAGGGTTAGGGTTAAGGTTAGTTTGTGGGTAAGGTTTAGGGTAAGCGTTAGGTTTAGGGTTAGGGTTAGGGTTTAGGGTTACTGTTAGGGTTAGATCTAGGGTTAGGGTAAGGGTAAAGTTTTGTGTTAGGTTTAGAGATAGAGTTAAGGTAAGGGTAAGGGTTAGGGTTAGGGTTAGGGTTTGGTTTACGGTAAGGGTTAGGTTTAGGTTTAGTGTAAGGGTAAGGTTTAGGGTTAGGTTTAGGTTAAGAGTTAGGGTTAGGGTAAGGGTTAGGGTTAGGTTTAGGGTTGGGTTTAGTGTTAAGGTTAGGGTAAGGTTAAGGGTTAGGTTTATGGTTAGGTTTAGGGTTATGGTTAGGGTTATGGTAAGGGTCAGGGTAAGGTTTAGGTTTAGGGTTAGGGTTGGGTATAGTTTTAGGTTTAGGGTAAGGGTAAGGGTTAGGGATAGGGTTAGGGTTAGGTTTAGGGTTAGGGTAAGGGTTAGGGTTAGGTTTAGTGTAAGGATAAGGTTTAGGGTTAGAGTTAGGTTTAGGGTTAGGGTAAAGGTAAGGGTTAGGGTTAGGGTTAGGTTTAGGGTTAGGTTTATGTTTAGGGTTAGGGTAAGTGTAAGGGTTAGGGTTAGGGTTATGGTAGGAGAAAGGGATAGGGTTTGGTTAGGGTTTAGGGTTAAGGCTAGGGTTAGAGGTAGGGTTAGGGTAAGGGTAAGGTTTAGGGTTAGGGTTAGAGTTAGGGTTAAGGTAAGGGTAAGGGTTAGGGTTAGGTTTAGGGTTGGTTTTAATGTTAGAGTTAGGGTTAGGATAATGGTAAAGGTGAGGGTTAGGGTTAGGGTTAGTGTAAGGGTTATGGTTATGGTTAGGGTTAGGGTGAGTGTTAGGGTTAGGGTTAGGGTGATGTGTTAGGGTTAGGGTTATGGTTAGGATAAGGGTTAGGGTGAGGTTTAGGGTAAGGGTTAGGGTTAGGGTAAGGGTAAGGGTTATGGTTATGTTTAGGGCTAGGGTTAGTGCAAGGGGTTAGGTTTAGGGTTAGGTTTAGG
>JANJXV010000038.1:11355000-11377500 GCA_024803745.1 Megascapheus bottae
TTATTGTGAGGGTTAAGGTTATGGTTATGGTTAGGGTTAGGGTTAGTTTTAGGGTTAGGTAGGGTAAGGGAAAAGGTTAGGGTTAGTGTTAGGGTTAGGTTTAGAGTTAGGGTAAGGGTTAGGGTTAGGGATAGGGTCAGGGTTAGGGTTAGGGTTAGGGTTAGGGTTAGGTTTATGGTTAGGGTTAGGGTAAGGGTAAGGGTTAGGGTTAGGGTTAGGTTTAGGGTTGTGGTTAAGGTTAGGGTTACGGTCACAGCAAGGGTAAGGTTTAGGCTTAGGGTTAGGGTAAGGGTAAGGGTTAGGGTTAGGATTAGGGTTAAGTTTTGGGTTAGGGTTAGGGCAAGGGAAAGGTTTCGGTTAGGGTTAGTGTTAGGGTAAGGGTTAAGGTTAGGTAGGGTAAGGGTAAGGTTTAGGGTTAGGGTTAGGGATAGGGTTAAGGTAAGGGTTAGGGTTAGGGATAGTGTTAGTGTTAGGGTTAGGTTTAGGGTTAGAGTTAGGGTAAGGGTAAGGGTTAGGGTTAGGGTAAGGGTTAGGGTTAGGGTTAGGGATAGAGTTAGGTATAGGGTCATTGTTATGGTAAGGGTAAGGGTTAGGGTTAGGGTTAGGGTTAGGTTTAGGGTTAGGGTAAGGGTTAGGGTTAGGGTTAGGGTTATGGTTAGGGTTAGGGTTAAGGTAAGGGTTAGGTTTAGGTTTACGGTAAGGGTAAGTTTTAGGGTTAGAGTTAGGGTTACAGTTAGGGTTAAGTTAAGGTTTAGGGTTAGTGTAAGTGTAAGGTTGAGGTTTAGGGTTACGGTTAGGGTTAGGGTTAGGGAAAGGGTAAGGGTTAGGTTTAGGGTTAGGGTAAGGATTAGGGTTAGGGTTAGGGTTAGGGTAAGGATTAGTGTTAGGGTTACGGGTAGGGTAAGGTTTAGGTTTAGGGTTACGGTTAGGGTTAGCATTAAGTTTAGGGTTAGGGTTAGGGTAATGGAAAGGGTTAGGGTTAGGTTTAGGGTTAGTGTTAGGTTCAGGGTAAGGGTAAGGATTAGGGTTAGGGTTAGGGTTAGAGTTAGGTTTAGGGTTATTGTTAGGGTAATGGTAAGGGTTAGGGTTAGGGTTCGGTTTAGGGTTAGGGTAAGGGTTAGGGTTAGGGTTAGAATTAGGGTAAGGGTAAGGGTTAGAGTTAGGGTTAGGGTAAGGGTTAGGGTTAGGGGTTAGGGTTAGGGTAAGATTTAGGGTTAGGGTAAGGGTTAGGGTTAGGGTTTAGGATTAGCGTTAGGATTAGGGTAAGGGTAAGGGTAAGGGTTAGGGTTAGGGTTAGGGTTAGATTTAGTGTTAGCGTTAGGGCTATGGTTAGGGTGAGAGAAAGTGTTAGGGTGAGGTTTAGGGTTAGGGTTAGGGTTAGAGTAAGGGTAAGGGTTAGTGTTAGGGTTAGAGTTAGGTGTAAAGATTAGGGTTAGGATTAGGGTTAGGGTAAGGGTAAGGTTTAGGTTTAGGGTTAGGGTTTAGGGTTAAGGCTAAGTTTAGGGTTAGGGTTAAGGTAAGTGTAAGGGTTAGGTTAAGGTTAGGGTTAGGGTTATGGATAGGGTAAGGGTTAGGGTTAGGTTTAGGGTAAGGGTAAGGTTTAGGATTAGGGTTAGGGTTAGGGTTAGGGTTCGGTAAGAGTAAGTGTTAGGGTTAGGGTTAGGGTAAGGGTTAAGATGAGGGTAATGGTTAGAGTTAGGGTTAAGTTTAGGGGTTAGGGTTAGGGTAAGGGTAAGGATTAGGGATAGGGTTAGGGGTTAGTGTTAGGGTTAGGGTAGGGTGAGTTTTAGGGTTAGGGTTAGGATAAGGGTAAGGGTTAGGTTTAGGGTTAGGGTTACGGTTAAGTTTAGGTTTAGGGTTAGGGTTAGGGTTAGGGTTAGGGTTCGGCTAAGAGGTAGGGTTAGGGTTAGGGTTAGAGTAAGGGTTAGCGTTAGGGCTAGCATTAAGGTTAGGGTTAGGGTAAGGGTAAGGGTTAGGTTTAGGTATAAGGTTACGGTAAGGGTAAGGGTTAGGTTGAGGGTAAGTGTTAGGCTTTGGATTATGGTTAGGGTTAGGGTAAGGGTAAGTGTTAGGGTTAGAGTTAGGGTTAGGTATAAGGTTTAGGGTTAGGGTTAGGGTTAGGGTAAGGATAAGGTTAAGGGTTAGGGTTAGGTTTAGTGTAAGGGTAAGGATTAGGGTTTGGGTTAGGGTTAAGTTTGGGGTAAGGGTTAGAGTAAGGGAAGGGGTTAGGGTTAGAGTGAGGCTTAGTGTTAGTGTAAGGGTAGGGTTAGGGTAAGGGTAAGGGTTAGGATTAAGGTTAGGGTTAGGGTTAGGGTTAGGGTAAGGATCAGGGTTAGGGTAATTGTTAGGGTTAGGGTTAGGGGTAGGGTTAGGTGTATTGTTAGGGTTCGGTTAAGGATAAGGGTTAGGGTTAAGTTTAGGGTTGGGTTTAAGGTTAGAGTTAGGGTTAGGATTAGGGTAAGGGTAAGGGTTAGGGTTAGGTTTAGGGTTGGGTTTAAGGTTAGAGTTATGGTTAGGATAAGATTAAGGGTGAGGGTTAGGTTTAGGGTTAGTGTAATGGTTAGGGTTAGCGTTAGGGTTAGGTTGAGTGTTAGGGTTAGGTTTAGGGTTAGGTGTTAGGGTTAGGGTAATTTTAGGGTAAGGGTTAGGGTTAGGGTTAGGGTAAGGGTTAGGGTTAGGTTTAGGGTAAGTGTAAGGGTTAGAGTTAGGGTTAGGCTTAGGGTTAGGGTTAGGGGTTAGGGTTAGGGTTAGGTTTAGGATTAGGATAAGTGTTAGGGTTAGTGTTAGGTTTAGATAAGGATAAGTGTTAGGGTTAGGGTTAGGGTTAGGGTTAGTCTTAGGGTTAGGGTTAGGGTTAGGGTTACGGAAAGGGTAAGGGTTAGGGTTAGGGTTAGGGTAAGGTTTAGGGTTAGTCTTAGGGTTAGGTAAGGGTTAGGGTTATGGTTAGCATTAAGGTTAGGGTTAGTGTTAGGGTAATGGTAAGGGTTGGGGTTAGGGTTAGGGTTAGGGTAAGGGTAAGGGTTAGTGTTAGGGTTAGGGTTAGGGTTAGGTTTAGGGTTAGGGTTAGGGTAAGGGCAAGGTTTAGGTATAGGGTTAGGTTTAGGGTTAGGGTAAGGGTTAGGGTTAGGTAGGGTAAGGGTAAGGATTAAGGTTAGGATTAGGGTTAGGGTTAGGGAAAGGTTTAGGGTTAGGGTTAGGGTAAGGGCAAGGTTAAGGTACAGGGTTAGGGTTAGGGTTAGGGTTAGGGTTAGGGTAAGGGTTAGGGTTAGGGTTAGGGTTAGTGTGAGGGTTAGGGTTAAAATTATGGTTAGGGTTATGGAAAGGGTAAGGTAAGGGTTAGGGTTAGGTTTAGGGTAATGATAAGGTTTAGGGTTTGGGTTAGGGTTAAGGTAAGGGTAAGGGTTGGGATTAGGGTTAGGGTTAGGGTAAGGGTAAGGGTTAGGATTAGGGTTAGGTTTAGGGTTAGGTTTATGTTTAGGGTTAGGGTAAGGGTAATGGTTAGGGTTAGGGTTAGTGTTAGGGTTAAGATTATGGTTAGGGTTAGGGTAAGGGTAAGGGTTATGGTTAGGGTTATGGTAAGAGAAGTGGATAGGGTTAGGTTAGGGTTAGGGTTAAGGTTAGTGTTAGGGTAAGGTTTAGGTTTAGGGTTAGCATTAGGGTTAGGGTAAGGTTTAGGGTTAGGGTTAGGGTTAGGGTTAGGTTTAGGTTTAGGGTTAGGGTAAGGGTAAGTGTTAGGGATAGAGTTATGATTAGGGTTAGTTTTAGGGTTAGGGTAAGGGTTAGGGTTAGGTTTAAGGTAAGGATAAAGTTTAGGGTTAGGGTTAGGGTTAGGGTAAGGGTAAGGTTTAGGGTTAGGGTTAGTGTTAGGGTTAGGGTTAGGATTATGGTTAGGGTTAGGGTAAGGGTAAGGGTTAGGGTTAGAATTAGGGTTAGGGTTTAGGGTTAGGGCTAGGGTTAGAGCTAGGGTTAGGGTAAGGGTAAGGTTTAGGGTTAGGTTTAGAGTTAGGGTTAAGGTAAGGGTAAGGGTTAGGGTTAGGTTTAGGGTTGGGTATCAGGTTAGAGTTAGGGTTAGGATAATGGTAAAGGTGAGGGTTAGGGTTAGGGTTAGTGTAATGCTTATGGTTATGGTTAGGGTTAGGGTGAGTGTTAGGGTTAGGGTTAGGGTTAGGTGTTAGGGTTAGGGTTATGGTTAGGGTAAGGGTTAGGTTTAGGTTTAGGGTAAGTGTTAGGTTTAGGGTTAGGGTTAGGGTAAGGCTAAGGGTTAGGGTTATGTGTAGGGTTAGGGTTAGGGTTAGGGGTTAGGGTTAGGGTTAGGTTTAGGGTTAGGGTAAGGGTTAGGGTTAGTGTTAGGTTTAGATAAGTGTAAGTGTTATGGTTAGGGTTAGGGTTCGGGTTAGGTTTAGTCTTAGGTTTAGGGTTAGGGTTAGGGTTAGGGAAAGGGTAAGGGTTAGGCTTAGGGTTAGGGTTAGGGTAAGGTTTAGGGATAGTCTTAGGGTTAGGGTAAGGGTTAGGTTTAGGTTTAGGGTTAGCATTAAGGTTAGGGTTAGTGTTAGGGTAAGGGTAAGGTTTGGGGTTAAGGTTAGGGTTAGGGTAAGGGTAAGGGTTAGGGTTAGGATTAGGGTTAGGTTTAGGGTTAGGGTTAGGGCAAGGGAAAGGTTTCGGGTTAGGGTTAGGGTTAGGGTAAGGGTTAGGGTTAGGTAGGGTAAGGGTAAGGTTTAGGGTTAGGGTTAGGGATAGGGTTAGGGTAAGGGTTAGGGTTAGGGATAGTGTTAGTGTTAGGGTTAGGTTTAGGGTTAGAGTTAGGGTAAGGGTAAGGGTTAGGGTTATGGTTAGGGTTAGGGTTAGAGTTAGTGTAAGGGTAAGGGTTAGGGTTAAGTTAAGGGTTAGGATTAAGTTTAGGGTTAGGGTAATGGTTAGGATTAGGGCAAGGGTTAGGGTTAGGTTTAGGTTTAGGTTTAGGGTAAGGGTAAGTGTTAGGTTTAGGTTTAGGGTTTAGGTTAAGTTTATTGTTAGGGTTAGGGTAAGGGTAAGGGTTAGGTTTAGGATTAGGGTTAGGGGAAGGGTAAGGGTTACGGTTAGGGTGAGGGTTAGGGTTAGGGTTAGGGGATAGGGTTCGTGTTAGAGTTAGGGTTAGGGTAAGATTTAGGGTCAGGATTAGGTTAAGGTTCAGTTTATGATAAGGGTATGGGTTAGGGTTAGGGTTAGGGTTAGGGGTAAGGATTAGGGTTAGGTTTAGTGTTAGCGTAAGGGTTAGGGTCAGGATTAGGGTTAGGGGTTAGGGTTAGGGTTAGGGTTAGTTTTAGGTTTAGGGTTAAGGAAAGTGTAAGTGTTAGGGTTAGGTTTAGGGTTAGGGTTAGGGATAGATTAAGGGTTAGTTTAGGTTTAGGGTAAGGGTAAGGTTTAGGGTTAGGTTTAGGGTTAGGTTTAATGTAAGGGTAAGGGTTAGGGTTAGGGTTAGGGTATGGGTTAGGGTTAGGGTTAGTGTTAGGTTTAGGGTTAGGGTAAGGGTTAGGGTTAGGGTTATGGTAAGGTTTAGGTTTAGTCTTAGTGTTAGGGTAAGGGTTAGTTTTAGGGTTCGGATAAAGTTTAGGGTTAGGGTTAGGTTTAATGTAAGGGTAAGGGTAAGGGTAAGGGTTAGGGTTAGGGTTAGGGTTAGGGTTTAGGGTTAGGGCTAGGGTTAGAGCTAGGGTTAGGGTAAAGGTAAGTTTTAGGTTTAGGGTTAGAGTTCGGGTTAAGGTAAGGGTAAGAGTTAGGGTTAGGTTTAGGGTTGGGATTACGGTTAGAGTTAGGGTTAGGATAATGGTAAAGGTGAGGGTTAGGGTTAGGGTTAGTGTAAGGGTTATGGTTATGGTTAGGGTTAGGGTGAGTGTTAGGGTTAGGGTTAGGGTGAGGTGTTAGGGTTAGGGTTATGGTTAGGGTAAGGGTTAGGGTTAGGGTTAGGGTAAGGGTTAGGGTTAGGGTTAGGGTTAGGGTAAGGGTAAGTGTTAGGGTTATGTTTAGGGTTAGGGTTAGAGTTAGGGGTTAGGTTTAGGGTTAGATTCAGGGTTAGGGTAAGGGTTAGGGTTTTTGTTAGGTTTAGATAAGGGTAAGTGTTAGGGTTAGGGTTAGGGTTCGTGTTAGGTTTAGGTTTAGTCTTAGGGTTAGGTTTAGGGTTAGGGTTAGGGTTACGGAAAGGGTTAGGGTTAGGGTTAGGGTTAGGGTAAGGTTTAGGGATAGTCTTATGGTTAGGGTAAGGGTTAGGGTTAGGGTTAGGGTTAGCATTAATATTAGGGTTAGGGTTAGGGTAAGGGTAAGTTTTGGGGTTAAGGTTAGGGTTAGGGTAAGGGTAAGGGATAGGGTTAGGTTTAGGTTTAGGGTTAGGGTTAGGGTAAGGGCAAGGTTTAGGGTTAGGGTTAGGGTGAGGGTTAGGGTTAGGGTTAGGGGTTAGGGTTCGGGTTAGAGTTAGGTTTAGGGTAAGGTTAAGGGTCAAGTTTAGGTTAAGGTTAGGTTTATGGTAAGGGTATGGGTTAGGGTTAGTGTTAGGGTTAGGGGTAAGGGTTAGGTTTAGGTTTAGTGTTAGAGTTAAGGTTAAGATTAGGGGTTAGTGTTAGGGTAAGGGTAAGGGTTAGTATTAGGGTTAGGGGTTAGGGTTAGGGTTAGGATTAGGGTTAGTTTTAGATTTAGGGTTAAGTGTAACTGTTAGGGTTAGGTTTAGGGTTAGGGTTAGGGATAGGGTAAGGGTTAGGTTAGGTTTAGGGTAAGGGTAAGGTTTAGGGTTAGGTTTAGGGGTAGGTTTAATGTAAGGGTAAGGGTTAGGGTTAGGGTTAGGGTAAGGGTGAGGGTTAGGGTTAGGGTTAGGGTTAATGTTAGGTTTAGGGTTAGGGTAAGGCTTAGGGTTAGGGTTAGGGTTAGGATAAGGTTTACGGTTAATCTTAGTGTTAGGGTAAGGATTAGGGTTAGGGTTAGCATTAAGGTTAGGGTTAGGGTTAGGGTTAGGGTAAGGGTAAGGGTTGGGGTTAGGGTTAGGGTTAGGGCAAAGGTAAGGGTTAGTGTTAGGGTTAGGGTTAGGGTTAGGGTTAGGGTAAGGTTTAGGGTTAGGGTTAGGCTTAGGGTTAGGGTTAGGGTTAGGGTAAAGGTAAGGGTTATGTTTAGGGTTACAGTTAGGGTTAAAGTTAGGATAAGGGTAAGGGTTAGGGTTAAGTTTAGGGTTAGGGTAAGGTTAGGGTTAGGGTAAGGGTTAGGGTTAGGGTAAGGGTTAGGTTTAGGGTAAGGGTAAGAGTTAGGGTTAGGTTTAGGGTTGGGGTTAAGGTTAGGGTTAGGGTTATGGTAAGGGTAAGGGTTAGGGTTAGGTTTAGGGTTAGGGGAGGGGTAAGGGTTAGGGTTAGGGTGAGGGACAGGGTTAGGAATAGGGGTTAGGGTTCGGGTTAGGGTTAGGGGAAGGGTTAGGGTCAGGGTTAGGGTTAGGGTTAGGTTTATGGTAAGGGTATGGGTTAGGGTTAGGGTTAGGGTTAGTGGGAAGGGTTAGGGTTAGTTTATGGTTAGGGTTGGGTTTAGGGTTAGGTTAAGTGTTAGGGTTAGTGTTAGGTTTAGATAAGGGTAGGTGTTAGGGTTAGGGTTAGGGTTAGGGTTAGTCTTAGGGTTAGGGTTTGGGTTAGGGTTAGGGTTAGGGTTAGGGTAACGGTAAGGGTTAGGGATGGGTAAGGTTTAGGTTAGGTTTAGGGTAAGGGTAATGTTTAGGGTTAGGTTTAGGGGTAGGGTTTGCGTAATGGTAAGGGTTAGGGTTAGGGTTAGGGCTAGGTTTATGGTTAGGGTTAGGGTAAGTGTAAGGGTTAGGGTTAGGTTTAGGGTTTGGGTTTAGGTAAGGTTAGGGTAAGGGTAAGGGTTAGGGTTAGGGTTGGGGTTACGGTTAGGTTTAGGTTTACGGATAGGGTTAGGGTTAGAATTAGGGTAAGGGTAAGGGTAAGTGTTAGGGTTAGGGTTAGGGTTAGGATGAGGGTAAGGGATAGGGTTAGAGTTAGGGTTAGGGTTAAGGTTAGGGTTAGTGTTAGGGTTAGGGTTAGTGTAAGGTAAGGGTTAGGGTTATGGTTACGGTTAAGGTTAGAGTTAGGGTTAGGGTTAGGGTAAGGGTTAGGGTTAGGGTTAGGGTTAGGGTTAGGATGAGGGTAAGGGATAGGGTTAGGGTTAGCATTAAGGTTAGGGTTAGGGATAGAGTAAGGGTAAGGGTTAAGGTTAGGGTTAAGGTTAGGGTTAGGGGTTAGGGTTAGGGTTAGGGTTACGGTTCGGTTTAGGGTTAGGGTTAGGGTAAGGGTTAGAGTTAGGGGTTAGCTTTAGTGTTTGGGTTTGGGTTAGGTTAAATTTAGGGTTAGGGTTAGCGTTAGGGTTAGGGTAAGGGTTAGGGTTAGGATTAGGTTTAGGTTTAGGGTTAGGGTAAGGGTAAGGTTTAGGGTTAGAATTAGGTTTAGGGGTTAGGTTTAGTTTTAGGGTAAGGGTTAGGGTAAGATTTAGGGTTAGGGCTAGCGTTAGGGTTAGGGTAAGGGTTAGGGTTAGGGTTATGTTTAGGGTTATGTTTAGGGTTAGGGGTTAGGGTTAGGGTTAGGTTTAGGGTTAGGGTAAGAGTTAGGGTTAGTGTTAGGTTTAGATAAGGGTAAGTGTTAGGGTTACGGTTAGGGTTCTTGTTAGGGTTAGGGTTAGTCTTAGGGTTAGGGTTAGGGTTAGGGTTACGGAAAGGGTAAGGGTCAGGTTTAGGGTTAGGGTAAGGTTTAGGTATAGTATTAGGGTTAGGGTAAGGGTTAAGGTTAGGGTTAGGGTTAGCATTAATATTAGGGTTAGAGTTAGAGTAAGGGTAAGTTTTGGGGTTAAGGTTAGGGTTAGGGTAAGGGCAAGGGTAAGGGTTAGGGTTAGTGTTAGGGTTATGTTTAGGGTTAGGGTTAGGGCAAGGTTTAGGGTTAGGGTTAGGATGAGGGTTAGGGTTAGGGTTAGGGGTTAGGGTTCGGGTTAGAGTTAGGGTTAGGGTAAGGTTTAGGGTCAGGGTTAGGTTAAGGTTAGGTTTATGGTAAGGGTATGGGTTAGGGTTAGGTTTAGGGTTAGGGTTAGGGGTAAGTGTTAGGGTTAGCTTTAGTGTTAGGGTAAGGGTAAGATTTAGGGTTAGGGTTAGGAGTTAGGGTTAGGATGAGTGTAAGGATTAGGGTTAAAGTTATGGTTAGGGGTTAGTGTTAGGGTAAGGGTAAGGGTTAGTATTAGGGTTAGGGGTTAGGGTTAGGGTTAGGATTAGGGTTAATTTTAGGTTTAGGGTTAAGGTAAGTGTAAGTGTTAGGGTCTGGTTTAGGGTTAGGGTTAGGGATAGGGTAAGGGTTAGGTTAGGTTTAGGGTAAGGGTAAGGTTTAGGGTTAGGTTTAGGGGTAGGTTTAATGTAAGGGTAAGGGTTAGGGTTAGGGTTAGGGTTAGGGTAAGGGTTAGGGTTAGGGTTACGGTTAATGTTATGTTTAGGGTTAGGGTAAGGGTTAGGGTTAGGGTTAGGGTTAGGGTAAGATTTAGGGTTACTCTTAGTGCAAGGGTAAGGGTTAGGGTTAGGGTTAGCATTAAGGTTGGGGTTAGGGTTAGGGTAAGGGTTAGGGTTGGGGTTAGGATTAGGGTTAGGGTAAAGGTAAGGGTTAGGGTAAGGGTTAGGTTTAGGGTAAGGGTAAGAGTTAGGGTTAGGTTTAGGGTTGGGGTTAAGGTTAGGGTTAGGGTTAGGGTAAGGGTAAGGGTTAGGGTTAGGTTTAGTGTTAGGGGAGAGGTAAGGGTTAGGGTTAGGGTGAGGGTTAGGGTTAGGGTTAGGGGTTAGGGTTCGGGTTAGTTTTAGGGGAAGGGTTAGGGTCAGGGTTAGGGTTATGGTTAGGTTTATGGTAAGGGTATGGGTTAGGGTTAGGGTTAGGGTTAGTGGGAAGGGTTAGGGTTAGGTTATGGTTAGAGTTGGGTTTAGGGTTAGGTTAAGTGTTAGGGTTACTGTTAGGTTTAGATAAGGGTAGGTGTTAGGGTTAGGGTTAGGGTTAGGGTTAGTCTTAGGGTTAGGGTTAGGGTTAGGGTTAGGTTTAGGGTAAGGGTAAGGGTTAGGGTTAGGGAGGGGTAATGGTTAGGTTAGGTTTAGGGTATGGGTAATGTTTAGGGTTAGATTTAGGGGTAGGGTTTGGGTAAGGGTAAGGGTTAGGGTTAGGGTTAGGGTTTGGGCTAGGTTTATGGTTAGGGTTAGGGTAAGTGTAAGGGTTAGGGTTATGTTTAGGGTTTGGGTTTAGGTAAGAGTTAGGGTAACGGTAAGGGTTAGTGTTAGGGTTGGGGTTACGGTTAGGTTTAGGTGTACGGATAGGGTTAGGGTTAGAGTTAGGGTAAGGGTAAGGGTAAGTGTTAGGGTTAGGGTTAGGGTTAGGGTTAGGATGAGGGTAAGGGATAGGGTTAGGGTTAGGGTTAAGGTTAGGGTTAGTATTAGGGTTAATGTTAGTGTAAGGTAAGGGTTAGGGTTATGGTTACAGTTAAGGTTAGAGTTAGCGTTAGGGTTAGGGTAAGGGTTAGGGTTAGGGTTAGGGTAAGGGTTAGGTTTAGGGTTAGGGTTAGGATTAGTTTTAGGTTTAGGGTAAGGGTAAGGGATAGGGATAGGGTTAGGGTTAGGGTTAGAGTTAGGTTTAGGGTTAGGGTAAAGGTAAGGGTTAGTGTTAGGATTAGGGTTATGGAAAGGGTACGGTAAGGGTTAAGGTTAGGTTTAGGGTAAGGATAAGTTTTAGGGTTAGGGTTAGGGTTAGGGAAAGGCTAAGGGTTGGGATTAGGGTTAGGGTTAGGGTTAGTGTTAGGGTTAGTCTTACGGTTAGGGTTAGGTTTAGGGTTAGGTTTACGGAAAGGGTAAGGGTTAGGGTTAGGTTTAGGGTAAGGTTTAGGGATAGTCTTAGGGTTAGGGTAAGGGTTAGGGTTAGGGTTAGCATTAAGTTTAGGGTTAGGGTAAGGGAAAGGGTTAGGGTTAGGTTTAGGGTTAGGGTTAGGGTTAGGGTAAGGGCAAGGTTTAGGGTTAGGTTTAGGGTAAGGGTTAGGGTAAGGGTTAGGGTTAGGTATAGGGTTAGGGTTAGGGTTAGGGTAAGAGTTAGGGTTAGGTTTACGGAAAGGGTAAGGGTTAGGGTTAGGTTTAGGGTAAGGTTTAGGGATAGTCTTAGGGTTAGGGTAAGGGTTAGGGTTAGGGTTAGCATTAAGTTTAGGGTTAGGGTAAGGGAAAGGGTTAGGGTTAGGTTTAGGGTTAGGGTTAGGGTTAGGGTAAGGGCAAGGTTTAGGGTTAGGTTTAGGGTAAGGGTTAGGGTAAGGGTTAGGGTTAGGTATAGGGTTAGGGTTAGGGTTAGGGTAAGAGTTAGGGTTAGGGATAGGGTTAGTGTTAGGGTTAGGTTTAGGGTTAGGGTTAGGGAAAGGGTAATGGTTAGGGTTAGGTTTAGGGTTAGGTTTAGAGTTAGGGTAAGGGTAAGCGTTAGGGTTAAGTTTACGGTTAGGATTAAGTTTAGGGTTAGGGTAATGTTTAGGGTTAGGGTAAGGTTTAGGGTTAGGGTTAGGTTTAGGGTTAGGTTTAGGGTAAGGGTAAGAGTTACGGTTAGGTTTAGGGTTGGGGTTACGTTTATTGTTAGGTTTAGGGTAAGGGTAAGGATTAGGTTTAGGATTAGGGTTAGGGGAAGGGTAAGGGTTAGAGTTAGGGTGAGGGTTAGGGTTAGGGTTAGGGATTAGGGTTCGGTTAGAGTTAGGCTAGGGTAAGGTTTAGGGTCAGGGTTAGGGTTAGGGTCAGGTTTATGGTAAGGGTATGGGTTAGCGTTAGGGTTAGGGTTAGGGGTAAGGGTTAGGATGAGGGTAAGGATTAGGGTTAAGGTTAAGGTTAGGGCTTAGTGTTAGGGTAAGGGTAAGGGTTAGGATTAGGGTTAGGGGTTAGGGTAAGTGTTAGGATTAGGGTTAGTTTTAGGTTTAGGGTTGAGGTAAGTGTAAGTGTTAGGGTTACGTTTAGTGTTAGGGTTAGGGATAAGGTAAGGGTTAGGTTAGGTTTAGGGTAAGGGTAAGGTTTAGGGTTAGGTTTAGGGGTAGGTTTAATGTAAGGGTAAGGCTTAGGATTACGGTTAGGGTAAGGGTTAGGGTTAGGGTTAGGGTTAATGTTAGGTTTAGGTTTAGGTTTGGTGTTAGGGTAAGGGTTAGAGTTAGGGTTATGGTTAGCATTAAGGTTAGGGTTAGGGTTAGGGTAAGGGCAAGGGTTAGGGTTAGGGTTAAGGTTAGTGTTAGGGGATAGGGTTAGGGTTAGGGTTACGGTTAGGTTTAGTGTTAGCGTTAGGTTTAGGGTTAGGGTTAGGGTAAGGGTTAGGTTTAGGGTTAGGGTTAGCATTGAGGTAAGGGTTAGGGTTAGGGTAAGGGTAAGGGTTAGGGTAAGGGTTAAGGTTAGGGTTAGGGGATAGGGTTAGGGTTAGGTTTACGGTTAGGTTTAGTGTTAGTGTTAGGTTTAGGGTTATGGTTAGGGTAAGGGTTAGGTTTAGGGTTAGGGTTAGCATTGAGGTTAGGGTTAGGGTTAGGGTAAGGGTAAGGGTTAGGGTTAGGGTTAAGGTTAGGGTTAGGGGTAAGGGTTAGGGTTTGGGTTACGGTTAGGTTTAGGGTTAGGAATAGGGTAAGGGTAAGGGTTAGGTTTAGGGTTAGGGTTAGGATTAGGTTTAGGGTTAAGGTTAGGGTAAGGGTAAGGGTTAGGGTTAGAGTTAGAGTTAGGGTAAGGTTTAGGGTTAGGGTTAGGGTTAGGGTTAGGGTAAGGGTAAGGGTTAGGGTTAGGTTTAGGGTTAGGTGTTAGTTTAGGGTTAGGGATAGGGTTAGGGTAAGTTTTAGGGTTAGGGTTAGCGTTAGGGTTAGGGTAAGGGTTAGGGTTAGGGTTAGGATTAGTGTTAGGGTTAGGGTAAGGATTAAGGTTAGGGTTAGGGTTAGGGTAAGGGTTAGAGTTAGGGTTATGGTAAGAGAAAGGGATAGCGTTAGGTTAGGGTTAGGTTTAAGGTTAGTTTGTGGGTAAGGTTTAGGGTAAGGGTTAGCTTTAGGGTTAGGGTTAGGGTTTAGGGTTAGGGTTAGGGTTAGATCTAGGGTTAGGGTAAGGGTAAGGTTTAGTGTTAGGGTTAGAGTTAGAGTTAAGTTAAGGGTAAGGGTTAGGGTTAGGGTTAGGTTTACGGTAAGGTTTAGGGTTAGGTTTAGGATAAGGGTAAGGTTTTGGGTTAGGTTTAGGTTAAGAATTAGGGTTAGGGTAAGGGTTAGGGTTAGGTTTAGGTTTGGGTTTAGTGTTAAGGTTAGGGTAAGGTTAAGGGTTAGGTTTAGGGTTAGGTTTAGGGTTAGGGTTAGGATTAGGTTTATGGTAAGGGTTAGGGTAAGGTTTAGGTTTAGGGTTAGGGTTATGTTTAGTTTTAGGTTTAGGGTAAGGGTAAGGGTTAGGGATAGGGTTAGCGTTAGGTTTAGGGTTAGGGTAAGGGTTAGGGTTAGGTTTAGGGTAAGGATAAGGTTTAGGGTTTGAGTTAGGTTTAGGGTTAGGGTAAAGGTAAGGGTTAGGGTTAGGGTTACGGTTATGGAAAGGGTAAGGTAAGGGTTAGGGTTAGGTTTACGGTAAGGATAAGGTTTAGGGTTAGTGTTAGGATAAGGGTTAGGGTTAGGGTTAGGGTTAGGGTAAAGGTAAGGGTTAGTGTTAGGATTAGGGTTATGGAAAGGGTACGGTAAGGGTTAAGGTTAGGTTTAGGGTAAGGATAAGTTTTAGGGTTAGGGTTAGGGTTAGGGAAAGGCTAAGGGTTGGGATTAGGGTTAGGGTTAGGGTTAGTGTTAGGGTTAGTCTTACGGTTAGGGTTAGGTTTAGGGTTAGGTTTACGAAAAGGGTAAGGGTTAGGGTTAGGTTTAGGGTAAGGTTTAGGGATAGTCTTAGGGTTAGGGTTAGGGTTAGGGTTAGCATTAAGTTTAGGGTTAGGGTAAGGGAAAGGGTTAGGGTTAGGTTTAGGGTTAGGGTTAGGGTAAGGGCAAGGTTTAGGGTTAGGTTTAGGGTAAGGGTTAGGGTAAGGGTTAGGGTTAGGTATAGGGTTAGGGTTAGGGTTAGGGTAAGGGTTAGGGTTAGGGATAGGGTTAGTGTTAGGGTTAGGTTTAGGGTTAGGGTTAGGGAAAGGGTAATGGTTAGGGTTAGGTTTAGGGTTAGGTTTAGAGTTAGGGTAAGGGTAAGCGTTAGGGTTAAGTTTACGGTTAGGATTAAGTTTAGGGTTAGGGTAATGTTTAGGGTTAGGGTAAGGTTTAGGGTTAGGGTTAGGTTTAGGGTTAGGTTTAGGGTAAGGGTAAGAGTTACGGTTAGGTTTAGGGTTGGGGTTACGTTTATTGTTAGGTTTAGGGTAAGGGTAAGGATTAGGTTTAGGATTAGGGTTAGGGGAAGGGTAAGGGTTAGAGTTAGGGTGAGGGTTAGGGTTAGGGTTAGGGATTAGGGTTCGGTTAGAGTTAGGCTAGGGTAAGGTTTAGGGTCAGGGTTAGGGTTAGGGTTAGGTTTATGGTAAGGGTATGGGTTAGCGTTAGGGTTAGGGTTAGGGGTAAGGGTTAGGATGAGGGTAAGGATTAGGGTTAAGGTTAAGGTTAGGGCTTAGTGTTAGGGTAAGGGTAAGGGTTAGGATTAGGGTTAGGGGTTAGGGTAAGTGTTAGGATTAGGGTTAGTTTTAGGTTTAGGGTTGAGGTAAGTGTAAGTGTTAGGGTTACGTTTAGTGTTAGGGTTAGGGATAAGGTAAGGGTTAGGTTAGGTTTAGGGTAAGGGTAAGGTTTAGGGTTAGGTTTAGGGGTAGGTTTAATGTAAGGGTAAGGCTTAGGATTACGGTTAGGGTAAGGGTTAGGGTTAGGGTTAGGGTTAATGTTAGGTTTAGGTTTAGGTTTGGTGTTAGGGTAAGGGTTAGAGTTAGGGTTATGGTTAGCATTAAGGTTAGGGTTAGGGTTAGGGTAAGGGCAAGGGTTAGGGTTAGGGTTAAGGTTAGTGTTAGGGGATAGGGTTAGGGTTAGGGTTACGGTTAGGTTTAGTGTTAGCGTTAGGTTTAGGGTTAGGGTTAGGGTAAGGGTTAGGTTTAGGGTTAGGGTTAGCATTGAGGTAAGGGTTAGGGTTAGGGTAAGGGTAAGGGTTAGGGTAAGGGTTAAGGTTAGGGTTAGGGGATAGGGTTAGGGTTAGGTTTACGGTTAGGTTTAGTGTTAGTGTTAGGTTTAGGGTTATGGTTAGGGTAAGGGTTAGGTTTAGGGTTAGGGTTAGCATTGAGGTTAGGGTTAGGTTAGGGTTAGGGTAAGGGTAAGGGTTAGGGTTAGGGTTAAGGTTAGGGTTAGGGGTAAGGGTTAGGGTTTGGGTTACGGTTAGGTTTAGGGTTAGGAATAGGGTAAGGGTAAGGGTTAGGTTTAGGGTTAGGGTTAGGATTAGGTTTAGGGTTAAGGTTAGGGTAAGGGTAAGGGTTAGGGTTAGAGTTAGAGTTAGGGTAAGGTTTAGGGTTAGGGTTAGGGTTAGGGTTAGGGTAAGGGTAAGGGTTAGGGTTAGGTTTAGGGTTAGGTGTTAGTTTAGGGTTAGGGATAGGGTTAGGGTAAGTTTTAGGGTTAGGGTTAGCGTTAGGGTTAGGGTAAGGGTTAGGGTTAGGGTTAGGATTAGTGTTAGGGTTAGGGTAAGGATTAAGGTTAGGGTTAGGGTTAGGGTAAGGGTTAGAGTTAGGGTTATGGTAAGAGAAAGGGATAGCGTTAGGTTAGGGTTAGGTTTAAGGTTAGTT
This sequence comes from Megascapheus bottae, assembly GCA_024803745.1. Taxonomy (NCBI): domain Eukaryota; kingdom Metazoa; phylum Chordata; class Mammalia; order Rodentia; family Geomyidae; genus Megascapheus; species Megascapheus bottae. Next base: position 11,370,738 of record JANJXV010000038.1, read on the forward strand.
TGTGGGTAAGGTTTAGGGTAAGGGTTAGCTTTAGGGTTAGGGTTAGGGTTTAGGGTTAGGGTTAGGGTTAGATCTAGGGTTAGGGTAAGGGTAAGGTTTAGTGTTAGGGTTAGAGTTAGAGTTAAGTTAAGGGTAAGGGTTAGGGTTAGGGTTAGGTTTACGGTAAGGTTTAGGGTTAGGTTTAGGATAAGGGTAAGGTTTTGGGTTAGGTTTAGGTTAAGAATTAGGGTTAGGGTAAGGGTTAGGGTTAGGTTTAGGTTTGGGTTTAGTGTTAAGGTTAGGGTAAGGTTAAGGGTTAGGTTTAGGGTTAGGTTTAGGGTTAGGGTTAGGATTAGGTTTATGGTAAGGGTTAGGGTAAGGTTTAGGTTTAGGGTTAGGGTTATGTTTAGTTTTAGGTTTAGGGTAAGGGTAAGGGTTAGGGATAGGGTTAGCGTTAGGTTTAGGGTTAGGGTAAGGGTTAGGGTTAGGTTTAGGGTAAGGATAAGGTTTAGGGTTTGAGTTAGGTTTAGGGTTAGGGTAAAGGTAAGGGTTAGGGTTAGGGTTACGGTTATGGAAAGGGTAAGGTAAGGGTTAGGGTTAGGTTTACGGTAAGGATAAGGTTTAGGGTTAGTGTTAGGATAAGGGTTAGGGTTAGGGTTAGGGTTAGGGTAAAGGTAAGGGTTAGTGTTAGGATTAGGGTTATGGAAAGGGTACGGTAAGGGTTAAGGTTAGGTTTAGGGTAAGGATAAGTTTTAGGGTTAGGGTTAGGGTTAGGGAAAGGCTAAGGGTTGGGATTAGGGTTAGGGTTAGGGTTAGTGTTAGGGTTAGTCTTACGGTTAGGGTTAGGTTTAGGGTTAGGTTTACGAAAAGGGTAAGGGTTAGGGTTAGGTTTAGGGTAAGGTTTAGGGATAGTCTTAGGGTTAGGGTTAGGGTTAGGGTTAGCATTAAGTTTAGGGTTAGGGTAAGGGAAAGGGTTAGGGTTAGGTTTAGGGTTAGGGTTAGGGTAAGGGCAAGGTTTAGGGTTAGGTTTAGGGTAAGGGTTAGGGTAAGGGTTAGGGTTAGGTATAGGGTTAGGGTTAGGGTTAGGGTAAGGGTTAGGGTTAGGGATAGGGTTAGTGTTAGGGTTAGGTTTAGGGTTAGGGTTAGGGAAAGGGTAATGGTTAGGGTTAGGTTTAGGGTTAGGTTTAGAGTTAGGGTAAGGGTAAGCGTTAGGGTTAAGTTTACGGTTAGGATTAAGTTTAGGGTTAGGGTAATGTTTAGGGTTAGGGTAAGGTTTAGGGTTAGGGTTAGGTTTAGGGTTAGGTTTAGGGTAAGGGTAAGAGTTACGGTTAGGTTTAGGGTTGGGGTTACGTTTATTGTTAGGTTTAGGGTAAGGGTAAGGATTAGGTTTAGGATTAGGGTTAGGGGAAGGGTAAGGGTTAGAGTTAGGGTGAGGGTTAGGGTTAGGGTTAGGGATTAGGGTTCGGTTAGAGTTAGGCTAGGGTAAGGTTTAGGGTCAGGGTTAGGGTTAGGGTTAGGTTTATGGTAAGGGTATGGGTTAGCGTTAGGGTTAGGGTTAGGGGTAAGGGTTAGGATGAGGGTAAGGATTAGGGTTAAGGTTAAGGTTAGGGCTTAGTGTTAGGGTAAGGGTAAGGGTTAGGATTAGGGTTAGGGGTTAGGGTAAGTGTTAGGATTAGGGTTAGTTTTAGGTTTAGGGTTGAGGTAAGTGTAAGTGTTAGGGTTACGTTTAGTGTTAGGGTTAGGGATAAGGTAAGGGTTAGGTTAGGTTTAGGGTAAGGGTAAGGTTTAGGGTTAGGTTTAGGGGTAGGTTTAATGTAAGGGTAAGGCTTAGGATTACGGTTAGGGTAAGGGTTAGGGTTAGGGTTAGGGTTAATGTTAGGTTTAGGTTTAGGTTTGGTGTTAGGGTAAGGGTTAGAGTTAGGGTTATGGTTAGCATTAAGGTTAGGGTTAGGGTTAGGGTAAGGGCAAGGGTTAGGGTTAGGGTTAAGGTTAGTGTTAGGGGATAGGGTTAGGGTTAGGGTTACGGTTAGGTTTAGTGTTAGCGTTAGGTTTAGGGTTAGGGTTAGGGTAAGGGTTAGGTTTAGGGTTAGGGTTAGCATTGAGGTAAGGGTTAGGGTTAGGGTAAGGGTAAGGGTTAGGGTAAGGGTTAAGGTTAGGGTTAGGGGATAGGGTTAGGGTTAGGTTTACGGTTAGGTTTAGTGTTAGTGTTAGGTTTAGGGTTATGGTTAGGGTAAGGGTTAGGTTTAGGGTTAGGGTTAGCATTGAGGTTAGGGTTAGGGTTAGGGTAAGGGTAAGGGTTAGGGTTAGGGTTAAGGTTAGGGTTAGGGGTAAGGGTTAGGGTTTGGGTTACGGTTAGGTTTAGGGTTAGGAATAGGGTAAGGGTAAGGGTTAGGTTTAGGGTTAGGGTTAGGATTAGGTTTAGGGTTAAGGTTAGGGTAAGGGTAAGGGTTAGGGTTAGAGTTAGAGTTAGGGTAAGGTTTAGGGTTAGGGTTAGGGTTAGGGTTAGGGTAAGGGTAAGGGTTAGGGTTAGGTTTAGGGTTAGGTGTTAGTTTAGGGTTAGGGATAGGGTTAGGGTAAGTTTTAGGGTTAGGGTTAGCGTTAGGGTTAGGGTAAGGGTTAGGGTTAGGGTTAGGATTAGTGTTAGGGTTAGGGTAAGGATTAAGGTTAGGGTTAGGGTTAGGGTAAGGGTTAGAGTTAGGGTTATGGTAAGAGAAAGGGATAGCGTTAGGTTAGGGTTAGGTTTAAGGTTAGTTTGTGGGTAAGGTTTAGGGTAAGGGTTAGCTTTAGGGTTAGGGTTAGGGTTTAGGGTTAGGGTTAGGGTTAGATCTAGGGTTAGGGTAAGGGTAAGGTTTAGTGTTAGGGTTAGAGTTAGAGTTAAGTTAAGGGTAAGGGTTAGGGTTAGGGTTAGGTTTACGGTAAGGTTTAGGGTTAGGTTTAGGATAAGGGTAAGGTTTTGGGTTAGGTTTAGGTTAAGAATAAGGGTTAGGGTAAGGGTTAGGGTTAGGTTTAGGTTTGGGTTTAGTGTTAAGGTTAGGGTAAGGTTAAGGGTTAGGTTTAGGGTTAGGTTTAGGGTTAGGGTTAGGATTAGGTTTATGGTAAGGGTTAGGGTAAGGTTTAGGTTTAGGGTTAGGGTTATGTTTAGTTTTAGGTTTAGGGTAAGGGTAAGGGTTAGGGATAGGGTTAGCGTTAGGTTTAGGGTTAGGGTAAGGGTTAGGGTTAGGTTTAGGGTAAGGATAAGGTTTAGGGTTTGAGTTAGGTTTAGGGTTAGGGTAAAGGTAAGGGTTAGGGTTAGGGTTACGGTTATGGAAAGGGTAAGGTAAGGGTTAGGGTTAGGTTTACGGTAAGGATAAGGTTTAGGGTTAGTGTTAGGATAAGGGTTAGGGTTATGGTTAGGGTTAGGTTTATGGTTAGGGTTAGGGTAAGGGCAAGGTTTAGGGTTAGGGTTAGGGTTAGGGTTAGGGTAAGGAGTAGGGTTAGGGTAAGGGTAAGGTTTAAGGTTAGGTTTATGGTTAGGGTTAGGGTTAGAGAAAGGGTAAGGGTTAGGGTTAGGATTAGGGTTAGGGTAAGGATTAGGGTTAGGGCAAGGTTTAGGGTTAGGGTTAGGGTAAGGGTTAGGGTTAGGGTTAGGGTTAGGGTAAGGGTTAGGGTTAGGGATAGGGTTAGTGTTAGGGTAAGGGTTAGGGTTAGGGATAGGGTTAGTGTTAGGGTTAGGTTTAGGTTTAGGGTTAGGGTAAGGTTAAGGGTTAGGGTTAGGGTTAGGGTTAGAGTTAGGGTAAGTGTTAGGGTTAGGGCTAGGGTTAGGGTTAGCATTAAGTTTAGGGTTAGGTTTAATGTAAGTGTTAGGTTTAGGCTTAGGTTTAGGGTAAGGGTAAGAGTTACGGTTAGGTTTGGGTTGGGGTTAAGTTTATTGTTAGGTTTAGGGTAAGGGTAAGGGTTAGGTTTAGGATTAGCGTTAGGGGAAGGGGAAGGGTTAGAGTTAGGGTGAGGGTTAGGGTTAGGGTTAGGGGTTAGGGTTCGGGTTAGACTTAGGGTAGGGTAAGGTTTAGGGTCAGGGTTAGTGTTAGGGTTAGGTTTATGGTAAGGTTATGGGTTAGGGTTAATGTTAGGGTTAGGGGTAAGGGTTAGGATGAGGGTAAGGATTAGGGTTAAGTTTAAGGTTAGGGGTTAGTGTTAGGGTAAGGGTAAGGGATAGGATTAGGGTTAGGGGTTAGGGTAAGTGTTAGGATTAGGGTTAGTTTTAGGTTTAGGGTTAAGGTAAGTGTAAGTGTTGGGGTTACGTTTAGGTGTAGGGTTAGAGATAGGGTAAGGGTTAGGTTAGGTTTAGGGTAAGGGTAAGGTTTAGGGTTAGGTTTAGGGGTAGATTTAATGTAAGGGTAAGGCTTAGGATTAGGGTTAGGGTAAGGGTTAGGGTTAGGGTTAGGGTTAATATTAGGTTTAGGGTAAGGTTTAGGGTTAGGGTTAGGGTAAGGGTAAGGGTTAGGTTTAGGGTTAGGGTTAGGATTAGATTTAGGGTTAAGTTTAAGGTAAGGGTAAGGGTTAGGGTTAGAGTTAGAGTTAGAGTAAGGTTTAGGGTTAGGGTTAGGGTTACTGTTAGGGTTAGGGTAATGGTAAGGGTTAGGGTTAGGTTTAGGGTTAGGGGTTAGTTTTAGGGTTAGGGTTAGGGTTAGGGCAAGTTTTAGCGTTAGGGTTAGCGTTAGTGTTAGGGTAAGGGTTAGGGTTAGGGTTAGGGTTAGTGTTAGGGTTAGGGTAAGGGTTAGGGTTAGGATTAGGGTAAGGTTTAGGGATAGTCTTAGGGTTAGGGTAAGGGTTAGGGTTAGGGTTAGGGTTAGCATTAATGTTAGGGTTAGGGTTAGGGTAAGGGTAAGGTTTGGGGTTAAAGTTAGGGTTAGGGTAAGGGTAAGGGTTAGGGTTAGGGTTATGGTTAGGTTTATGGTTAGGGTTAGGGTAAGGGCAAGGTTTAGGGTTAGGGTTAGGGTTAGGGTTAGAGTAAGGATTAGGGTTAGGGTAAGAGTAAGGTTTAAGGTTAGGTTTAAGGTTAGGGTTAGGGTTAGGGAAAGGGTAAGGGTTAGGGTTAGTATTAGGGTTTGGGTAAGGATTACGTTTAGGGTTAGGGTTAGGGTAAGGTTAGGGTTAGGGTTAGGGTTAGCATTAAGTTTAGGGTTAGGGTTAGGGTAAGGGAAAGGGTTAGGGTTAGGTTTAGGGTTAGGGTAAGGGTTAGGGTGAGTGTTAGCGTAAGGGTTAGGGTTATTGTTAGGGTTAGGGTTAGGGTTAGGGTTAGGGTTAGTTTTAGGTTTAGGGTTGTGGTTAAGGTTAGGGTTAGGTTTAGGGTAAGGGTAAGTGTTAGGGTTAGGTTTAGGGTTAGGGTAAGAGTTAGGTTTAGGGTTAAGGTAAGAGTTAGGTTTAGGGTTATGTATAGGGTTAGGGTTAGGGTTAGGGTTAGTTTTAGGTTTAGGGTTGAGGTTAAGGTTAGGGTTAGGGAAAGGGTAAGGGTGAGGGTTAGGGTTAAGGTAAGGGTAAGGTTTAGGGGTAGGGTTAGGTTTAGGGCAAGGGTAAGTTTTAGCGTTAGTGTTAGGATTAGGTTTAGGGTTAGGGTTAGGTTTAGGGGAAGGTTTATGTTTAGGGTTGGGGTTAGGTTTAGGATTAGGGTAAGGGTAAAGGTTAGGGTTAGGGTAAGTGTTAGGTTTAGGGTTAGGGTTAGGTTTAGGGTTATGGTTAGGGTAAGGGTAAGGGTTAGTGTTAGGGTTAGTGATAGGTTTAGGGTTGAGGTTAAGTTTAGGGTTAGGGTTAGGGTAAGGGTAAGGGTTAGGTTTAGGTTTAGGGTTAGGGTAAGAGTTAGGGTTAGGGATACGATTAGGGTTAGGTTTATGGTTATGGTTAGGGTTAGGGTAAGACCATGTATTAGGGTTAGGTTTAGGGTTAGGGTTAGGTTTATGGTTAGGGTTAGGGTTAGGTTTAGGGTTAGGGTAAGGAGTAGGGTTAGGGTAATGGTAAGGTTTAAGGTTAGGTTTATGGTTAGGGTTAGGGTAAGGGAAAGGGTAAGGGTTAGGGTTAGGATTAGGGTTAGGGTAAGGATTAGGGTTAGGGTTAGGGTTCCGGTAAGGGTTAGGGTTAGGGTTAGGGTTAGGTTTAGGGTCAGGGTTAGGGTTAGGGTAAGGGTTAGAGTTAGGGATAGGGTTAGTGTTAGGGTTAGGTTTAGGGTTAGGGTTAGGGTAAGGGTAAGGGTTACGGTTTGGGTTAGGGTTAGGGTTAGTGTTAGGGTAAGGGTAAGCGTTAGGGTTAAGTTTAGGGTTAGGATTAAGTTTAGGGTTAGGGTAATGTTTAGGGTTAGGGTAAGGTTTAGGGTTAGGGTTAGGTTTAGGGTTAGGTTTAGGGTAAGGGTAACAGTTACGGTTAGGTTTAGGGTTGGGGTTACGTTTACTGTTAGGTTTAGGGTAAGGGTAAGGGTTAGGTTTAGGATTAGGGTTAGGGGAAGGGTAAGGGTTAGAGTTAGGGTGAGGGTTAGGGTTAGGGTTAGGGGTTAGGGTTCGGGTTAGAGTTAGGGTAGGGTAAGGTTTAGGGTCAGGGTTAGGGTTAGGGTTAGGTTTATGGTAAGGGTATGGGTTAGCGTTAGGGTTAGGGTTAGGGGTAAGGGTTAGGATGAGGGTAAGGATTAGGGTTAAGGTTAAGGTTAGGGGTTAGTGTTAGGGTAACGGTAAGGGTTAGGATTAGGGTTAGGGGTTAGGGTAAGTGTTAGGATTAGGGTTAGTTTTAGGTTTAGGTTTAAGGTAAGTGTAAGTGTTAGGGT
>JANJXV010000038.1:11380000-11407500 GCA_024803745.1 Megascapheus bottae
GTGTTAGGGTTACGTTTAGGGTTAGGATTAGGGATATGGTAAAGGTTAGGTTAGGTTTAGGGTAAGGGTAAGGTTTAGGGTTAGGTTTAGGGGTAGATTTAATGTAAGGGTAAGGCTTAGGATTAGGGTTAGGGTAAGGGTTAGGGTTAGGGTTAGGGTTAATATTAGGTTTAGGGTAAGGTTTAGGGTTAGGGTTAGGGTAAGGGTAAGGGTTAGGTTTAGGGTTAGGGTTAGGATTAGATTTAGGGTTAAGTTTAAGGTAAGGGTAAGGGTTAGGGTTAGAGTTAGAGTTAGAGTAAGGTTTAGGGTTAGGGTTAGGGTTACTGTTAGGGTTAGGGTAATGGTAAGGGTTAGGGTTAGGTTTAGGGTTAGGGGTTAGTTTTAGGGTTAGGGTTAGGGTTAGGGTAAGTTTTAGCGTTAGGGTTAGCGTTAGTGTTAGGGTAAGGGTTAGGGTTAGGGTTAGGGTTAGTGTTAGGGTTAGGGTAAGGGTTAGGGTTAGGGTTAGGGTAAGGTTTAGGGATAGTCTTAGGGTTAGGGTAAGGGTTAGGGTTAGGGTTAGGGTTAGCATTAATATTAGGGTTAGGGTTAGGGTAAGGGTAAGGTTTGGGGTTAAAGTTAGGGTTAGGGTAAGGGTAAGGGTTAGGGTTAGGGTTATGGTTAGGTTTATGGTTAGGGTTAGGGTAAGGGCAAGGTTTAGTGTTAGGGTTAGGGTTAGGGTTAGAGTAAGGATTAGGGTTACCGTAAGAGTAAGGTTTAAGGTTAGGTTTAAGGTTAGGGTTAGGGTTAGGGAAAGGATAAGGTTTAGGGTTAGTATTAGGGTTTGGGTAAGGATTACGTTTAGGGTTAGGGTTAGGGTAAGGTTAGGGTTAGGGTTAGGGTTAGCATTAAGTTTAGGGTTAGGGTTAGGGTAAGGGAAAGGGTTAGGGTTAGGTTTAGGGTTAGGGTAAGGGTTAGGGTGAGTGTTAGCGTAAGGGTTAGGGTTATTGTTAGGGTTAGGGTTAGGGTTAGGGTTAGGGTTAGTTTTAGGTTTAGGGTTGTGGTTAAGGTTAGGGTTAGGTTTAGGGTAAGGGTAAGTGTTAGGGTTAGGTTTAGGGTTAGGGTAAGAGTTAGGTTTAGGGTTAAGGTAAGAGTTAGGTTTAGGGTTATGTATAGGGTTAGGGTTAGGGTTAGGGTTAGTTTTAGGTTTAGGGTTGAGGTTAAGGTTAGGGTTAGGGAAAGGGTAAGGGTGAGGGTTAGGGTTAAGGTAAGGGTAAGGGTTAGGGGTAGGGTTAGGTTTAGGGTAAGGGTAAGTTTTAGCGTTAGTGTTAGGATTAGGTTTAGGGTTAGGGTTAGGTTTAGGGGAAGGGTTATGTTTAGGGTTGGGGTTAGGTTTAGGATTAGGGTAAGGGTAAAGGTTAGGGTTAGGGTAAGTGTTAGGTTTAGGGTTAGGGTTAGGTTTAGGGTTATGGTTAGGGTAAGGGTAAGGGTTAGTGTTAGGGTTAGTGATAGGTTTAGGGTTGAGGTTAAGTTTAGGGTTAGGGTTAGGGTAAGGGTAAGGGTTAGGTTTAGGTTTAGGGTTAGGGTAAGAGTTAGGGTTAGGGATACGATTAGGGTTAGGTTTATGGTTATGGTTAGGGTTAGGGTAAGACCATGTATTAGGGTTAGGTTTAGGGTTAGGGTTAGGTTTATGGTTAGGGTTAGGGTTAGGTTTAGGGTTAGGGTAAGGAGTAGGGTTAGGGTAATGGTAAGGTTTAAGGTTAGGTTTATGGTTAGGGTTAGGGTAAGGGAAAGGGTAAGGGTTAGGGTTAGGATTAGGGTTAGGGTAAGGATTAGGGTTAGGGTTAGGGTTCCGGTAAGGGTTAGGGTTAGGGTTAGGGTTAGGTTTAGGGTTAGGGTTAGGGTTAGGGTAAGGGTTAGAGTTAGGGATAGGGTTAGTGTTAGGGTTAGGTTTATGGTTAGGGTTAGGGTAAGGGTAAGGGTTACGGTTAGGGTTAGGGTTAGGGTTAGTGTTAGGGTAAGGGTAAGCGTTAGGGTTAAGTTTAGGGTTAGGATTAAGTTTAGGGTTAGGGTAATGTTTAGGATTAGGGTAAGGTTTAGGGTTAGGGTTAGGTTTAGGGTAAGGGTAACAGTTACGGTTAGGTTTAGGGTTGGGGTTACGTTTACTGTTAGGTTTAGGGTAAGGGTAAGGGTTAGGTTTAGGATTAGGGTTAGGGGAAGGGTAAGGGTTAGAGTTAGGGTGAGGGTTAGGGTTAGGGTTAGGGGTTAGGGTTCGGGTTAGAGTTAGGGTAGGGTAAGGTTTAGGGTCAGGGTTAGGGTTAGGGTTAGGTTTATGGTAAGGGTATGGGTTAGCGTTAGGGTTAGGGTTAGGGGTAAGGGTTAGGATGAGGGTAAGGATTAGGGTTAAGGTTAAGGTTAGGGGTTAGTGTTAGGGTAAGGGTAAGGGTTAGGATTAGGGTTAGGGGTTAGGGTAAGTGTTAGGATTAGGGTTAGTTTTAGGTTTAGGTTTAAGGTAAGTGTAAGTGTTAGGGTTACGTTTAGGGTTAGGATTAGGGATATGGTAAAGGTTAGGTTAGGTTTAGGGTAAGGGTAAGGTTTAGGGTTAGGTTTAGGGGTAGATTTAATGTAAGGGTAAGGCTTAGGATTAGGGTTAGGGTAAGGGTTAGGGTTAGGGTTAGGGTTAATGTTAGGTTTAGGTTTAGGGTTAGGGTAAGGGTTAGGGTTAGGGTTAGGGTTAGCATTAAGGTTAGGGTTAGGGTTAGGGTAAGGGTAAGGGTTAGGGTTACTGTTAGCATTAAGGTTAGGGTTAGGGTTAGGGTAAGGGTAAGGGTTAGGGTTAGGGTTAAGGTTAGGGTTAGGGGATAGAGTTAGGGTTAGGGTTACGGTTAGGTTTAGTGTTAGGGTTAGGTTTAGGGTTAGGGTTAGGGTAAGGGTTAGGTTTAGGTTTAGGGTTAGCATTGAGGTAAGGGTTAGGGTTAAGGTAAGGGTAAGGGTTAGGGTTAGGGTTAAGGTTAGGGTTAGGGGTTAGGGTTAGGGTTTGGGTTACGGTTATGTTTAGGGTTATGGTTAGGGTAAGGGTTAGGTTTAGCGTTAGGGTTAGGATTAGGTTTAGGGTTAAAGTTAGGTTAAGGGTAAGGCTTAGGGTTAGAGTTAGAGTTAGGGTAAGGTTTAGGGTTAGGGTTAGGGTTAGGGTTAGGGTTAGGGTAAGGGTAAGGGTTAATGTTAGGTTTAGGGTTAGGGGTTAGTTTTAGGGTTAGGGTAGGGTTAGGGTAAGTTTTAGGGTTAGGGTTAGCGTTAGGGTTAGGGTAAGGGTTAGGGTTAGGTTTAGTGTTAGGGTTAGTGTAAATGTTAGGGTTAGGGTTAGGGTTAGGGTAAGGGTTATGGTTAGGGTTATGGTATGAGAAAGGGATAGGTTTAGGTTAGGGTTAGGGTTAAGGTTAGTTTTTGGGTAAGGTTTAGGGTAAGGGTTAGGTTTAGGGTTAGGGTTAGGGTTTAGGGTTAGGGTTAGGGTTAGATGAAGGGTTAGGGTAAGGGTAAGGTTTAGTGTTAGGGTTAGAGTTAGAGTTAAGGTAAGGGTAAGGGTTAGGGTTAGGGTTAGGATTAGGTTTACGGTAATGTTTAGGGTTAGGTTTAGGGTAAGGGTAAGTTTTAGGGTTAGGTTTAGGTTAAGAGTTAGGGTTAGGGTAAGGGTTAGGGTTAAGTTTAGGGTTGGGTTTAGTGTTAAGGTTAGGGTAAGGTTAAGGGTTAGGTTTAGGGTTAGGTTTAGGGTTAGGGTTAGGATTAATTTTATGGTAAGGGTTAGGGTAAGGTTTAGGTTTAGGGTTAGGGTTAGGTTTAGTTCTAGGTTTAGGGTAAGGGTAAGGGTTAGGGATAGGGTTAGGGTTAGGTTTAGGGTTAGGGTAAGGGTTAGGGTTAGGTTTAGGGTAAGGATAAGGTTTAGGGTTAGAGTTAGGTTTAGGGTTAGGGTAAAGATAAGGGTTAGGGTTAGGGTTAGGGTTATGGAAAGGGTAAGGTAAGGGATAGGGTTAGGTTTAGGGTAAGGATAAGGTTTAGGGTTAGGGTTAGGGTTAGGGTAAGGGTAAGGGTTGGGATTAGGGTTAGGGTTAGGGTAAGTGTAAGGGTTAGGGTTAGGGTTATGTTTATGGTTAGGTTTATGTTTAGGGTTAGGGTAAGGGTAATGGTTATGGTTAGGGTTAGTGTTAGGGTTAAGATTATGGTTAGGGTTAGGGTAAGGGTAAGGGTTATGGTTAGGATTATGGTAAGAGAAAGGGATAGGGTTAGGTTAGGGTTAGGGTTAAGGTTAGTGTTAGGGTAAGGTTTAGGGTTAGGGTTAGAGTTAGGGTTAAGGTAAGGGTAAGGGTTAGGGTTAGGTTTAGGGTTGGATTTAAGGGTAGAGTTAGGGTTAGGATAATGGTAAAGGTGAGGGTTAGGGTTAGGGTTAGTGTAAGGGTTATGGTTATGGTTAGGGTTAGTGTGAGTGTTAGGGTTAGGGTTAGGGAGAGGTGTTAGGGTTAGGGTTATGGTTAAGGTAATGGTTAGGTTTAGGTTTAGTGTAAGGGTTAGGGTTAGGGTTAGGGTAAGGGTAAGGGTTAGGGTTATGTTTAGGGTTAATGTTAGTGTAAGGGGTTAGGGTTAGGGTTAAGTTTAGGGTTAGGGTAAGGGTTAGGGTTAGTCTTAGGGTTAGATAAGGGTAAGTGTTAGGGTTAGGGTTAGGGTTAAGGTTAGGGTTAGTCTTAGGGTTAGGGTTAGGTTTAGGGTTAGGGTTACGGAAAGGGTAAGGGTTAGGGTTAGTGTTAGGGTAAGGTTTAGGGATAGTCTTAGGGTTAGGGTAAGGGTTAGGGTTAGGGTTAGGGTTAGCATTAATGTTAGGGTTAGGGTTAGGGTAAAGGTAAGGTTTGGGGTTAAGGTTAGGGTTAGGGTAAGTGTAAGGGTTAGGGTTAGGGTTAGGGTTAGGTTTAGGGTTAGGGTTAGGGTAAGGCTTAGGGTTAGGGTTAGGGTAAGGAGTAGGGTTAGGGTAAGGGTAAGGTTTTAGGTTAGGTTTATGGTTAGGGTTAGGGTTAGGGAAAGAGTAAGTGTTAGGTTTAGGATTAGGGTTAGGGTTAGCTTTAGGGTTAGGGTTAGGGTTAGGGTAAGGGTTAGGGTTAGTGTTAGGGTTAGCAATAAGTTTAGGCTTAGGGTTAGGGTAAGGGAAAGGGTTAGGGTTAGGTTTAGTGTTAGGGTTAGGGTAAGGGCAAGGTTTAGGGTTAGGGTTAGGGTAAGGGTTAGGGTTAGGGTTAGGGTTAGGTTTAGGGTTAGGGTTAGGGTTAGGGTAAGGGTTAGGGTTAGGGATAGGGTTAGTGTTAGGGTTAGGTTTAGGGTTAGGGTTAGGGTAAGGGTAAGGGTAAGGGTTAGGGTTAGGGTTAGGGTTAGGGTTAGATTTAGGGTAAGGGTAAGCGTTAGGGTTAAGTTTAGGGTTAGGATTAAGTTTAGGGTTAGGGTAATGTTTAGGGTTAGGGTAAGGTTTAGGGTTAGGGTTTGGTTTAGGGTTAGGTTTAGGGTAAGGGTAAGAGTTACGGTTAGGTTTAGGGTTGGGGTTAAGTTTATTGTTAGGTTTAGGGTAAGGGTAAGGGTTACGTTTAGGATTAGGGTTAGGGGAAGGGTAAGGGTTAGAGTTAGGGTGAGGGTTAGGGTTTGGGTTCGGGGTTCGGGTTCGGGTTAGAGTTAGGGTTAGGGTAAGGTTTACGGTCAGGGTTAGGGTTAGGGTTTGGTTTATGGTAAGTGTATGGGTTAGGGGTTAGTGTTAGTGTAATGGTAAGGGTTAGGATTAGGGTTAGGGGTTAGGGTAAGTGTTAGGATTTGGGTTAGTTTTAGGTTTAGGGTTGAGGTAAGTGTAAGTGTTAGGGTTACGTTTAGGGTTAGGGTTAGGGATAGGGTAAGGGTTAGGTTAGGTTTAGGGTAAGGGTAAGGTTTAGGGTTAGGTTTAGGGGTAGGTTTAATGTAAGGGTAAGGCTTAGGATTAGGGTTAGGTTAAGGGTTAGGGTTAGGGTTAGGGTTAATATTAGGTTTAGGTTTAGGTTTAGGGTAAGGGTAAGGGTTAGGGTTAGGGTTAAGGTTAGGGTTAGGGGATAGGGTTAGGGTTAGGGTTACGGTTAGGTTTAGTGTTAGGGTTAGGTTTAGGGTTATGGTTAGGGTAAGGGTTAGGTTTAGGGTTAGGGTTAGCATTGAGGTAAGGGTTAGGGTTAGGGTAAGGGTAAAGGTTAGGTTTAGGGTTAGGGTTAGGATTAGGTTTAGGGTTAAGGTTAGGGTAAGGGTAAGGGTTAGGTTTAGAGTTAGAGTTAGGGTAAGGTTTAGGGTTAGGATTAAGGTTAGGGTAAGGATAAGGGTTAGGGTTAGGTTTAGGTTTAGGGGTTAGTTTTAGGGTTAGGGTTATGGTTCGGGTAAGTTTTAGGGTTAGGGTTAGCGTTAGGGTTAGTGTAAGGGTTAGGGTTAGGGTTAGGGTTAGTGTTAGGGTTAGGGTAAGGGTTAGGGTTAGGGTTAGGGTAAGATTTAGGGATAGTCTTAGGGTTAGGGTAAGGGTTAGGGTTAGGGTTAGGGTTAGCATTAATGTTAGGGTTAGGGTTAGGTTAAGGGTAAGGTTTGGGGTTAAAGTTAGGGTTAGGGTAAGGGTAAGGGTTAGGGTTAGGGTTAGGGTTAGGTTTAGGGTTAGGGTTAGGGTAAGGGCAAGGTTTAGGGTTAGGGTTAGTGTTAGGGTTAGGGTAAGGATTAGGGTTAGGGTAAGGGTAAGGTTTAAGGTTAGGTTTATGGTTAGGGTTAGGGTTAGGGAAAGGGTAAGGGTTAGGGTTAGTATTAGGTTTAGGGTAAGGATTACGTTTAGGGTTAGGGTTAGGGTAAGGTTAGGGTTAGGGTTAGGGTTAGCATTAAGTTTAGGGTTAGGGTTAGGGTAAGGGAAAGTGTTAGGGTTACGTTTAGGGTTAGGGTTAGGGTAAGGGCAAGGTTTTGTGTTAGGGTTAGAGATAGAGTTGAGGTAAGGGTAAGGGTTAGGTTTAGGGTTAGGGTTAGGTTTACGGTAAGGGTTAGGGTTAGGTTTAGGGTAAGGGTAAGTTTTAGGGTTAGGTTTAGGTTAAGAGTTAGGGTTAGGGTAAGGGTTAGGGTAAGGTTTAGGGTTGGGTTTAGTGTTAAGGTTAGGGTAAGGTTAAGGGTTAGGTTTAGGGTTAGGTTTAGGGTTAGGGTTATGGTTATGGTAAGGGTCAGGGTAAGGTTTAGGTTTATGGTTAGGGTTAGGTTTAGTTTTAGGTTTAGGGTAAGGGTAAGGGTTAGGGACAGGGTTAGGGTTAGGTTTAGGGTTAGGTAAGGGTTAGGGTTAGGTTTAGTGTAAGGATAAGGTTTAGGGTTAGAGTTAGGTTTAGGGTTAGGGTAAAGGTAAGGGTTAGGGTTAGGGTTAGGTTTAGGGTTAGGTTTATGTTTAGGGTTAGGGTAAGGGTAAGGGTTATGGTTAGGGTTATGGTATGAGAAAGGGATAGGTTTAGGTTAGGGTTAGGGTTAAGGTTAGTTTGTGGGTAAGGTTTAGGGTGAGGGTTAGGTTTAGGGTTAGGGTTAGGGTTTAGGGTTAGGGTTAGGGTTAGATGAAGGGTTAGGGTAAGGGTAAGGTTTAGTGTTAGGGTTAGAGTTAGAGTTAAGGTAAGGGTAAGGGTTAGGGTTAGGGTTAGGGTTAGGTTTACGGTAATGTTTAGGGTTAGGTTTATGGTAAGGGTAAGTTTTAGGGTTAGGTTTAGGTTAAGAGTTAGGGTTAGGGTAAGGGTTAGGGTTAAGTTTAGGGTTGGGTTTAGTGTTAAGGTTAGGGTAAGGTTAAGGGTTAGGTTTAGGGTTAGGTTTAGGGTTAGGGTTAGGGTTAATTTTATGGTAAGGGTTAGGGTAAGGTTTAGGTTTAGGGTTAGGGTTAGGTTTAGTTCTAGGTTTAGGGTAAGGGTAAGGGTTAGGGATAGGGTTAGGGTTAGGTTTAGGGTTAGGGTAAGGGTTAGGGTTAGGTTTAGGGTAAGGATAAGGTTTAGGGTTAGAGTTAGGTTTAGGGTTAGGGTAAAGATAAGGGTTAGGGTTAGGGTTAGGGTTATGGAAAGGGTAAGGTAAGGGATAGGGTTAGGTTTAGGGTAAGGATAAGGTTTAGAGTTAGGGTTAGGGTTAGGGTAAGGGTAAGGGTTGGAATTAGGGTTAGGGTTAGGGTAAGTGTAAGGGTTAGGGTTAGGGTTAGGTTTATGGTTAGGTTTATGTTTAGGGTTAGGGTTAGGGTAATGGTTATGGTTAGGGTTAGTGTTAGGGTTAAGATTATGGTTAGGGTTAGGGTAAGGGTAAGGGTTATGGTTAGGATTATGGTAAGAGAAAGGGATAGGTTTAGGTTAGGGTTAGGGTTAAGGTTAGTGTTAGGGTAAGGTTTAGGGTTAGGGTTAGAGTTAGGGTTAAGGTAAGGGTAAGGGTTAGGGTTAGGTTTAGGGTTGGATTTAAGGTTAGAGTTAGGGTTAGGATGATGGTAAAGGTGAGGTTTAGGGTTAGGGTTAGTGTAAGGGTTATGGTTATGGTTAGGGTTAGGGTGAGTGTTAGGGTTAGGGTTAGGGTGAGGTGTTAGGGTTAGGGTTATGGTTAAGGTAATGGTTAGGTTTAGGTTTAGTGTAAGGGTTAGGGTTAGGGTTAGGGTAAGGGTAAGGGTTAGGGTTATGTTTAGGGTTAGGGTTAGTGTAAGGGGTTAGGGTTAGGGTTAAGTTTAGGGTTAGGGTAAGGGTTAGGGTTAGTCTTAGGGTTAGATAAGGGTAAGTGTTAGGGTTAGTGTTAGGGTTAAAGTTAGGGTTAGTCTTAGGGTTAGGGTTAGGTTTAGGGTTAGGGTTACGGAAAGGGTAAGGGTTAGGGTTAGTGTTAGGGTAAGGTTTAGGGATAGTCTTAGGGTTAGGGTAAGGGTTAGGGTTAGGGTTAGGGTTAGCATTAATGCTAGGGTTAGGGTTAGGGTAAAGGTAAGGTTTGGGGTTAAGGTTAGGGTTAGGGTAAGGGTAAGGGTTAGGGTTAGGGTTAGGGTTAGGGTTAGGGTTAGGGTAAGGCTTAGGGTTAGGGTTAGGGTAAGGAGTAGGGTTAGGGTAAGGGTAAGGTTTTAGGTTAGGTTTATGGTTAGGGTTAGGGTTAGGGAAAGGGTAAGGGTTAGGGTTAGGATTAGGGTTAGAGTTAGCTTTAGGGTTAGGGTTAGGGTTAGGGTAAGGGTTAGGGTTAGGGTTAGGGTTAGCAATAAGTTTAGGCTTAGGGTTAGGGTAAGGGAAAGGGTTAGGGTTAGGTTTAGGGTTAGGGTTAGGTTAAGGGCAAGGTTTAGGGTTAGGGTTAGGGTAAGGGTTAGGGTTAGGGTTAGGGTTAGGTTTAGGGTTAGGGTTAGGGTTAGGGTAAGGGTTAGGGTTAGGGATAGGGTTAGTGTAAGGGTTAGGTTTAGGGTTTGGGTTAGGGTAAGGGTAAGGGTAAGGGTTAGGGTTAGGGTTATGGTATGAGAAAGGGATAGGTTTAGGTTAGGGTTAGGGTTAAGGTTAGTTTGTGGGTAAGGTTTAGGGTGAGGGTTAGGTTTAGGGTTAGGGTTAGGGTTTAGGGTTAGGGTTAGGGTTAGATGAAGGGTTAGGGTAAGGGTAAGGTTTAGTGTTAGGGTTAGAGTTAGAGTTAAGGTAAGGGTAAGGGTTAGGGTTAGGGTTAGGGTTAGGTTTACGGTAATGTTTAGGGTTAGGTTTATGGTAAGGGTAAGTTTTAGGGTTAGGTTTAGGTTAAGAGTTAGGGTTAGGGTAAGGGTTAGGGTTAAGTTTAGGGTTGGGTTTAGTGTTAAGGTTAGGGTAAGGTTAAGGGTTAGGTTTAGGGTTAGGTTTAGGGTTAGGGTTAGGGTTAATTTTATGGTAAGGGTTAGGGTAAGGTTTAGGTTTAGGGTTAGGGTTAGGTTTAGTTCTAGGTTTAGGGTAAGGGTAAGGGTTAGGGATAGGGTTAGGGTTAGGTTTAGGGTTAGGGTAAGGGTTAGGGTTAGGTTTAGGGTAAGGATAAGGTTTAGGGTTAGAGTTAGGTTTAGGGTTAGGGTAAAGATAAGGGTTAGGGTTAGGGTTAGGGTTATGGAAAGGGTAAGGTAAGGGATAGGGTTAGGTTTAGGGTAAGGATAAGGTTTAGAGTTAGGGTTAGGGTTAGGGTAAGGGTAAGGGTTGGAATTAGGGTTAGGGTTAGGGTAAGTGTAAGGGTTAGGGTTAGGGTTAGGTTTATGGTTAGGTTTATGTTTAGGGTTAGGGTTAGGGTAATGGTTATGGTTAGGGTTAGTGTTAGGGTTAAGATTATGGTTAGGGTTAGGGTAAGGGTAAGGGTTATGGTTAGGATTATGGTAAGAGAAAGGGATAGGTTTAGGTTAGGGTTAGGGTTAAGGTTAGTGTTAGGGTAAGGTTTAGGGTTAGGGTTAGAGTTAGGGTTAAGGTAAGGGTAAGGGTTAGGGTTAGGTTTAGGGTTGGATTTAAGGTTAGAGTTAGGGTTAGGATGATGGTAAAGGTGAGGTTTAGGGTTAGGGTTAGTGTAAGGGTTATGGTTATGGTTAGGGTTAGGGTGAGTGTTAGGGTTAGGGTTAGGGTGAGGTGTTAGGGTTAGGGTTATGGTTAAGGTAATGGTTAGGTTTAGGTTTAGTGTAAGGGTTAGGGTTAGGGTTAGGGTAAGGGTAAGGGTTAGGGTTATGTTTAGGGTTAGGGTTAGTGTAAGGGGTTAGGGTTAGGGTTAAGTTTAGGGTTAGGGTAAGGGTTAGGGTTAGTCTTAGGGTTAGATAAGGGTAAGTGTTAGGGTTAGTGTTAGGGTTAAAGTTAGGGTTAGTCTTAGGGTTAGGGTTAGGTTTAGGGTTAGGGTTACGGAAAGGGTAAGGGTTAGGGTTAGTGTTAGGGTAAGGTTTAGGGATAGTCTTAGGGTTAGGGTAAGGGTTAGGGTTAGGGTTAGGGTTAGCATTAATGCTAGGGTTAGGGTTAGGGTAAAGGTAAGGTTTGGGGTTAAGGTTAGGGTTAGGGTAAGGGTAAGGGTTAGGGTTAGGGTTAGGGTTAGGGTTAGGGTTAGGGTTAGGGTAAGGCTTAGGGTTAGGGTTAGGGTAAGGAGTAGGGTTAGGGTAAGGGTAAGGTTTTAGGTTAGGTTTATGGTTAGGGTTAGGGTTAGGGAAAGGGTAAGGGTTAGGGTTAGGATTAGGGTTAGAGTTAGCTTTAGGGTTAGGGTTAGGGTTAGGGTAAGGGTTAGGGTTAGGGTTAGGGTTAGCAATAAGTTTAGGCTTAGGGTTAGGGTAAGGGAAAGGGTTAGGGTTAGGTTTAGGGTTAGGGTTAGGTTAAGGGCAAGGTTTAGGGTTAGGGTTAGGGTAAGGGTTAGGGTTAGGGTTAGGGTTAGGTTTAGGGTTAGGGTTAGGGTTAGGGTAAGGGTTAGGGTTAGGGATAGGGTTAGTGTAAGGGTTAGGTTTAGGGTTTGGGTTAGGGTAAGGGTAAGGGTAAGGGTTAGGGTTAGGGTTAGGGTTAGGGTTAGGGTTAGATTTAGGGTAAGGGTAAGCGTTAGGGTTAAGTTTAGGGTTAGGATTAAGTTTAGGGTTAGGGTAATGTTTAGGGTTAGGGTAAGGTTTAGGGTTAGGGTTTGGTTTAGGGTTAGGTTTAGGGTAAGGGTAAGAGTTACGGTTAGGTTTAGGGTTGGGGTTAAGTTTATTGTTAGGTTTAGGGTAAGGGTAAGGGTTACGTTTAGGATTAGGGTTAGGGGAAGGGTAAGGGTTAGAGTTAGGTTGAGGGTTAGGGTTTGGGTTCGGGGTTCGGGTTCGGGTTAGAGTTAGGGTTAGGGTAAGGTTTACGGTCAGGGTTAGGGTTAGGGTTTGGTTTATGGTAAGTGTATGGGTTAGGGGTTAGTGTTACGGTAAGGGTAAGGGTTAGGATTAGGGTTAGGGGTTAGGGTAAGTGTTAGGATTAGGGTAAGTTTTAGGTTTAGGGTTGAGGTAAGTGTAAGTGTTAGGGTTACGTTTAGGGTTAGGGTTAGGGATAGGGTAAGGGTTAGGTTAGGTTTAGGGTAAGGGTAAGGTTTAGGGTTAGGTTTAGGGGTAGGTTTAATGTAAGGGTAAGGCTTAGGATTAGGGTTAGGGTAAGGGTTAGGGTTAGGGTTAGGGTTAATATTAGGTTTAGGTTTAGGTTTAGGGTAAGGGTAAGGGTTAGGGTTAGGGTTAAGGTTAGGGTTAGGGGATAGGGTTAGGGTTAGGGTTACGGTTAGGTTTAGTGTTAGGGTTAGGTTTAGGGTTATGGTTAGGGTAAGGGTTAGGTTTAGGGTTAGGGTTAGCATTGAGGTAAGGGTTAGGGTTAGGGTAAGGGTAAGGGTTAGGTTTAGGGTTAGGGTTAGGATTAGGTTTAGGGTTAAGCTTAGGGTAAGGGTAAGGGTTAGGGTTAGAGTTAGAGTTAGGGTAAGGTTTAGGGTTAGGGTTAAGGTTAGGGTAACGGTAAGGGTTAGGGTTAGGTTTAGGGTTAGGGGTTAGTTTTAGGGTTAGGGTTAGGGTTAGGGTAAGTTTTAGGGTTAGGGTTAGCGTTAGGGTTAGTGTAAGGGTTAGGGTTAGGGTTAGGGTTAGTGTTAGGGTTAGGGTAAGGGTTAGGGTTAGGGTTAGGGTTAGGGTAAGATTTAGGGATAGTCTTAGGGTTAGGGTAAGGGTTAGGGGTAGGGTTAGGGTTAGCATTAATGTTAGGGTTAGGGTTAGGTTAAGGGTAAGATTTGGGGTTAAAGTTAGGGTTAGGGTAAGGGTAAGGGTTAGTGTTAGGGTTAGGTTTAGGGTTAGGGTTAGGGTAAGGGCAAGGTTTAGGGTTAGGGTTAGTGTTAGGGTTAGGGTAAGGATTAGGGTTAGGGTAAGGGTAAGGTTTAAGGTTAGGTTTATGGTTGGGGTTAGGGTTAGGGAAAGGGTAAGGGTTAGGGTTAGTATTAGGGTTAGGGTAAGGATTACGTTTAGGGTTAGGGTTAGGGTAAGGGCAAGGTTTAGGGTTAGGGTAAGGATTAGGGTTAGGGTAAGGGTAAGGTTTAAGGTTAGGTTTATGGTTAGGGTTAGGGTTAGGGTAAGGGAAAGGGTTAGGGTTACGTTTAGGGTTAGGGTTAGGGTAAGGGCAAGGTTTTGTGTTAGGGTTAGAGATAGAGTTAAGGTAAGGGTAAGGGTAAGTTTTAGGGTTAGGTTTAGGGTTAGGATTAAGTTTAGGGTTAGGGTAATGTTTAGGGTTAGGGTAAGGTTTAGGGTTAGGGTTAGGGTTAGGGTTAGGGTTATGGTAAGGATTAGGGTTAGGGTAAGGGTAAGGTTTAAGGTTAGGTTTATGGTTAGGGTTAGGGTTAGAGAAAGGGTCAGGGTTAGGATTAGTATTAGGGTTAGGGTAAGGATTAGGTTTAGGGTTAGGGTTAGGGTAAGGGTTAGGGTTAGGGTTAGGGTTAGCATTAAGTTTAGGGTTAGGGTTAGGGTAAGGGAAAGGGTTAGGGTTACGTTTAGGGTTAGCGTTAGGGTAAGGGCAAGGTTTAGGGTTAGGGTTAAGGTTAGGTTTAGGGTAAGGGTTAGGGTTAGGGTTAGGGTTAGGTTTAGGGTTAGGGTTAGGGTTAGAGTAAGGGTTAGTGTTAGGGATAGGGTTAGTATTAGGGTTAGGTTAGGGTTATGTTTAGGGTAAGGGTAAGGGTTAGGGTTAGGGTTAGGGTTAGGGTTAGAGTTGGGGTAAGGGTAAGGGTTAGGGTTAAGTTTAGGGTTAGGATTAAGTTTAGGGTTAGGGTAATGTTTAGGGTTAGGGTAAGGTTTAGGATTAGGGTTAGGTTTAGGGTTAGGTTTAGGGTAAGGGAAAGAGTTATGGTTAGGTTTACGGTTGGGGTTAAGTTTATTGTTAGGGTTAGGGTAAGGGTAACGGTTAGGTTTAGGATTAGGGTTAGGGGAAGGGTAAAGGTTAGAGTTAGGGTTAGGGTTAGGGTAAGGTTTAGGGTCAGGGTTAGGGTTAGGGTTAGGTTTATGGTAAGGGTATGGGTTAGGGTTAGGGTTAGGGTTAGGGGTAAGGTTTAGGATGAGGGTAAGGATTAGGGTTAAGGTTAAGTTTAGGGGTTAGTGTTAGGGTAAGGGTAAGGGTTAGGGTTAGGTTTAGGGTTAGGGTAAGGGTAAGGGTTAGTGTTAGGGTTAGGGTAAGGTTTAGGGTTAGGGTTAGGGTAAGGGCAAGGTTAAGGTATAGGTTTAGGGTTAGAGTTAGGGTTAGGGTTAGGTTTATGTTTAGGGTTAGGGTAAGGGTAAGCTTTAGGGTTAGGGTTAGTGTGAGGGTTAGGGTTAAGATTATGGTTAGGGTTAGGGTAAGGATAAGGGTTATGGTTAGGGTTATGGTAAGAGAAGTGGATAGGGTTAGGTTAGGGTTAGGGTTAAGGTTAGTGTTAGGGTAAGGTTTAGGGTTAGGGTTAGCGTTAGGGTTAGGGTAAGGTTTAGGGTTAGGGTTAGGGTTAGGGTTAGGGTTAGGGTAAGGGTAAGGGTTAGGGATAGGGTTATGATTAGGGTTAGTTTTAGGGTTAGGGTAAGGGTTTGGGTTAGGTTTAGGGTAAGGATAAAGTTTAGGGTTAGGGTTAGGGTTAGGGTAAGGGTAAGGTTTAGGGTTAGGGTTAGTGTTAGGGTTAGGGTTAAGATTATGGTTAGGGTTAGGTTAAGGGTAAGGGATAGGGTTAGAATTAGGGTTAGGGTTTAGGGTTAGGGCTAGGGTTAGAGCTAGGGTTAGGGTAAGGGTAAGGTTTAGGCTTAGGTTTAGAGTTAGGGTTAAGGTAAGGATAAGGGTTAGGGTTAGGTTTAGGGTTGGGTTTAAGGTTAGAGTTAGGGTTAGGATAATGGTAAAGGTGAGGGTTAGGGTTAGGGTTAGTGTAATGCTTATGGTTATGGTTAGGGTTAGGGTGAGTGTTAGGGTTAGGGTTAGGGTTAGGTGTTAGGGTTAGGGTTATGATTAGGGTAAGGTTTAGGTTTAGGTTTAGGGTAAGTGTTAGGTTTAGGGTTAGGGTTAGGGTAAGGCTAAGGGTTAGGGTTATGTGTAGGGTTAGGGTTAGGGTTAGGGGTTAGGGTCAGGGTTAGGTTTAGGGTTAGGGTAAGGGTTAGGGTTAGTGTTAGGTTTAGATAAGTGTAAGTGTTATGGTTAGGGTTAGGGTTCGGGTTAGGGTTAGGGTTAGTCTTAGGGTTAGGGTTAGGGTTAGGGAAAGGGTAAGGGTTAGGCTTAGGGTTAGGGTTAGGGTAAGGATTAGGGATAGTCTTAGGGTTAGGGTAAGGATTAGGTTTAGGTTTAGGGTTAGCATTAAGGTTAGGGTTAGTGTTAGGGTAAGGGTAAGGTTTGGGGTTAAGGTTAGGGTTAGGGTAAGGGTAAGGGTTAGGGTTAGGATTAGGGTTAGGTTTAGGGTTAGGGTTAGGGCAAGGGAAAGGTTTCGGGTTAGGGTTAGGGTTAGGGTTAGGGTAAGGGTTAGGGTTAGGTAGGGTAAGGGTAAGGTTTAGGGTTAGGGTTAGGGATAGGGTTAGGGTAAGGGTTAGGGTTAGGGATAGGGTTAGTGTTAGGGTTAGGTTTAGGGTTAGAGTTAGGGTAAGGGTAAGGGTAAGGGTTAGGGTTAGGGTTAGAGTTAGTGTAAGGGTAAGGGTTAGGGTTAAGTTTAGGGTTAGGATTAAGTTTAGGGTTAGGGTAATGGTTAGGGTTAGGGTAAGGGTTAGGGTTAGGGTTAGGTTTAGGTTTAGGGTAAGGGTAAGTGCTAGGTTTAGGTTTAGGGTTGAGGTTAAGTTTATTTTTAGGGTTAGGGTAAGGGTAAGGGTTAGGTTTAGGATTAGGGTTAGGGGATGGGTAAGGGTTACGGTTATGGTTAGGGTGAGGGTTAGGGTTAGGGTTAGGGGGTAGGGTTCGGGTTAGAGTTAGGGTTAGGGTAAGGTTTAGGGTCAGGGTTAGGTTAAGGTTCGGTTTATGGTAAGGGTATGGGTTAGGGTTAGGGTTAGGGTTAGGGGTAAGGGTTAGGGTTAGGTTTAGTGTTAGCGTAAGGGTAAGGGTCAGGATTAGGGTTAGGGGTTAGGGTTAGGGTTAGTTTTAGGTTTAGGGTTAAGGTAAGTGTAAGTGTTAGGGTTAGGTTTAGGTTTAGGGTTAGGGATAGGTTAAGGGTTAGGTTAGGTTTAGGGTATGGGTAAGGTTTAGGGTTAGGTTTAGGGTTAGGTTTAATGTAAGGGTAAGGGTTAGGGTTAGGGTTAGGGTTAGGGTAAGGGTTAGGGTTAGGGTTAGGGTTAATGTTAGGTTTAGGGTTATGGTAAGGGTTAGGGTTAGGGTTATGGTAAGGATTAGGTTTAGTCTTAGTGTTAGGGTAAGGGTTAGGGTTAGGGTTAGGTTTAGGATAATGTTTAGGGTTAGGGTTAGGGTTAGGGTTAGGGTAAGGGTAAGGGTTAGGGTTAGGGTTAGGGTTAGGGTTTAGGGTTAGGGCTAGGGTTATAGCTAGGGTTAGGGTAAGGGTAAGTTTTAGGTTTAGGGTTAGAGTTAGGGTTAAGGTAAGGGTAATGGTTAGGGTTAGGTTTAGGGTTGGGTTTAAGGTTAGAGTTAGGGTTAGGATAATGGTAAAGGTGAGGGTTAGGGTTAGGGTTAGTGTAAGGGTTATGGTTAGAGTTAGGGTTAGGGTGAGTGTTAGGGTTAGGGTTAGGGTGATGTGTTATGTTTAGGGTTATGGTTAGGGTAAGGGTTAGGGTTAGGGTTACGGTAAGGGTTAGGGTTACGGTTAGGGTTAGGGTAAGGGTAAGTGTTAGGGTTATGTTTAGCGTTAGGGTTAGAGTTAGGGGTTAGGTTTAGGGTTAGGTTCAGGGTTAGGGTAAGGGTTAGGGTTAGTGTTAGGTTTAGATAAGGGTAAGTGTTATGGTTAGGGTTAGGGTTCGGGTTAGGTTTAGGTTTAGTCTCAGGGTTAGGTTTAGGGTTAGGGTTAGGGTTACGGAAAGGGTTAGGTTTAGGGTTAGGGTTAGGGTAAGGTTTAGGGATAGTCTTATGGTTAGGGTAAGGGTTAGGGTTAGGGTTAGGGTTAGCATTAATATTAGGGTTAGGGTTAGGGTAAGGGTAAGGTTTGGGGTTAAGGTTAGGGTTAGGGTAAGGGTAAGGGGTAGGGTTAGGGTTAGGTTTTGGGTTAGGGTTAGGATAAGGGCAAGGTTTAGGGTTAGGGTTAGGGTGAGGGTTAGGGTTAGGGTTAGGGTTGGAGGTTAGGGTTCGGTTAGAGTTAGGTTTAGGGTAAGGTTAAGGGTCAGGTTTAGGTTAAGGTTAGGTTTATGTTAAGGGTATGGGTTAGGGTTAGTGTTAGGGTTAGGGGTAAGGGTTAGGTTTAGGTTTAGTGTTAGGGTTAAGGTTAAGGTTAGGGGTTAGTGTTAGGGTAAGGGTAAGGGTTAGTATTAGGGTTAGGGGTTAGGGTTAGGTTTAGGATTAGGGTTAGTTTTAGGTTTAGGGTTAAGGTAAGTGTAAGTGTTAGGGTTAGGTTTAGGGTTAGGGTTAGGGATAGGGTAAGGGTTAGGTTAGGTTTAGGGTAAGGGTAAGTTTTAGGGTTAGGTTTAGGGTTAGGTTTAATGTAAGGGTAAGGGTTAGGGTTAGGTTTAGGGCAAAGGTAAGGGTTAGTGTTGGGGTTAGGGTTAGGGTTAGGGTTAGGGTAAGGTTTAGGGTTAGGGTTAGGCTTAGGGTTTGGGTTAGGGTAAAGGTAAGGGTTATGTTTAGGGTTACAGTTAGAGTTAAAGTTAGGGTAAGGGTAAGGATTAGGGTTAAGTTTAGGGTTAGGGTAAGGGTTAGGGTTAGGGTAAGGGTTAGGGTTAGGGTAAGGGTTAGGTTTAGGGTAAGGGTAAGGGTTAGGGTTAGGTTTAGGGTTGGGGTTAAGGTTAGGGTTAGGGTTAGGGTAAGGGTAAGGGGTAGGGTTAGGTTTAGGGTTAGGGGAGGGGTAAGGGTTAGGGTTAGGGTGAGGGTTAGGGTTAGGGTTCGGGTTAGGGTTCGGGTTAGGGTTAGGGGAAGGGTTAGGGTCAGGGTTAGGGTTAGGGTTATGTTTATGGTAAGGGTATGGGTTAGGGTTAGGGTTAGGGTTAGTGGGAAGGGTTAGGGTTAGTTTATGGTTAGGGTTGGGTTTAGGGTTACGTTAAGTGTTAGGGTTAGTGTTAGGTTTAGATAAGGGTAGGTGTTAGGGTTAGGGTTAGGGTTAGTCTTAGGGTTAGGGTTTGGGTTATGGTTAGGATTAGGGTAAGGGTAAGGGTAAGGGTTAGGGAAGGGTAAGGGTTAGGTTAGGTTTAGGGTAAGGGTAATGTTTAGGGTTAGGTTTAGGGGTTGGGTTTGGGTAATGGTAAGGGTTAGGGTTAGGGTTAGTGCTAGGTTTATGGTTAGGGTTAGGGTAAGTGTAAGGGTTAGGGTTAGGTTTAGGGTTTGGGTTTAGGTAAGGGTTAGGGTAAGTGTAAGGGTTAGGGTTAAGGTTGGGGTTACGGTTAGGTTTAGGTTTACGGATAGGGTTAGGGTTAGAATTAGGGTAAGGGTAAGGGTACGTGTTAGGGTTAGGGTTAGGGTTAGGGTTAGGATGAGGGTAAGGGATAGGCTTAGGATTAGGGTTAGGGTTAAGGTTAGGGTTAGTGTTAGGATTAGGGTTAGTGTAAGGTAAGGGTTAGGGTTATGGTTACGGTTAAGGTTAGAGTTAGGGTTAGGGTTAGGGTAAGGGTTAGGGTTAGGGTTAGGGTAAGGGTTAGGTTTAGGGTTAGGGTTAGGGTTAGGGTTAGGGTTAGGGTTAGTGTAAGGTAAGGTTTAGGGTTATGGTTACGGTTAAGGTTAGAGTTAGGTTTAGGGTTAGGGTAAGGGTTAGGGTTAGGGTTAGGGTAAGGGTTAGGTTTAGGGTTAGGGTTAGGGTTAGGATGAGGGTAAGGGATAGGGTTAGGGTTAGCATTAAGGTTAGGGTTAGGGATAGGGTAAGGGTAAGGGTTAAGGTTAGGGTTAAGGTTAGGGTTAGGGGTTAGGTTAGGTTTACGGTTCGGTATAGGGTTAGGGTTAGGGTAAGGGTTAAAGTTAGGGGTTAGCTTTAGTGTTTGGGTTAGGGTTAGGGTAAGTTTAGGGTTAGGGTTAGCGTTAGGGTTAGGGTAAGGTTTAGGGTTAGGATTAGGTTTAGGGTTAGGGTTAGGGTAATGGTAAGGGTTAGGGTTAGAGTTAGGTTTAGGGGTTAGGTTTAGTTTTAGGGTCAGGGTTAGGGTAAGTTTTAGGGTTAGGCTTAGCGTTAGGGTTAGGGTAAGGGTTAGGGTTAGGGTTAGGGTTAGTTTTAGGTTTAGGGTTGGGGTTAAGGTTAGGGTTAGGGTTAGGGTAAGGGTAAGTGTTAGGGTTAGGTTTAGGGTTAGGGTAAGAGTTAGGTTTAGGGTTAGGGTAAGAGTTAGGTTTACGGTTATGTATAGGGTTAGGGTTAGGGTTAGGGTTAGTTTTAGGTTTAGGGTTGAGGTTAAGTTTAGGGTTAGGGTAAGGGTAAGGGTGAGGGTTAGGGTTAAGGTAAGGGTAAGGGTTAGGGGTAGGGTTAGGGTTAGGGTAAGGGTAAGTGTTAGCGTTAGTGTTAGGATTAGGTTTAGGGTTAGGGTTAGGTTTAGGGGAAGGGTTAGGTTTAGGGTTGGTGTTAGGGTTAGGATTAGGGTAAGGGTAAGGGTTAGGGTTAGGGTTAGTGTTAGGTTTAGGGTTGAGGTTAAGTTTAGGGTTAGGGTTAGGGTAAGGGTAAGGGTTAGGGTTAGGTTTAGGGTTAGGGTAAGAGTTAGGGTTAGGGATACGATTAGGGTTAGGTTTATGGTTATGGTTAGGGTTAGGGTAAGACTATGTATTATGGTTAGGTTTAGGGTTAGGGTTAGGTTTATGGTTAGGGATAGGGTTAGGTTTAGGGTTAAGGTAAGGTGTAGGGTTAGGGTAATGGTAAGGTTTAAGGTTAGGTTTATGGTTAGGTTTAGGTTTAGGGAAAGGGTAAGGGTTAGGGTTAGGATTAGGGTTAGGGTAAGGATTAGGGTTAGGGTTAGGGTTAGGGTAAGGGTTAGGGTTAGGGTTAGGGTTAGCATTAAGTTTAGGGTTAGGGTTAGGGTAAGGGAAAGGGTTAGGGTTAGGTTTAGGGTTAGGGTTAGGGTTAGGGTAAGGGTTAGGGTTAGGGATAGGGTTAGTGTTAGGGTTAGGTTTAGGGTTAGGGTTAGGGTTAGGGTAAGGGTAAGGGTTACGGTTAGGGTTAGGGTTAGGGTTAGAGTTAGGGTAAGGGTAAGCGTTAGGGTTAAGTTTAGGGTTAGGATTAAGTTTAGGGTTAGGGTAATGTTTAGGGTTAGGGTAAGGTTTAGGGTTAGGGTTAGGTTTAGGGTTAGGTTTAGGGTAAGGGTAACAGTTACGGTTAGGTTTAGGGTTGGGGTTACGTTTATTGTTAGGTTTAGGGTAAGGGTAAGGGTTAGGTTTAGGATTAGGGTTAGGGGAAGGGTAAGGGTTAGAGTTAGGGTGAGGGTTAGGGTTAGGGTTAGGGGTTAGGGTTCGGGTTAGAGTTAGGGTAGGGTAAGGTTTAGGGTCAGGGTTAGGGTTGGGGTTAGGTTTATGGTAAGGGTATGGGTTAGGGTTAGGGTTAGGGTTAGGGGTTAGTGTTAGGGTAAGGGTAAGGGTTAGGATTAGGGTTAGGGGTTAGGGTAAGTGTTAGGATTAGGGTTAATTTTAGGTTTAGGGTTAAGGTAAGTGTAAGTGTTAGGGTTACGTTTAGGGTTAGGATTAGGGATAGGGTAAGGGTTAGGTTAGGTTTAGGGTAAGGGTAAGGTTTAGGGTTAGGTTTAGGGGTAGATTTAATGTAAGGGTAAGGCTTAGGATTAGGGTTAGGGTAAGGGTTAGAGTTAGGGTTAGGGTTAATGTTAGGTTTAGGTTTAGGGTTAGGGTAAGGGTTAGGGTTAGGGTTATGGTTAGCATTAAGGTTAGGGTTAGGGTTAGGGTAAGGTTAAGGGTTAGGTTTAGGGTTAAGGTTAGGGTTAGGGGATAGAGTTAGGGTTATGGTTACGGTTAGGTTTAGTGTTAGGGTTAGGTTTAGGGTTAGGGTTAGCATTGAGGTAAGGGTTAGGGTTAGGGTAAGTGTAAGGGTTAGGGTTAGGATTAAGGTTAGGGTTAGGGGTTAGGTTTAGGGTTTGGGTTACGGTTAGGTTTAGGGTTAGGTTTAGGGTAAGGGTAAGGGTTAGGTATAGGGTTAGGGTTAGGATTAGGTTTAGGGTTAAGGTTAGGGTAAGGTTAAGGCTTAGGGTTAGAGTTAGAGTTAGGGTAAGGTTTAAGGTTAGGGTTAGGGTTAGGTTTAGGGTTAGGTTTAGGGTAAGGGTAAGGGTTAATGTTAGGTTTGGGTTAGGGGTTAGTTTTAGGGTTAGGGTTAGGGTTAGGGTAAATTTTAGGGTTAGGGTTAGCGTTAGGGTTAGGGTAAGGGTTAGGGTTAGGGTTAGGGTTAGTGTTAGGGTTAGTGTAAATGTTAGGGTTAGGGTTAGGGTTAGGGTAAGGTCTATGGTTAGGTTTTTGGTATGAGAAAGTGATACGGTTAGGTTAGGGTTAGGGTTAAGGTTAGTTTGTGGGTAAGGTTTAGGGTAAGGGTTAGGTTTAGGGTTAGGGTTAGGGTTTAGGGTTAGGGTTAGGGTTAGATGTAGGTTTAGGGTAAGGGTAAGGTTTAGTGTTAGGGTTAGAGTTAGAGTTAAGGTAAGGGTAAGGGTTAGGGTTAGGGTTAGGATTAAGTTTACGGTAATGTTTAGGGTTAGGTTTAGGGTAAGGGTAAGTTTTAGGGTTAGGTTTAGGTTAAGAGTTAGGGTTAGGGTAAGGGTTAGGGTTAAGTTTAGGGTTGGGTTTAGTGTTAAGATTAGGGTAAGGTTAAGGGTTAGGTTTAGGGTTAGGTTTAGGGTTAGGTTTAGGGTTAATTTTATGGTAAGGGTTAGGGTAAGGTTTAGGTTTAGGGTTAGGGTTAGGTTTAGTTCTAGGTTTAGGGTAAGGGTAAGGGTTAGGGATAGGGTTAGGGTTAGGTTTAGGGTTAGGGTAAGGGTTAGGGATAGGTTTAGGGTAAGGATAAGGTTTAGGGTAAGTGTTAGGTTTAGGGTTAGGGTAAAGGTAAGGGTTAGGGTTATGGTTAGGGTTATGGAAAGGGTAAGGTAAGGGTTAGGGTTAGGTTTAGGGTAAGGATAAGGTTTAGGGTTTGGGTTAGGGTTAAGGTAAGGGTAAGGGTTGGGATTAGGGTTAGGGTTAGGGTAAGGGTAAGGGTTAGGATTAGGGTTAGGTTTAGGGTTAGGTTTATGTTTAGGGTTAGGGTAAGGGTAATGGTTAGGGTTAGGGTTAGTGTTAGGGTTAAGATTATGGTTAGGGTTAGGGTAAGGGTAAGGGTTATGGTTAGGGTTATGGTAAGAGAAAGGGATAGAGTTAGGTTAGGGTTAGGGTTAAGGTTAGTGTTAGGGTAAGGTTTAGGGTTAGGGTAAGTGTTAGGGTTAAGGTAAGGGTAAGGGTTAGGGTTAGGTTTAGGGTTGGGTTTAAGGTTAGAGTTAGGGTTAGGATAATGGTAAAGGTGAGGGTTAGGGTTAGGGTTAGTGTAAGGGTTATGGTTATGGTTAGGGTTAGGGTGAGTGTTAGGGTTAGGGTTAGGGTGAGGTGTTAGGGTTAGGGTTATGGTTAAGGTAATGGTTAGGTTTAGGTTTAGTGTAAGGGTTAGGGTTAGGGTTAGGGTAAGGGTAAGGGTTAGGGTTAGCGTTAGGGTTATGTTTAGGGTTAGGGTTAGGGTAAGGGTTAGGGTTAGGGTTAGGGTTAGGGTTAGGGTAAGGAGTAGGGTTAGGGAAAGGGTAAGGTTTTAGGTTAGGTTTATGTTTAGGGTTAGGGTTAGGGAAAGGGTAAGGGTTAGGGTTAGGATTAGGGTTAGGGTAAGGTTTAGGGTTAGGGTTAGGGTTATGGTAAGGGTTAGGGTTAGTGTTAGGGTTAGCAATAAGTTTAGGCTTAGGGTTAGGGTAAGGGAAAGGATTAGGGTTAGGTTTAGGGTTAGGGTTAGGGTAAAGGCAAGGTTTAGGGTTAGGGTTAGGGTAAGGGTTAGGGTTAGGGTTAGTGTTAGCATTAAGTTTAGGGTTAGGGTTAGGGTAAGGGAAAGGGTTAGGTTTAGGTTTAGGGTTAGGATTAGGGTAAGGGTAAGGTTTAGGGTTAGGGTTAGGGTAAGTGTTAGGGGTAGGGTTAGGGTTAGGTTTAGGGTTAGGGTTAGGGTTAGGGTAAGGGTTAGGGTTAGGGATAGGGTTAGTGTTAGGGTTAGGTTTAGGGTTAGGGTTAGGGTAAGGGTAAGGTTTAGGGTTAGGGTTAGAGTTAGGGTAAGGGTAAGCGTTAGGGTTAAGTTTAGGGTTAGGATTAAGTTTAGGGTTAGGGTAATGTTTAGGGTTAGGGTAAGGTTTAGGGTTAGGGTTAGGTTTAGGGTTAGGGTTTGGTTTAGGGTTAGGTTTAGGGTAAGGGTAAGAGTTACGGTTAGGTTTAGGGTTGGGGTTAAGTTTATTGTTAGGTTTAGGGTAAGGGTAAGGGTTACGTTTAGGATTAGGGTTAGGGGAAGGGTAAGGGTTAGAGTTAGGGTGAGGGTTAGGGTTTGGGTTCGGGGTTCGGGTTCGGGTTAGAGTTAGGGTTAGGGTAAGGTTTAGGGTCAGGGTTAGGGTTAGGGTTTGGTTTATGGTAAGGTTATGGGTTAGGGGTTAGTGTTAGGGTAAGGGTAAGGGTTAGGATTAGGGTTAGGGGTTAGGGTAAGTGTTAGGATTAGGGTTAGTTTTAGGTTTAGGGTTGAGGTAAGTGTAAGTGTTAGGGTTACGTTTACGGTAAGGGTTAGGGATAGGGTAAGGGTTAGGTTAGGTTTAGGGTAAGGGTAAGGTTTAGGGTTAGGTTTAGGGGTAGGTTAAACGTAAGGGTAAGGCTTAGGATTAGGGTTAGGGTAAGGGTTAGGGTTAGGGTTAGGGTTAATATTAGGTTTAGGTTTAGGTTTAGGGTAAGGGTAAGTGTTAGGGTTAGGGTTAAGGTTAGGGTTAGGGGATAGGGATAGGGTTAGGGTTACGGTTAGGTTTAGTGTTAGGGTTAGGTTTATGGTTATGGTTAGGGTAAGGGTTAGGTTTTGGGTTAGGGTTAGCATTGAGGTAAAGGTTAGGGTTAGGGTAAGGGTAAGGGTAAGGGTTAGGGTTAGGGTTAAGGTTAGGGTTAGGGGTTAGGGTTAGGGTTTGGTTTACGGTTAGGTTTAGGGTTAGGGTTAGGGTAAGGGTAAGTGTTAGGTTTAGGGGTAGGGTTAGGATTAGGTTTAGTGTTAAGGTTAGGGTAAGGGTAAGGGTTAGGGTTAGAGTTAGAGTTAGGGTAAGGATTAGGTTTAGGGTTAAGGTTAGGGTAAGTGTTAGGGTTAGGGTTAGGGTTAGCATTAAGTTTAGGGTTAGGGTTAGGGTTAGGGTTAGGGTTAGCATTGAGGTAAGGGTTAGGGTTAGTGTAAGGGTAAGGGTTAGGGTTAGGGTTAGGGGTTAGGGTAAGTGTTAGGATTAGTGTTAGTGTTAGGTTTAGGGTTAAGGTAAGTGTAAGTGTTAGGGTTACGTTTAGGGTTAGGTTTAGGGATAGGGTAAGGGTTAGGTTAGGTTTAGGGTAAGGGTAAGATTTAGGGTTAGGTTTAGGGGTAGGTTTAATGTAAGGGTAAGGCTTAGGATTACGGTTAGGGTAAGGGTTAGGGTTAGGGTTAGGGTTAGGGTTAATGTTAGGTTTAGGTTTAGGGTTAGGGTAAGGTTTAGGGTTAGGGTTAGGGTTAGCATTAAGTTTAGGGTTAGGGTTAGGGTAGGGGTAAGGGTTAGGGTTCGGGTTAAGGTTAGGGTTAGGGGATTCGGTTAGGGTTAGGGTTACGGTTAGGTTTGGTGTTAGGGTTAGGTTTAGGGTTATGGTTAGGGTAAGGGTTAGGTTTAGGGTTAGGGTTAGCATTGAGGTAAGGGTTAGGGTTAGGGTAAGGGTAAGGGTTAGGGTTAGGGTTAATTTTAGGGTTAGGGGTTAGGGTTAGGGTTTGGGTTATGGTTAGTTTTAGGGTTAGGTTTAGGGTAAGGGTAAGGGTTAGGTTTAGGGTTAGGGTTAGGATTAGGTTTAGGGTTAAGGTTAGGGTAAGGGTAAGGGTTAGGGTTAGAGTTAGTGTTAGGGTAAGGTTTAGGGTTAGGGTTAGGGTTAGGGTAAGGGTAAGGGTTAGGGTTAGGTTTAGGGTTAGGGGTTAGTTTTAGGGTTATGGTTATGGTTAGGGTAAGTTTTAGGGTTAGGGTTAGCGTTAGGGTTAGGGTAAGGGTTAGGGTTAGGGTTAGGGTTAGGGTTAGTGTTAGGGTTAGGGTAAGGGTTAGGGTTAGGGTTAGGTTAGGGTTAGGGTTAAGGTTAGTTTGTGGGTAAGGTTTAGAGTAAGGGTTAGGTTTAGGGTTAGTGTTAGGGTTTAGGGTTAGGGTTAGGGTTAGATCTAGGGTTAGGGTAAGTGTAAGGTTTAGGGTTAGGGTTAGAGTTAGAGTTAAGGTAAGGGTAAGGGTTAGGGTTAGGGTTAGGGTTAGGTTTACGGTAAGGGTTAGGGTTAGTTTTTGGGTAAGGGTAAGTTTTAGGGTGAGGTTTAGGTTAAGAGTTAGGGTTAGGGTAAGGGTTAGGGTTAGGTTTAGGGTTGGGTTTAGTGTTAAGGTTAGGGTAAGGTTAAGGGTTAGGTTTAGGGTTAGGTTTAGGGTTAGGGTTAGGGTTAGGGTTATGGTAAGGGTAAGGGTTAGGGTAGGGTTAGGGTTAGGGTTAGGTTTAGAGTTAGGGTAAGGGTAAGGGTTAGGGTTAGGGTTAGGGATAGGTTTAGGGTTAGGGTTAGGGTTAGGGTTAGTGTAAGGGTAAGGGTTAGGGTTAAGTTTAGGGTTAGGGTTAGGGTGAGGGTAAGGGTTAGGGTGAGGGAAAGGGTTAGGGTTAGGGTTTGGGTTAGGTTTAGGGTTAGAATTAGTGGAAGGGTAAGGGTTAGGATTACTTTTAGGGTTGGGATTAAGGTTAGGGTTAGGGTAAGGGTTAGGGTTAAGGTTGGGGTTAGGGTTAGGATTAGGGTAAGGGTAAGGGTTAGGGTGAGTGTTAGCGTAAGGGTTAGGGTTATTGTTAGGGTTAGGGTTAGAGTTAGGGTTAGGGTTTTTTTTAGGTTTAGGGTTGGGTTAAGGATAAGGTTAGGGTTAGGGTAAGGGTAAGGGTTAGGGTTAGGTTTAGGGTTAGGGTAAGAGTTAGGTTTAGGGTTAGGGTAAGAGTTAGGTTTAGGGTTATGTATAGGGTTAGGGTTAGGGTTAGTTTTAGGTTTAGGGTTGAGGTTAAGGTTAGGGTTAGGGTAAGGTTAAGGGTTAGCGTTAGGGTTAGGATTAGGTTTAGGGTTAGGGTTAGGCTTAGGGGAAGGGTTAGGTTTAGGGTTGGTGTTAGGGTTAGGATTAGGGTAAGGGTAAGGGTTAGGGTTAGGGTAAGTGTTAGGTTTAGGGTTAGGGTTAGGTTTAGGGTTATGGTTAGGGAAAGGGTAAGGGTTAGTGTTAGTGTTAGTGTTAGGTTTAGGGTTGAGGTTAAGTTTAGGGTTAGGGTTAGGGTAAGGGTAAGGGTTAGGGTTAGGTTTACGGTTAGGGTAAGAGTTAGGGTTAGGGATACGATTAGGGTTAGGTTTATGGTTATGGTTAGGGTTAGGGTAAGACTATGTATTAGGGTTAGGTTTAGTGTTAGGGTTAGTTTTATGGTTAGGGTTAGGTTTAGGTTTAGGTTTAGGGTTAAGTTTAGGGTTAGGGTAAGTGTTAGGGTTAGGGTTACGGTTAGGGTTGGGGTAAGAGTAAGGGTTAGGGTTAGGGTTAGGGTTAGGGTTTCGGGTTAGGGTTAGGGTTAGGTTTAGGGTTACGGTTAGGGTTAGGGTAAGGGTATGAGTTAGCGTTAGGGTTAGGGTTATGGTTATGGTTAATGTTAGGGTGAGGTTTAGGGTCAGGGTTAGGGTAAGGGTTAGGGTAAGGCTTAGGGATAGGGTTAGGGTTAGGGTTACCATTAAGTTTAGGGTTAGGGTTAGGTTAAGAGTAAGTTTTAGGGTTAGGTTTATGGTTAGGGTTGTGGTTAGGGTTAGGGAAAGGATAAGGGTTAGGGTTATGTTATGGTGATGTTAGGGTTAGGGTAAGGGTTAGGGTTAGGGTTAGGGTAAGGTTTAGGGTTAGGGTTATGTTTAGGGTTAGGGTAAGGGTTAGGGTTAGTCTTAGGGTTAGATAAGGGTAAGTGTTAGGGTTAGGGTTAGGGTTAAGGTTAGGGTTAGTCTTAGGGTTAGGGTTAGGTTTAGGGTTAGGGTTACGGAAAGGGTAAGGGTTAGGGTTAGTGTTAGGGTAAGGTTTAGGGATAGTCTTAGGGTTAGATTAAGGGTTAGGGTTAGGGTTAGCATTAATGTTAGGGTTAGGGTTTGGGTAAAGCTAAGGTTTGGGGTTAAGGTTAGGGTTAGGGTAAGGGTAAGGGTTAGGGTTAGCGTTAGGGTTAGGTTTAGGGTTAGGGTTAGGGTAAGGGTTAGGGTTAGGGTTAGGGTTAGAGTTAGGGTAAGGGTAAGCGTTAGGGTTAAGT
>JANJXV010000038.1:11412500-11427500 GCA_024803745.1 Megascapheus bottae
TAGTGGTAGGGTTGGGGGTTAGGGTTAGGGTTAGGGTTAGGGATAGGTTTACGGTTAGGGTTAGGGTAAGGGTAATTGTTAGTGTTAGGGTTAGTTTTAGGTTTAGGTTTATGGTTAGGTTTAGGGTAAGGGTAAGGGATAGGGTTAGGCTTAGGTAAAGGGTAAGGGTTAGGGTTAGTGTTTGGGTTAGGGTTAGTATTAAGGTTAGGGTTAGGGTTTGGATTTGGTTCACGGTTATGGTAAGGGTAAGGGTTAGGGGTAGGGTTAGAGTTAGGTTTAGCTTTAGGGTTAGGATTGAGGTTAGGTTAAGGGTTTGGTTTAGGGTAGGTTGAGGTTTGTGGTTAAAGTCACGGTTAGGGTTAGAGTAAGTGTCAGGGTTAAGGTTAGGGTTAGGGTTAGGTTTAGGTTTAGAGTTAGGGTTAGGGTAAGGGTAAGTGTTTGGGTTAGTGTTTGGGTTAGCGTTAGTGTAAGGGTAAGGGTTAGGGTTTGGGTTAGGGTTAGGATTAGGTTACAGTTTAGGGTTAGGGTTAGGTTTAGGTTTAGGGTTAGGGCAAGGGTAAGGGTTAGGGTTAGTGTTAGGGTTAGGGTTAAGGTTAGGATTAGGGTTAGGGTAAGGGTCAGGGTTAGGGTTTGGGTTAGGGTTAGGGTTAGGGTTAGGGTAAGGTTTAGGGTTATGGTCAGGGTTAGGGGTTAGGATTAGGGTTAGTGTTAGGGTTAGGGTTAAGGTAATGTGTAGGGTTAGGGTTAGGGTTAGGTTTAGCTTTAGGGTAAGGGTAAGCTTTAGAGTTAGGGTTAGGTTTAGGTTTAGGGAAAGGGTAAGGCTAAGGTTTAGGGTTAGGGTAAGGATTAGGTTTAGTGTTAGGGTTAGGGTAAGGGTTAGGGTTAGGGTTAGCATTAAGGTTAGGGTTAGGGTTAAGGTAAGGTTTAGGGTTAGGGTTAGGTGTAGGGTTAGGGTAAGGGTAAGGGTTAGGGTTAAGGATAGGGTTAGGGTTAGGGTAGGGTTAGTATAGGCGTTAGGGTTAGGGTAAGTGTTAGGTTTAGGGTTAGGGTTAGGTTTAGGGTTAGGGATAGGGTAAGGGTTAGGGTTAGGTTTAGGTTAAGGGAAAGGGTAAGGGTTTGGGTTAGGGTTAGGGTTAGGGTTAGGCTAAGGATTAGGGTTAGGGTTAGGGTAAGTGTTAGGGTTAGGGTTAGGGTTAGGTTTAGCATTAACGTTAGGGTTAGGGTTAGGGTAAGGATAACGGTTAGAGTTATTGTTAGGGTTAGGGGTAGGGTTGGGGGTTAGGGTTCGGGTTAGGGTTAGGGATAGGTTTAAGGTTAGGGTTAGGGTAAGGGTAATGGTTAGGGTTAGTTTTCAGGTGAGTATAAGGGTAAGGGTTAGGGTTAGGCTTATGGTTAGGGGTTAGGGTTAGGGTTAGGGTTAGGGTTAGGGTTAGGATTAGGTTTTGGATTAGGGTTAGGTTTAGGGTAAGGTTTAGGGTTAGGGTTAGGGTCAGGGGTTCGGGTTAGGGTAAGGGTTAGGGTTAGGCTTAGGGTTAGGGTTAGGGAAAGGGTAATTTTCAGGGTTAGGGTTAGGTTTAGGTTTAGGTTTAGGGTTAGGGTTAGGGTAAGGGTAAGGGTTAGGTTTAGGGTTAGGGTTATGTTTAGGGTTAGATTTAGGGTTAGGGTTAGGGTTAGGGTAAGGGTAAGTGTTAGGAATAGCATTAGGCTTAGGTAAAGGGTAAGGTTTAGGGTTAGTGTTAGGGTTAGGGTTAGCATTAATGTTAGGGTTAGGGTTAGGGTTAGGGTAAGGATTAAGGTTAGGGTTAGGGTTAGGGCTAGGGTTAGGGTTAGCATTAAGTTTAGGGTTAGGTTTAGGGTAAGGGTAAGGGTTAGGGTTAGGGTTAGGGGTAGGGTTAGGGTTAGGTTTAGGGTTAGGGTTAGGTAAGGGTTAGGGTTAGTGATAGGTGTTAGGGTTAGGGTTAGGGTTAGCATTAAGTTGAGGGTTAGGGTTAGGGTTAGGGTTAGGGTAAGGGTAAGGGTTAGGGTTAGGTTAAGGGTTAGGGTCAGGGTTAGATGTTAGGGTTAGTGTTAGGGTTAGAGTTTGGGTAAGGGTTAAGGTTGGGTAAGCGTAATGGTTAGGGTAAGGGTTAGGTTTATGGTAAGGGTTAGGGTTAAGGGTTAGGGTTAGGGTTAGTGTTAGATTTAGGGTTAGGGTAAGGGTAAGGTTTAGGTTTAGGGTTAGGTTTAGGGATTATGGTTAGGGTTAGGGTTAGTGTTAAAGTATGGGTAAGTGTTAGGGTTAGGGTTAGGGTTAGGGTTAGGGTAAGCGTTATGGTTAGTTTTAGGTAAGAGTAAGGTTTAGGGTTAGGGTTAGGATTAGGATTCAGTGTAGGGTATGGGTAAGGGTTAGGGTTATTGTTAGGGTTAGTTTTGGGTTTAGGGTTAAGATAAGGGTAAGGGTTAGGGTTAGGGTTAGGTTTAGGTTTAGGGTTACGGTGTGGATTAGGGTATGGGTAATTTTAAGGTTAAGATTAGGTTTAGAGTTAGGGTTAGGGTTAGGGTTAGGGTAAGGTTTAGGGTTAGGGTAAAGGTTAAGTTTAGGTTTAGGTTTAGGTTTAGGGTTATGGTTAGGGTAAGGGTTAGGGTTAGGGTTAGGGTAAGGGTTAGGGTTAGGGTTGGGATTAGGGTAGGGGGAAAGGTTAGAGTTAGGGTTAGGGTTAGGGTTAGGGGTTAGGCTTAGGGTTAGGGTTAGGGTAAGGTTTAGGGTTAGGGTTAGGGTTAGGGTAAGGGTAAGGGTTAGGGTTAGGGTTAGGGTTAGGTTTAGGGTTAGGGTTAGGGTTAGGGTAAGGGAAAGTGTTAGGGTTCGGGTTCGGGTTTGTTTTGAAGTTAGGATAAGGATAAGGGTTAGGGTTAGGCTTAGGGTTAGGGGTTAGGGTTAGGGTTAGGGTAAGGGTAAGTGTTAGGGTTAGGGTTAGGGGTAGGGTTAGGGTTAGTGATAGGGTTAGTGTTAGGGTAAATGTTAGGATTAGGGTTAGGGTTAGGGTTAGGGTAAGGTAAGGATTAGGGTTAAGGTTAGGTTTAGGGTTAGGGATAGGGTTAGGGATAGAGTTAGGGTTTCGGTTAGGGTTAGGTTTAGGGTTAGGGTTAGGGATAGGGTTAGGGTTAGGGTAAGGGTTAGGGTTAGGGTTAGGTTTAGGGTAAGGGTTAGGTTAGGGTTAGGGTTAGGGTTAGGGTAAGGTTTAGGGATAGAGTTAGGGTTTCGTTTAGGGTTAGGGTTAGGGTAAGGCTTAGGGTTAGGGTTAGGGTAAGGTTATGGTTAGGGTAAAGGTTAGGGTTAGGGTTAGGGTGAGGGTTAGGGTAAGGATTAGGTTTAGGGTTAGTGTTATCATTAAGGTAATGGTTAGGGTTAGCGTAAGGGTTAGGGTTAAGTTTAGGGTTAGGGTTAGCATTAAGTTTAGGGTTAGGTTTAGAGTAAGGGTAAGGGTTAGGGTTAGGGTTTGGGTTAGGATTAGGGCTTAGGTTTAAGATTAGGGTTTGGTTTAGTTTTAGGGTTAGTGTTATGGTAAGGGTAAGGGTAAGGGTTAGGGTTAGGGTTACGGTTAGGGTTAGGGTTAGGTTTAGGGTTAGGGTTAGGTTTAGTTTTAGGGTTAGGGTTAGGGTGAGGGTAAGGGCAAGTGTTAGAGTTAGGGTTAGGTTTAGGGTAAGGGAAAGGGTAAGGGTTAGGTTTAGGGTTAGGGTTAGGTTTAGGGTAAGGGTTAGGGTTAGGGTTAGGGTTAGGTTCAGGGTTAGCATTAAGGTTATATTTAGGTTTAGGGTAAGGGTAAGGGTTAGGGTTAGGGTTAGAATTAGGATTAGGGTTAGGGGTAGGGTTAGGGTTAGGTTTAGGGTTAGGGTTAGGGTGAGGGTAATGGTTAAGGTTAGTGTTAGTGTTAGGGTTAGGGTTAGGGTAAGGGTTAGGGTTAGGGTTAGGTGTTAGGGTTAGGGTTAGATTTAGGTAAGGGTAAGGGTTAGGGTAAGGGTTAGGGTTAGGGGTTAGGGTTAGGGTTAGGGTTAGGGTAAGGGTTAGGGGTAGGATTTGGGTTAGGTTTAGGGTTAGGGTTAGGGTTAGAGTTAGTGTAAGAGTTAGTGTTAGGGTTAGTGTTAGGGTTAGGGTTATGTTAGGGTGAGGCTTAGGGTAAGGGTAAGGGTTAGGGTTAGGGTTATGGTTAGGGTTAGGGGTTAGGGTTAGGGTTAGGGTTTGGTTTAGGTTTAGGGTAAGGGTAAGGTTTAGTATTAGGGGTAGGGTTAGGGGTTAGGGTTAGGGTTAGGGTTAGGGTTAAGGTAAGGGTAAGTGTTAGGGTTGGGGTTAGGTTTAGGGTAAGCGTTAGGGTTAGTTATAGGTAAGAGTAAGGTTTAGTGTTAGGGTTAGGATTAGGGTTAGTTGTAGGGTAAGGGTAAGGGTTAGGGTTAGGGTTAGGGATAGGTTTGGAGTTAGGATTAAGATAAGGGTAAGGGTTAGGGTTAGGGTTAGGTTCAGGGTTAGGGTTACGGTTAGGATTACGGTACGGGTAAGGGTTAGGGTTAAGGTTAGGTTTAGGGTTATGATTAGGGTTAGGGTTAGGTTTAGGGTTAGGTTTAGGGTTAGGGTTAGGGTTAGAGTAAGGGTAAGTGTTGGGGTTAGGTTTAGGGTTAGGGTTAGGGTTAGGATAAGGGTAAGGGTTAGGGTTAGGGTTAGGTTTAGGGTTTAGGGTTAGGGTTAGGGTTACGGTAAGGGTAAGGGTTAGGGTTAGGGGTAGGGGTAGGGGTAGGGTTAGGGTTAGGGTAATGGTAAGTGTTAAAGTTAGGGTTAAGGTTAGGGTGTTGGTTAGTTTTGGGGTTAGGGTTAGGATAAGGGTAAGGTTTAGGTTTAGGGATAGGGTTAGGGTTAGTATAAGGGTAAGGGTTAGGGTTAAGGTTAGGGTTATTGTTAGGATTGGGGTTAGGGTAATAGTTAGGGTTATGGTAAGGTTTAGGGTTAGGGTTAGGTTTAGAGTAAGGGTTAGGGTTAGGGTTAGGGTTAGAGTAAGGGTTAGGTTTAGGGTTAGGGTAAGGGTTAGGGTTAGGTTTAGTGTAAGGATA
The DNA here is from genome assembly GCA_024803745.1 of Megascapheus bottae. Taxonomy (NCBI): domain Eukaryota; kingdom Metazoa; phylum Chordata; class Mammalia; order Rodentia; family Geomyidae; genus Megascapheus; species Megascapheus bottae. The sequence continues at coordinate 11,417,577 of JANJXV010000038.1, forward strand.
AGGTTTAGGGTTAGGGTTAGGGTTAGGGTTAGGGTAAGGGTAAGGGTTAGGTTTAGGGTTAGGGTTAGCGTTAGGGAAAGGGTAAAGGTTAGGGTTAGGGTTAAGGTAAGGATTAGGGTTAGTCTTATGGTTAGGGTAAGGGTTAGGGTTAGTTAGGGTTAGGTTTATGGTTAGGGTTAGGGTAAGGGTAAGGGTTAGGGTTAGGGTTAGTGTTAGGGTTAGGGTTAAGGTTATGGTTAGGTTTAAGGTAAGGGTAAGGTTTAGGGTTAGGGTTAGGGGTTAGGGTTAGGGTTAGAACTAGGGTTAGTGTAGGGGTAAGGTTTAGGGTTAGGTTTGGGGTTAGGGTTAGTGTTAAGGTAAGTGTAAGGTTTAGGGTTAGGGTTACTGTTATGGTAAGGGTTAAATTTAGGTTTACAGTAAGGGTAAGGTTTAGGGTTAGGGTTAGGGTTAGAGTTAGGGTTAAGGTAAGGGTTAAGGTTAGGGTTAGGGTTTGGGTAAGGGAAAGGTTTGGGGTTAGTTTTAGGGTTAGGCTTAGGGAAAGGGTAAGGTTTAGGGTTAGGATTAGGGTTAGGGTAAGGGTTAAGGTTAGGGTTAGGGTTAGCATTAAGTTTAGGGTTAGGATTAGGGTATGGGAAAGGGTTAGGGTTAGGGTTAGGGTTAGGGTTAGGGTTAGGGTAAGGGTAAGGGTTAGGGTTAGTGTTAGGGGTAGGGTAATGGTTAGGGTTAGCTTTAGAGTTAGGTTTAGGGTTATTGTTAGGGTAAGGGTAAGTGTTAGGGCTAGGGTTAGGTTTAGGGTTAGGGTAATGTTTAGGGTTAGGATTAGGGTAAAGGTTAGGGTTAGGGTTAGGGTTAGGTTTAGGGGTAGGGTTAGAGTAAGGGAAAAGGTTAGGGTTAGGGTTAGGGTTAGGTTTAGAGTTAAGGTAAGGGTTTGGGTTAGGGTTAGGATTAGGGATAGGGTAAGGGTTAGGGTTAGGGTTAGGGTTACGTTTATGTTTAGGGTTAGGGTAAGGGTAAGGTTTAGGGTTAGGGTTAGGTTTAGGGTTGGGGTTAAGGTTAGGGTTAGGGTTAGGGTAAAGGTAAGGCTTAGGTTTAGGGTTAGGGTTAGGGCAAGGTTAGGGTTAGGATTAGGGTTAGGGTGAGCATTAGGTTTAGGGTTAGGGTTAGGGGTTAGGGTTAGGGTAGGGTTGGGGAAAGGGTTAGGGTTAGGGTTAGGGTTAGGTAATGGTAAGTGTTAGGGTTAGGGTTAGTGTTAGGGTTAGGGTTTAGGATTAGCGTTAGGGTTAGGGTTAGGGTAAGGTTAGGGTTAAGGTTAGGGTTAGGGTAAGGTTAGGAATAGGGTTAGGGTTAGAGTTAGGTTTAGGGTCATTGTTAGGGTAAGGGAAAGGGTTAGGGTTAGGGTTAGGGTTAGGTTTAGGGTTAGGGTAAGGGTTAGGGTTAGGGTTAGGATTAGGGTAAGGGTAAGGGTTAGAGTTAGGGTTAGGGTTAGGGTTAGGGTTAGGGGTTAGGGTTAGGGTTAGGTTTAGTGTTAGGGTAAGGGTTAGGGTTAGGGTAAGGGTTAGGTAAGGGTAAGTGTTAGGGTCAGGTTTAGGGTTAGGGTTAGGGTTAGGGTTAGGGTAAGGGTTAGGGTTAGGGTAAAGGTTAGGTTTAGGGTTGGGATTATGGTAGGGATAAGGGTTAGAGTTAGGGTTAGGATTAGGGTTAGGGGTTAGGCTTAGGGTTAGGGTTAGGGTAAGGTTTAGGGTTAGGATTAGGTTTAGGGTAAGGGTAGGGTTAGGGTTAGGGCTAGGGTTAGGATTAGGGTTAGGGTTAGCATTAAGTTTAGGGTTAGGGTTAGGGTTAGGGTTAGGGTAAGGATTAGGGTTAGGGTTAGGGTTAGGGTGAGTGTTAGGGTTAGGGCTAGGGTTAGGTTTAGCATTAAGTTTAGGGTTAGGTTTAGGGTAAGGGTAAGGGTTAGGATTAGGGGTAGGGTTAGGGTTAGGTTTAGGGTTAGAGTTAGGTAAGGGTAAGGGTTAGGGTTAGTGTTAGTTTTAGGGTTAGGGTGAGGGTAAGGATTAGGGTTAGGGATAGGTGTTAGGGTTAGGGTTAGGTTTAGCATTAAGTTTAGGGTTAGGGTTAGGGTTAGGTTAAGGGTAAGGGTTAGGGCTATGGTAAGTGTTAGGGTTAGGGTTAGATGTTAGGGTTAGTGTTAGGGATAGAGTTAGGGTAAGGGTTAGGGTTAGGGTAAGCGTAAATGTTAGGGTTATGTTTAGGGTTTGGGTAAGGGTTAGGGTTCGGGGTTAGGGTTAGGGTTAGGGTTAGGGTTACTGTTAGATTTAGGGTTAGGGTAAGGGTAAGGTTTAGGATTAGGTTTAGGTTTAGGGGTTATGGTTTGGGTTAGGGTTAGGGTTAAGGTATGGGTAAGTGTTAGGGTCAGGGTTAGGGTTAGGGTTAGGGTAAGCGTTATGCTTAGTTTTAGGTAAGAGTAAGGTTTAGGGTTAGGGGTAGGATTAGGGTTCGGGGTAGGGTAAGGGTGAGTGTTAGGGTTAGGGTTAGGGTTAGTTATGGGTTTAGGGTTAAGATCAGGGTAAGGGTTAGGGTTAGGGTTATGTTCAGGGTTAGGGTTACGGTTAGGGTTAGTGTAAGGGTAAGTTTAGGGTTAAGAATAGGTTTAGATACAGGGTTAGGGTTAGGTTTAGGGTAAAGGTTAGGTTTAGGTTTAGGTTTAGGTTTAGGGTTATGGTTAGGGTAAGGGTTAGGGTTAGGGTTAGGGTAAGGGTTAGGGTTAGGGTTCGGATTAGAGTAGGGATAAGGGTTAGGGTTTGGGTTAGGGTTAGGATTAGGGGTTAGGCTTAGGGTTAAGGTTAAGGTAAGGTTTAGGGTTAGGGTTAGGGTAAGGGTAAGGGTTAGGGTTAGGGTTAGGGTTAAGTTTAGGGTTAGGGTAAGAGAAAGTGTTAGGGTTCGGGTTCGGGTTTGTTTTGAAGTTAGGATAAGGTTAAGGGTTAGGGTTAGGGTTATGGGTTAGGGTTAGGGTTAGGGTAAGGGTAAGTGTTAGGGTTAGGGTTAGGGTTAGGTATAGGGTTAGTGTTAGGGTAAATGTTAGGGTTAGCGTTAGGGTTAGGGTTAGGGTAAAGTAAGGGATAGGGTTAAGGTTAGGTTTAGCGTTAGGGATAGGGTTAGGGGAAGGGTTAGGGTTAGGTGAAGGGTTAGGTTAGGGTTAGGGTTAGGTTTAGGGTTAGGGTTAGGGTAAGGGTTAGGGATAGAGTTAGGGTTTCGGTTAGGGTTAGGGTTAGGGTAAGGGTTAGAGTTACGGTTAGGGTTAGGTTATAGGTTAGGTTTAGGGTAAAGGTTAGGGTTATGGGTAGGGTTCGGGTTACGGTTAGGGTTATGGTAAGCGTTAGGGTTAGTTTTAGGTAAGAGTAAGGTTTCGTGTTAGGATTAGGGTTAGTTGTAGGGTAAGGGTAAGGGTTAGGGTTAGGGTTAGGGATAGGTTTGGAGTTAGGATTAAGATAAGGGTAAGGGTTAGGGTTAGGGTTAGGTTCAGGGTTAGGGTTAAGGTTAGGATAAGGGTAAGGGTTAGGGTTAGGGTTAGGTTTAGGTGTTAGGGTTAGTGTTAGGGTTAAGGTAATGTTAACGGTTAGGATTAGGGTTAGGGTTAGGGGTTAGGGTTAGTGTTAGGGTTAGGGTTAGGGTAATTTTAGGGTTAGAGTCAGGGTTAGGGTTAGGGTAATTTTAGGGTTAGAGTCAGGGTTAGGGTTAGGGTAAGTGTAAGTGTTAGGGTTAGGGTTAGGGTTAAGGTTATGTTAAGGGTAAGGGTTAGGGTTAGGGTTAGGGTTAGGGTAAGGTTTAGGGTTAAGTTTAGGGTAATGGTAAGTGTTAAGGTTAAGGTTAAGGTTAGGGTTATGGTTAGTTTTGGGGTTAGGGTTAGGATAAGGGTAAGGTTTAGGGTTAGGGTTAGGGTTAGGGTTAAGGTTAGGGTAAGGGTTAGGGTTAAGGTTAGGGTTATTGTTAGGATTGGGGTTAGGGTAATTGTTAGGGTTATGGTAAGGTTTAGGTTTAGGGTTAGGTTTAGGATTAGGGTTAGGGTTAGGGATAGGGTTAGGGTAAGCGTTAGCGTTAGGGTAAGGGTTAGGGTTAGGGTAGGGTAGGGTTAGGGTTAGGGTTAGGGTTAGGTTTAGGGTTATGGTTAGGGTTAGGGTTAGAGTAAGTGTAAGTGTTAGGGTTTGCTTTAGGGTTAGGGTTAGGGTTAGGATAAGGGTAAGGGTTAGGGTTAGGGTTAGGGTTAGGATAAGGGTAAGGGTTAGGGTTAGGGTTAGGGTTAGGAGTTAGGGTTAGTGTTAGGGTTAGGCTTAGGGTAAGGTTAGGGTTAGAGTCAGGATTAGGGTTAAGGTAAGGGTAAGTGTTAGAGTTAGGTTTAGGGTTAAGTTTATGGTAAGGGAAAGGGTAGGGTTAGGGTTAGGGTTAGGGTAAGGTTTTGGGTTAGGTTTAGTGTAATGGTAAGTGTTAAGGTTAGGGTTAAGGTTAGGGTAAGGGTTAGGGTTAGGGTTAGGGTTAGGGGTTACGGTTAGTGTTAGGGTTAGGCTTAGGGTAAGGTTAGGGTTAGGGTCAGGGTTAGGGTTAAGGTAAGGGTAAGTGTTAGAGTTGGGGTTAGGTTTAAGTTTATGGTAAAGGTAAGGGTTAGGGTTAGGTTTAGGGTTAGGGTAAAGTTTAGGGTTAGGTTTAGGTTTAGGGTTAGGGTAAGGGTAAAGTTTAGGCTTAGGTTTAGTTTTGGGGTTAAGGACACGGTTAGGGTTAGAGTAAGGGTCAGTGTTAAGGTTAGGGTTAGGTTTAGGGTTAGGTTTAGGGTTAGGGTTAGTGTAAGTGTAAGTGTTAGGGTTAGTGATTGGGTTTGCGTTAGGGTAAGGTTAAGGGTTAGGGTTAGGGTTAGGGTTAGGATTAGGGTACAGTTCAGTGTTAGGGTTACGGTTAGGTTAAGGGTAAGGGTTAGGGTTAGGGTTAGGGTTAGGTTTTGGGTTAGGGTTAGGGTAAGGGTAAGGGTTAGGGTTAGGGTTAGTGTTAGGGTTAGTGTTAGGGTAAGGGTAAGGGTTAGGGTTTGGGTTAGGGTTAGGGTTAGGGTTAGGGTAAGGTTTAGGGTTATGGTTAGGGTTAGGGGTTAGGATTAGGGTTAGTGTTAGGGTTAGGGTTAGGGTTAGGGTTAATGTTATGGTTAGGGTTAGGGTCAGGGTTAGGGTTAAGGTTAGGGTTAAGGTTAGTGTTAGGGTAAGGTTTAGGGTTATGGTTAGGGTTAGGGGTTAGGATTAGGGTTAGTGTTAGCGTTAGGGTTAGAGTAATGGTTAGGGTTACGGTTAGGGTTAGTATTAAGTTTTGGATTAGGTTTAGGGTTAAGGTTAGGGTTAGGGTTAGGTTTACGTTTTGGGATTTGGTGAGGGTTAGGGTAAGTGTTAGCGTTAAGGTTAGAGTTAGGGTTAGGGATAGGGTTAGTGTAGGCGTTAGGGTTAGGGTAAGTGTTAGGTTTACGGTTATGGTTAGGTTTAGGGTTAGGGATAGGGTAAGGGTTAGGGTTAGGTTTAGGGTAAGGGAAAGGGTAAAGGTTTGGGTTAGGCTTAGGGTTAGGGTTAGGCTAAGGATTAGGGTTAGTTTTAGGGTAAGTGTTAGGGTTAGGGTTGGGGTTAGGTTTAGCATTAAGGTGAGGGTTAGGGTAAGGGTAACGGTTAGAGTTATTGTTAGGGTTAGTGGTAGGGTTGGGGGTTAGGGTTAGGGTTAGGGTTAGGGATAGGTTTACGGTTAGGGTTAGGGTAAGGGTAATTGTTAGTGTTAGGGTTAGTTTTAGGTTTAGGTTTATGGTTAGGTTTAGGGTAAGGGTAAGGGATAGGGTTAGGCTTAGGTAAAGGGTAAGGGTTAGGGTTAGTGTTTGGGTTAGGGTTAGTATTAAGGTTAGGGTTAGGGTTTGGATTTGGTTCACGGTTATGGTAAGGGTAAGGGTTAGGGTTAGGGTTAGAGTTAGGTTTAGCTTTAGGGTTAGGATTGAGGTTAGGTTAAGGGTTTGGTTTAGGGTAGGTTGAGGTTTGTGGTTAAAGTCACGGTTAGGGTTAGAGTAAGTGTCAGGGTTAAGGTTAGGGTTAGGGTTAGGTTTAGGTTTAGAGTTAGGGTTAGGGTAAGGGTAAGTGTTTGGGTTAGTGTTTGGGTTAGCGTTAGTGTAAGGGTAAGGGTTAGGGTTTGGGTTAGGGTTAGGATTAGGTTACAGTTTAGGGTTAGGGTTAGGTTTAGGTTTAGGGTTAGGGCAAGGGTAAGGGTTAGGGTTAGTGTTAGGGTTAGGGTTAAGGTTAGGATTAGGGTTAGGGTAAGGTTTAGGGTTATGGTTAGGTTTTAGGGTTAGGGTTAGGGTTAGAGTTAGGGTAAGGGTTAGGGTTAGGGTAAGGGTAAGGGTTAGGTTTATGGTTAGGGTTAGGGTAAGGGTTAGGGTAAGGGGTTAGGGTTAGGGTTAGTGTTAGTGTAAGGGTTAGGGTTAGGGTTTGGGTCAGGTATAGGGTTAGGATTAGGGTTAGGGTTAGTGTAAGCGTTAGTGTTAGGGTTAGTGTTAGGGTTAGGCTTAACGTAGGGTTAGGGTTATTGTAATGGTAAGGGTTAGGGTTAGGGTTATGGTTAGGCTTAGGGGTTAGGGTTAGGGTTAAGGTAAGGGTAAGTGTTAGGGTTAATGTTAGGGTTAGGGTAAGCGTTAGGGTTAGTTTTAGGTAAGAGTAAGGTTTACGGTTAGGATTAGGATTAGGGTTCGGTGTAGGGTAAGGGTAAGGGTTAGGGTTAGGGTTAGGGTTGGGTTTGGGGTTAGGGTTAAGATAAGGGTAAGGGTTAGGTTTAGGGTTAGGTTCAGGGTTAGGGTTAGGGTTAGGGTTATGGTTAGGGTTAGGGTTAGGTTTTAGGGTTATGGTTAGGGTTAGGGTAAGAGTAAGGGTTAGGCTTAGGGTTAAGGAAAGGGTAAGGGTTAGGTAAGGGTTAGGGTTAGGGTTAGGGTTAGGGTAAGGATTAGGGTTAGGGTTAGGGTTACGGTTAGGTTTAGGCTTAGGCTTAGGGGTAGGGTAAGGGAAAGTGTTAGGGTTAGGGTTAGGATTTGTTTTGAAGTTAGGATAAGGGTAAGGGGTAGGGTTAGGTTTAGGGTTAGGGGTTAGGGTTAGGGTTAGGGTAAGAGTAAGGTTTAGGGTTAGGGTTATGTTTAGGTTTTGGGTTAGGGTTAGTGTTAGGGTAAAACTTAGGGTTAGGGTTAGTGTTTTGTTTAGGGTAAAGTAAGGGTTAGGTTTAGGGTTAGGTTTAGGGTTAGGGTAAGGGAAAGTTTTAGGGTTCGGGTTAGGGTTTGTTTTGAAGTTAGGATAAGGGTAAGGGATAGGGTTAGGCTTAGGGTTAGTGGTTAGGGTTAGTGTTAGGGTAAGGGGAATTGTTAGCATTAGGGTTAGGGTTAGGGTTAGGGATAGGGTTAGTGTTAGGGTAAAGGTTAGGGTTAGGGTTAGGGTTAGGGTACGGTAAGGGTTAGGGTTAAGGTTAGGGTTAGGGTTAGCGATAGGGTTAGGGTAAGGGTTAGGGTTAGGGTAAGGGTTAGGTTAGGATTAGGGTTAGGTTTAGGGTTAGGGTTAGGGTAAGGGTTAGGGATAGAGTTAGGGTTTCAGTTAGGGTTAGGGTTAGGGTAAGGGTAAGGGTTAAGGTTAGGGTTAGGGTTAGCGATAGGGTTAGGGTAAGGGTTAGGGTTAGGGTAAGGGTTAGGTTAGGATTAGGGTTAGGTTTAGGGTTAGGGTTAGGGTAAGGGTTAGGGATAGAGTTAGGGTTTCAGTTAGGGTTAGGGTTAGGGTAAGGGTAAGGGTGAGGGTTAGGGTTAGGGTAAAGGTTAGGGTTAGGGTAAAGGTTAGGGTTAGGGTTAGGTTGAGGGTTAGGGTTAGGGTTAGGGTTAGGGTTAGTGTTAGGGTTTCGGGTTAGTGTTAGCATTAAGGTTAGGGTTAGGTTTAGGGTAACGGTTAGGGTTAAGTTTAGGGTTAGGGTTAGCATTAAGTTTAGGGTTAGGTTTAGATTAAGGGTAAGGGTTAGGGTTAGGATTTGGGTTAGGGTTAGGGGTTAGGGTTAAGATTAGGGTTTGGTTTAGTTTTAGGGTTAAGGTTAGGGTAAGGGTAAGGGTAAGGATTAGGGTTAGGTTTAGGGTTAGGTTTAGGGTAAGGGTTAGGGTTAGGGTTAGGGTTAGGTTTGGATTTAGGGTAAGGGTTAGGGTTAGGATTAGGGTTAGGTTCAGGGTTAGCATTAAGGTTATGTTTAGGTTTAGGGTAAGGGTAAGGGTTAGGGTTAGGGTTAGAATTAGGGTTAGGGTTAGGGGTAGGGTTAGGGTTATGTTTAGGGTTAGGGTTAGGGTAAGGGTAATGGTTAGTGTTAGTGTTAGTGTTAGGGTTAGGGTTAGGGTAAGAGTTAGAGTTAGGGATAGGGTAAGGGTTAGGGTTAAGTTTAGGAGTTAGGGTTAGGTTTATGGTTAGAGTTAGGGTAAGGGTTAGGGTTAGTGTTAGGGTTAGGGTAAGGGTTAGGTTTATGGGTTAGGGTTAGGTTTAGGGATAGGGATAGAGGTTAGGGTTAGGGTTAGGGTTAGGGTTATCATTAAGGTTAGGGTTAGGGTTAGGGTTCTGGTAAGGGTAAGGGTTAGGGTTAGTGTTAGTGTTAGGGTTAGAGTTAGGGGTAGGGTAAGAGTTAGGGTTAGGGTTAGGGGAAGGTTTAGGGTTATGGTAAGGTTTTAGGGTTAGGGTTAGGGTTAGGGTTAGGGTAAGGGTTAATGTTAGGGTAAGGGTAAGGGTTAGGTTTAGGGTTAGGGTTAGGGTAAGGGTTAGGGTAAGGGGTTAGGGTTAGGGTTAGGGTTAGTGTAAGGGTTAGGGTTAGGGTTTGGGTTAGGTTTAGGGTTAGGATTAGAGGTAGGGTTAGTGTAAGAATTAGTGTTAGGGTTAGTGTTAGGGTTAGGCTTAACTTAGGGTTAGGGTTATTGTAAGGGTAAGGGTTAGGGTTAGGGTTATGGTTAGGCTTAGGGGTTAGGGTTAGGGTTAAGGTAAGGGTAAGTGTTAGGGTTGATGTTAGGGTTAGGGTAAGCGTTAGGGTTAGTTTTAGGTAAGAGTAAGGTTTAGGTTTAAGGTTAGCATTAGGGTTCGGTGTAGGGTAAGGGTAAGAGTTAGGGTTAGGGTTAGGGTTAGGTTTGGGGTTAGGGTTAAGATAAGGGTAAGGTTTAGGTTTAGAGTTAGGTTCAGGGTTAGGGTTAGGGTTAGGGTTAGGTTTAGGGTTTCGGGTAGGGTTAGGGTTAGGTTTTAGGGTTAGGGTTAGGGTTAGGGTTAGGGTAAGGGTTAAGGATAGGGTTAGGGTTAAGGAAAGGGTATTGGTTAGGGTAAGGGTTAGGGTTAGGGTTAGGGTTAGGGTAAGGTTTAGGGTTAGGGTTCGGGTTCGGGTTAGGCTTAGGGTTATGGTAAGGGAAAGTTTTAGGGTTAGGGTTAGGGTTTGTTTTGAAGTTAGGATAAGGGTAAAGGATAGGGTTAGGCTTAGGGTTATGGGTTAGTGTTAGGGTAAGATTAAGGGTCAGGTTTAGGGTTAGATTTAGGGTTAGGGTTAGGGTTAGTGTTAGGGTAAAGCTTAGGGTTAGGGTTAGGGTTTTGGTTAGGGTAAGGTAAGGGTTAGGTTTAGGGTTAGGGTTAGGGTAAGGGTTAGGTTTAGAGTTAGAGTAAGGGTTATGGTTAGGGTTAGGGATAGGGAAAGGGTAAGGATTAGGGTTAGGGTTATTCTAAGGATTAGGGTTAGGGTTAGGGTAATTGTTACGGTCAGGGTTAGGGTTAGGTTTAGCATTAAGGTTAGGGTTAGGGTTAGGGTAAGGGTAAGGGTTAGAGTTATTGTTAGGGTTAGGGTTAGGATTAGGGGTTAGGGTTAGGGTTAGTGTTAGGGATAGGTTTACGG
>JANJXV010000038.1:11430000-11447500 GCA_024803745.1 Megascapheus bottae
AAGGATAAGGTTTAGGGTTAGGGTTATGGTTAGGGGTTAGGCTTAGGGTTAGTGTTAGGGTTAGGATTAGGTTTTGGGTTAGGGTTAGGTATAGGGTAAGCTTTAGAGTTAGGGTTAGGGTCAGGGGTTCGGGTTAGGGTAAGGGTTAGGGTTAGGTTTAGGGTTAAGGTTAGGGTCAGGGTAATTGTTAGGGTTAGGGTTAGGTTTAGGGTTAGGTTTAGGGTAAGAGTAAGGGTTAGGGTTAGGGTTAGGGTTAGGGTTATGTTTAGGGTTAGGTTTAGGGTTAGGGTTAGCGTTAGGGTAAGGGTAAGGGTTAGGGATAGTGTTAGGCTTAGGTAAAGGGTAAGGTTTAGGGTTAGTGTTAGGGTTAGGTTTAGCATTAAGGTTAGGGTTAGGTTTAGGGTTAGGGTAAGGATTAGGGTTAGGGTTAGGGTTAGGGTAAGTGTTAGGGTTTGGGCTAGGGTTAGGGTTAGCATTAAGTTTAGGGTTAGGTTTAGGGTAAGGGTAAGGGTTACGGTTAGGATTAGGGTTAGGGTTAGGGGTTAGGGTTAAGGTTAGGTTTAGGGTTAGGTTTAGGGTTAGGTTTAGGGTATGGGTAAGGGTTAAGGTTAGGGTTAGGTTTAGGTTTAGGGTTAAGGTTAGGGTTAGGGTTAGGATTAGGTTTACGGTTATGGTAAGGGTAAGGGTTAGGGTTAGGGTTAGGTTTAGGGTTAGGGTAAGGGTAAGGTTTAGAATTAGGGTTAGGGTAAGGGTAAGGGTTAGGGTTAGTGTGAGGGATAGGGTTAGGGTTAGGTGTAGGGTTAGGGTTAGGGTAAGGGTAAGGGTTAGTGTTAGTGTTAGTTTTAGGGTTAGGGTTAGGGTAAGGTTTAGGGTTAGGGATAGATGTTAGGGTTAGGTTTAGGGTTAGGGTTAGCATTAAGTTTAGGGTTAGGGTTAGGTTTTGGTTAGGGTAAGGGTAAGGGTTAGGGTTAGATGTTAGGGTTAGGGTTAGAGTTAGGGTAAGGGTTAGGGTTAGGGTAAGCGTAAGGGTTAGGGTTAGGGTTAGGGTTAGGGTTAGGGTAAGGGTTAGGGTTAGGGTTTGGGTTAGGTGTAGGGTTAGGGTTAGTGTTAGTGTTAGGGTTAAGTTAGGGTTAGGGTTATGGTAATGGTAAGGATTAGGGTTAGTTTTATGGTTAGGGTTAGGGTTTAGGGTTAGGGTTAGTGTTAGATTTAGGGTTAGGGTAAGGGTAAGGTTTAGGATTAGGGTTAGGGTTAGGGGTTATCGTTAGGGTTAGGGTTAGGGTTAGAATTAGGGTTAGGGTTAGGGGTAGGGTTAGGGTTATATTTAGGGTTAGGGTAAGGGTAATGGTTACGGTTAATGTTAGTGTTAGGGTTACGGTTAGGGTAACGGTTAGGGTTAGGGATATTGTAAGGGTTAGGGTTAAGGTTAGGTGTTAGGGTTAGGTTTAGGGTTAGATTTAGGGTAAGGGTTAGGGTTAGGATTAGGGTTAGGGTAAGGGTTAGGGTTAGGGATAGGGATAGAGGTTAGGGTTAGGGTTAGTGTTAGGGTTATCATTAAGTTTAGGGTTAGGGTTAGGGTTAGGGCTAGGGTAAGGGTAGGGGTTAGGGTTAGTGTTAGTGTTAGGATAAGGGTTAGGGTAAGAGTTAGGGTTAGGGTTAGGGTAAGCTTTAGGGTTATGTTTAGGTGGTAGGGTTAGGGTTAGGGTTAGAGTTAGGGTAAGGGTTAGGGTTAGGGTAAGGGTCAGGCTTAGCGTTAGGGTTAGGGTTAGGGTAAGAGTTAGGGCAAGAGGTTAGGTTAGGGTTAGTATAAGGGTTAGGGTTAGGGTTTGGGTTAGGTTTAGGGTTAGGGTTAGGGTTAGGGTTAGTGTAAGATTTAGTGTTATGGTTAGTGTTAATGTTAGGCTTAACTTAGGGTTAGGGTTATTGTAATGGTAAGGGTTAGGGTTAGGGTTATGGTTAGGCTTAGGGGTTAGGGTTAGGGTTAAGGTAAGGGTAAGTGTTAGGGTTAATGTTAGGGTTAGGGTAAGGGTTTGGGTTAGTTTTAGGTAAGAGTAAGGTTTAGGGTTAGGGTTAGGTTTAGGGTTCGGTGTAGAGTAAGGGTAAGAGTTAGGGTTAGGGTTAGGGTTAGGTTTGGGGTTAGGGTTAAGATAAGGGTAAGGGTTAGGTTTAGGGTTAGGTTCAGGGTTAGGGTTAGGGTTAGGGTTAGGGTTACGGTTAGGGTTAGGGTTACGTTTTAGCGTTAGGGTTAGGGTTAGGGTAAGGGTTAGGGTTAGGGTTAAGGAAAGGGTAAGGTTAGGGTAAGGGTTAGGGTTAGGGTTAGGGTAAGGATTAGGGTTAGGGTTAGGGTTAGGGTTAGGGTTAGGGTTAGGTTTAGGGTTAGGCTTAGGTTTAGGGTAAGGGAAAGTGTTAGGGTTAGGGTTAGGGTTTGTTTTGAAGTTAGGATAAGGGTAAGGGATAGGGTTAGGCTTAGGGTTAGGGGTTAGGGTTAGTGTTAGGGTAAGAGTAAGGGTTAGGTTTAGGGTTAGTTTTAGGGTTAGGGTTAGGGTTAATGTTAGGGTAAAGCTTAGGGATAGGGTTAGGGTTTTGGTTAGGGTAAGGTAAGGGTTAGGTTTAGCGTGAGGGTAAGGGTTAGGGTTAGAGTTAGGGTTAGGGTTAGGGTTAGGGTTAGGGAAAGGGTAAGGGTAACGGTAAGGGTTAGGGTTAGGGTTAGGGTTAGGGTTGGCCTTAAGTTTATGGTTAGGTTTAGGGTAAGGGTAAGTGTTAGGGTTAGTGTTGGGATTAGGGTTAGGGTTAGGGGTTAGCGTTAAGGTTAGGGGTAGGATTTGGTTTAGGGTTAGGGTTAGGGTAAGGGTAAGGGTAAGGGTTAGGGTTAGGGTTAGGGTTAGGTTTAGTTTTAGGGTTAGGGTTAGATTTATGGTTAGGGTTAGGGTTAGGATAAGGGTAAGGGTTAGGGTTAGGTTTACGGTTAGTGTTAGGGTTACGGTTAGGGTTAGGATTAGGTTTAGGGTTATGGTAAGGGTAAGGGTTAGGGTTAGGTTTAGGGTTAGGGAAACGGTAAGGGTTAGGGTTAGGGTTAGTGTTAGGGTTAGTGTTAGGTAAGGGTTAGGGTTAGGGTAAGGGTTAGGTTTTTGGTTAGGTGTTAGGGTTAGGGTTAGAGTTAGGGTAAGGGTTAGGGTTAGGGTAAGGTTAAGGGTTAGGGTTAGGGTTGGGATTAGTGATGTGGTAAGTGTTAGAGTTAGGGTTAGGGTTAGGGTTAGGGGTTTAGGTTAGGGTTAGAGTTAGGGTAAGGTTTAGGGTTAGGGTTAGGGTTAGGGTAAGAGTAAGGGTTAGGGTTAGGGTTATGGTTAGGCTTAGGGTTAGGCATAGGGTTAGGGTAAGGGAAAGTGTTAGGCTTAGGGTTAGGGTTTGTTTTGACGTTAGGATAAGGGTAAGGGATAGGGTTAGGCTTAGGGTTAGGGGTTAGGGTTAGGGTTAGGGTAAGGGTTAGGGTTATGGTTAGGGTTAGGGTTAGTGTTAATGTAAAGCTTAGGGTTAGGGTTAGGGTTTTGGTTAGGGTAAGTTAAGGGTTAGTTTTAGGGTTAGGGTTAGCGTAAGGGTTAGGGTTAGAGTTAGGGTAATGGTTAGGGTTAGGGATAGGGAAAGGGTAAGGGTTATGGTTAGGGTTTGGGTTATTCTAAGGATTAGGTTTAGGGTTAGGGTAAGTGTTATGGTTAGAGTTAGGGTTAGGGTTAGCATTAAGGTTAGGGTTAGGGTTAGGGTAAGGGTAAGGGTTAGAGTTACTGTTAGGGTTAGGGTTAGGATTGGGGGTTAGAGGTAGGGTTAGAGTTAGGGATAGGTTTACGGTTAGGGTTAGGGTAAGGTTAACTGTTAGGGTTAGTTTTGAGGTGAGGATAAGGATTAGGGTTAGGGTTAGGGTTATGGTTAGGGGTTAGGCTTTGGGTTAGGGTTAGGGTTAGGATTAGGTTTTGGGTTAGGGTTAGGTATAGGGTAAGCTTTAGGGTTAGGGTTAGGGTAAGGGTAAGGGTTAGGGATAGTGTTAGGCTTAGGTAAAGGGTAAGGGTTAGGGTTAGTGTTAGGGTTAGGTTTAGCATTAAGGTTAGGGTTAGGGTTAGGGTTAGGGTAAGGATTAGGGTTAGGGTTAGGGTTAGGGTAAGTGGTAGGATTAGGGCTAGGGTTAGGGTTAGCCTTAAGTTTAGGGTTAGGTTTAGGGTAAGGGTAAGGGTTACGGTTAGGATTAGGGTTAGGGTTTGGGGTTAGGATTAAGGTTAGGTTTAGGGTTAGGGTTAGGGTAAGGGTTAGGATTAGGTTTACGGTTATGGTAAGGGTAAGGGTTAGGGTTAGGGTTAGGTTTAGGGTTAGGGTAAGGGTAAGGTTTAGAATTAGGGTTAGGGTAAGGGTAAGGGTTAGGGTTAGTGTGAGGGGTAGGGTTAGGGTTAGGTGTAGGGTTAGGTTTAAGGTAAGGGTAAGGGTTAGTGTTAGTGTTAGTTTTAGGGTTAGGGTTAGGGTAAGGGTTAGGGTTAGGGATAGATGTTAGGGTTAGGGTTAGGGTTAGGGTTAGCATTAAGTTTAGGGTTAGGGTTAGGGTTAGGCTAAGGGTAAGGGTTAGGGTTAGGGTAAGCGTTAGGTTTAGGGTTAGATGTTAGGGTTAGGGTTAGGGTTAAAGTTAGGGTAAGGGTTAGGGTTAGGGTTAGGTTAAGCGTAAGGGTTAGGGTTAGGTTTAGGGTTAGGGTAAGGGTTAGGGTTAGGGGTTAGGGTTAGGGTTAGGGTAAGGTTTAGGGTTAGGGTTTGGGTTAGGTGTAGGGTTAGGTTTAGGGTTAGGGTAAGAGTTAGTGTTAGGGTTAGTGTTAGTGTTAGGGTTAAGTTAGGGTTAGGGTTACGGTAATGGTAAGTGTTAGGGTTAGGGTTATGGTTAGGGTTATGGTTTAGGGTTAGGGTTAGTGTTAGATTTAGGGTTAGGATAAGGGTAAGGTTTAGGATTAGGGTTAGGGTTAGGGGTTATCGTTAGGGTTAGGGTTAAGGTAAGTGTAAGTGTTAGGGTTAGGGTTAAGCTTAGTGTTAGGGTAATCGTTAGGGTTAGTTTTAGGTAAGAGTAAGGTTTAGGTTTAGGGTTAGGATTAGGGTTCGCTGTAGGGTTAGGGTTAGGTTTGGGTTTAGGGTTAAGATCAGGGTAAGGGTTAGGGTTATGGTTAGGGTAAGGTTTAGGGTTAGGGTTAGGGTTAGGGTAAGGGTAAGGGTTAGGGTTAGGGTTAGGGTTAGGGTTAGGCTAAGGGAAAGTGTTAGGGTTCGGGTTAGGGTTTGTTTTGAAGTTAGAATAAGGGTAAGGGATAGGGTTAGGCTTAGGGTTAGTGGTTAGGGTTAGGGTTAGGGTAAGGGTAAGTGTTAGCGTTAGGGTTAGGGTTAGGGTTAGGGATAGGGTTAGTGTTAGGGTAAAGGTTAGGGTTAGGGTTAGGGTTAGGGTAAGGTAAGGGTTAGGGTTAAGGTTAGGGTTAGGGTTAGGGATAGGGTTAGGGTTAGGGTTAGGGTAAGGGTAAGGGTTAGGTTAGGATTAGGGTTAGGTTTAGGGTTAGGGTTAGGGTAAGGTTTAGGGATAGAGTTAGGGTTTCAGTTAGGGTTAGGGTTAGGGTAAGGGTTAGGGTTAGGGTTAGGGTAAAGGTTAGGTTTAGGGTAAAGGTTAGGGTTAGGGTTAGGGTGAGGGTTAGGAAAAGGGTTAGGTTTAGGGTTAGTGTTAGCATTAAGGGTAAGGTTAGGTTTACGGTAAGGGTTAGGGTTAAGGTTAGGGTTAGGTTTAGCATTAAGTTTAGGGTTAGGTTTAGAGTAAGGGTAAGGGTTAGGGTTAGGATTTGGGTTAGGGTTAGGGTTAGATTTAGGGTAAGGGTTAGGGTTAGGATTAGAGTTAGGTTCAGGGTTAGCATTAAGGTTATGTTTAGGTTTAGGGTAAGGGTTAGGGTTAGGGTTAGAATTAGGGTTAGGGTTAGGGGTAGGTTTAGGGTTATGTTTAGGGTTAGGGTAAGGGTAATGGTTAGGATTAGTGTTAGGGTTAGGGTTAGGGTTAGGGTTAGGGTGAGGGATAGGGTAAGGGTTAGGGTTAAGGTTTGGTGTTAGGATTAGGTTTAGGGTTAGAGTTTGGGTAAGGGTTAGGGTTAGGGTTAGGGTTAGGGTAAGGGTTAGGGTTAGGGATAGGGATAGAGGTTAGGGTTAGGGTTAGGGTTAGGGTTATCATTAAGGTTAGGGTTAGGGTTATGGTTAGGGTTAGGGTAAGGGTAAGGGTTAGGGTTAGTGTTAGTGTTAGGGTAAGGGTTAGGGTAAGAGTTAGGGTTAGGGTTAGGGTAAGCTTTAGGGTTATGGTTAGGTGGTAGGGTTAGGGTTAGGGTTAGAGTTAGGGTAACGGTTAGGGTTAGGGTAAGGGTAAGGCTTAGGGTTAGGGTTAGGGTTAGGGTAAGGGTTAGAGCAAGGGGTTAGGGTTAGGGTTAGGGTTAGTGTAAGGGTTAGTGTTAGGGTTAGTGTTAATGTTAGGCTTAACTTAGGGTTAGGGTTATTGTAATGGTAAGGGTTAGGGTTAGGGTTATGGTTAGGCTTAGGGGTTAGGGTTAAGGTAAGGGTAAGTGTTAGGGTTAATGTTAGGGTTAGGGTAAGGGTTACGGTTAGTTTTAGGTAAGAGTAAGGTTTAGGGTTAGGGTTAGGTTTAGGGTTCGGTGTAGGGTAAGGGTAAGAGTTAGGGTTAGGGTTAGGGTTAGGTTTGAGGTTAGGGTTAAGATAAGGGTAAGAGTTAGGTTTAGAGTTAGGTTCAGGGTTAGGGTTAGGATTAGGGTTAGTTATAGCGTTAGTTTTAGGGTAAGGGTAAGGGTTAGGGTTAGGGTTAGGGATAGGGTTAAAGTTACGGTTAGGGTTAGGGTTAGGGTTATGTTTATGTTTAGGGTAAGGGGAAGGGTTAGGATTAGGGTTAGGGTTAGGTTTTGGGAAAGGTTTGGGTTAGGGTTAGGGTTGGAGTAAAGGTAAGAGTTAGGGTTAGGGTTAGGTTTAGGGTTAGGGTTAGGGTTAGGTTTAGGGTTAGGTTTAGGGTTACGGTTAGGGTTAGGGTTTGGGAAAGGGTAAGGGTTAGGATTAGGGTTAGGGTTAGGGTTAGCATAAGGATTAGGGTAAGGGTTAGGGTTAGGGTAAGGGTTAGGGTTAGGGTTAGGGTTAGGGTTGGCATTAACTTTATGGTTAGGTTTAGGGTAAATGTAAGTGTTAGGGTTAGTGTTAGGATTAGGGTTAGGGTTAGGGGTTAGCGTTAAGGTTAGGGGTAGGATTAGGTTTAGGGTTATGGTTAGGGTAAGGGTAAGGGTTAGGGTTAGGGTTAGGTTTAGGGTTAGGGTTAGATTTATGGTTAGGGTTAGGGTTAGGATAAGGGTAAGGGTTTGGGTTAGGTTTACGGTTAGTTTTAGGGTTACGGTTATGGTTAGGATTAGGTTTAGGGTTATGGTAAGGGTAAGGTTTAGGGTTAGTGTTAGGGTTAGGGAAACGGTAAGTGTTTGGGTTAGGGTTAGGGTTAGGGTTAGAGAAAGGGTAAGCGTTAGGGTTAGGGTTAGTGTTAGGGTTAGTGTTAGTTAAGGGTTAGGGTTAGGGTAAGGGTTAGGTTTTTGGTTAGGTGTTAGGTTTAGGGTTAGAGTTAGGGTAAGGGTTAGGTTTAGGGTAAGGGTAAGGGTAAGGGTTAGGGTTAGGGTTAGGGTTAGGGTAAGTGTTAGGGTTAGGGGTTAAGGTTAGGGTTAGGGTTATTGTAAGGGTTAGGGTTAGAGTTTGGGTTAGGATTAGAGTTAGGGTAAGGGTTAGGGTTAGGGTTAGGGTTTGGGTTAGGGTTAGGGTTAGGGTTAGGGTAAGGGTAAGGGTTAGGGTTAGGGTTAGGGTTAGGGTTAGGGTTAGGGTAGGGCAAGCCTTAGGGTGAGGGTTAGGGTTAGGGTTAGGGTTAGCAGTAAGGTTAGGGTTAGGAATAGGGTAAGTGTGAGGGTTAGGGTCAGGGTTAGGTTTAGGGTAAGTGTGAGGGTTAGGGTCAGGGTTAGGTTTAGGGTTAGGGTTAGGGTAAGGGTAAGGGTTAGCGTTAGGGTTAGTGTTAGGGTTAAGGTTAGTGTTACGGTTAGGGTAAGGGTAAGGTTAAGGGTTAGGGTTAGGGTAAGTGTAACGTTTATGGTTAGGGTTAGGGAAAGGGTAAGGGTTAGGGTTAGGGTTAGGGTAAGGATTAGAGTTAGGTTTAGGTAGGGAAAGGTTTACAGATAGTGTTAGGGTTACTGTTACCATTAACGTTAGAGGTAGGGTAAGAGTAAGGTTTAGGTTTAGGTTTATGGTTAGGTTTATGGTTAGGGTTAGGGTAAGGGTAAGGATTAGGTTTGGGGTTAGGGTTAGGTTAGGGTTAGTGTAAGGTTAGAGTTAGGGTTAGGGTTAGGGTTAGGTTAAGGGTTAGGATTAGGTTTAGGGTAAGGGTAAGGTTTAGGGTTAGGTTTAAAGTTTGATGTTAGGGTTAGGGTTAAGGGAAGGGAAAGGGTTAGGGTTAGGGTTAGGGTTAGGGTTAGGGTAAGCGTAAGGGTTAGATTTAGGGTTAGGGATAGGTTTAGGGTTAGGGTTAGGGTTAGGGTTAGGGTAAGGGTAAGGGTAAGGGTTAGGGTTAAGGTTAGGGTTAGGGTTAGTGTAAGGGTTAGGGTTAGGGTAAGGGTTAGGGTTAGGGTTAGGTTTAGGGTTAGAGTTAGGGGAAGGGTAAGGGTTAGGGTTAGTTTTAGGGTTGGGGTTAAGCTTACTGTTAGGGTTATCCTAAGGGTAAGAGTTAGGGTTAGGGTTAGTGTTAGGGTAATGGTTAGGGTTAGGTTTAAGCTTATGGTTAGAGTGAGGATTAGGGTTAGGGTTAGTGTTAGGGGTTAGGGTTAGGGTTAGGGTTAATGTTAGGTTAATGGTTAGGGTTAGGGTTAGGGTTACAGTGAGGTTTAGGTTTTGGGTTACGGTAAGGGTAATGGTTAGGGTTAGGGTTAGGGTAGGGCAAGCATTAGGTTTAGGGTTAGGGTAAGGGTAAGTGTTAGGGTTAGGGTTAGGTTTAGGGTTAGAGTTAGGGGAAGGGTAGGGGTTAGGGTTAGTGTTAGTGTTAGGATAAGGGTTAGGGTAAGAGTTAGGGTTAGGGTTAGGGTAAGCTTTAGGGTTATGTTTAGGTGGTAGGGTTAGGGTTAGGGTTAGAGTTAGGGTAAGGGTTAGGGTTAGGGTAAGTTCAGGCTTAGCGTTAGGGTTAGGGTTAGGGTAAGAGTTAGGGCAAGAGGTTAGGTTAGGGTTAGTATAAGGGTTAGGGTTAGGGTTTGGGTTAGGTTTAGGGTTAGGGTTAGGGTTAGGGTTAGTGTAAGAGTTAGTGTTATGGTTAGTGTTAATGTTAGGCTTAACTTAGTGTTAGGGTTATTGTAATGGTAAGGGTTAGGGTTAGGGTTATGGTTAGGCTTAGGGGTTAGGGTTAGGGTTAAGGTAAGGGTAAGTGTTAGGGTTAATGTTAGGGTTAGGGTAAGGGTTTGGGTTAGTTTTAGGTAAGAGTAAGGTTTAGGGTTAGGGTTAGGTTTAGGGTTCGGTGTAGAGTAAGGGTAAGAGTTAGGGTTAGGGTTAGGGTTAGGTTTGGGGTTAGGGTTAAGATAAGGGTAAGGGTTAGGTTTAGGGTTAGGTTCAGGGTTAGGGTTAGGGTTAGGGTTAGGGTTACGGTTAGGGTTAGGGTTACGTTTTAGCGTTAGGGTTAGGGTTAGGGTAAGGGTTAGGGTTAGGGTTAAGGAAAGGGTAAGGTTAGGGTAAGGGTTAGGGTTAGGGTTAGGGTAAGGATTAGGGTTAGGGTTAGGGTTAGGGTTAGGGTTAGGGTTAGGTTTAGGGTTAGGCTTAGGTTTAGGGTAAGGGAAAGTGTTAGGGTTAGGGTTAGGGTTTGTTTTGAATTTAGGATAAGGGTAAGGGTTAGGGTTAGGGTTAGGGTTAGGGTTAGGGTTAGGGTTGGCATTAACTTTATGGTTAGGTTTAGGGTAAATGTAAGTGTTAGGGTTAGTGTTAGGATTAGGGTTAGGGTTAGGGGTTAGCGTTAAGGTTAGGGGTAGGATTAGGTTTAGGGTTATGGTTAGGGTAAGGGTAAGGGTTAGGGTTAGGGTTAGGTTTAGGGTTAGGGTTAGATTTATGGTTAGGGTTAGGGTTAGGATAAGGGTAAGGGTTTGGGTTAGGTTTACGGTTAGTTTTAGGGTTACGGTTATGGTTAGGATTAGGTTTAGGGTTATGGTAAGGGTAAGGTTTAGGGTTAGTGTTAGGGTTAGGGAAACGGTAAGTGTTTGGGTTAGGGTTAGGGTTAGGGTTAGAGAAAGGGTAAGCGTTAGGGTTAGGGTTAGTGTTAGGGTTAGTGTTAGTTAAGGGTTAGGGTTAGGGTAAGGGTTAGGTTTTTGGTTAGGTGTTAGGTTTAGGGTTAGAGTTAGGGTAAGGGTTAGGTTTAGGGTAAGGGTAAGGGTAAGGGTTAGGGTTAGGGTTAGGGTTAGGGTAAGTGTTAGGGTTAGGGGTTAAGGTTAGGGTTAGGGTTATTGTAAGGGTTAGGGTTAGAGTTTGGGTTAGGATTAGAGTTAGGGTAAGGGTTAGGGTTAGGGTTAGGGTTTGGGTTAGGGTTAGGGTTAGGGTTAGGGTAAGGGTAAGGGTTAGGGTTAGGGTTAGGGTTAGGGTTAGGGTTAGGGTAGGGCAAGCCTTAGGGTGAGGGTTAGGGTTAGGGTTAGGGTTAGCAGTAAGGTTAGGGTTAGGAATAGGGTAAGTGTGAGGGTTAGGGTCAGGGTTAGGTTTAGGGTAAGTGTGAGGGTTAGGGTCAGGGTTAGGTTTAGGGTTAGGGTTAGGGTAAGGGTAAGGGTTAGCGTTAGGGTTAGTGTTAGGGTTAAGGTTAGTGTTACGGTTAGGGTAAGGGTAAGGTTAAGGGTTAGGGTTAGGGTAAGTGTAACGTTTATGGTTAGGGTTAGGGAAAGGGTAAGGGTTAGGGTTAGGGTTAGGGTAAGGATTAGAGTTAGGTTTAGGTAGGGAAAGGTTTACAGATAGTGTTAGGGTTACTGTTACCATTAACGTTAGAGGTAGGGTAAGAGTAAGGTTTAGGTTTAGGTTTATGGTTAGGTTTATGGTTAGGGTTAGGGTAAGGGTAAGGATTAGGTTTGGGGTTAGGGTTAGGTTAGGGTTAGTGTAAGGTTAGAGTTAGGGTTAGGGTTAGGGTTAGGTTAAGGGTTAGGATTAGGTTTAGGGTAAGGGTAAGGTTTAGGGTTAGGTTTAAAGTTTGATGTTAGGGTTAGGGTTAAGGGAAGGGAAAGGGTTAGGGTTAGGGTTAGGGTTAGGGTTAGGGTAAGCGTAAGGGTTAGATTTAGGGTTAGGGATAGGTTTAGGGTTAGGGTTAGGGTTAGGGTTAGGGTAAGGGTAAGGGTAAGGGTTAGGGTTAAGGTTAGGGTTAGGGTTAGTGTAAGGGTTAGGGTTAGGGTAAGGGTTAGGGTTAGGGTTAGGTTTAGGGTTAGAGTTAGGGGAAGGGTAAGGGTTAGGGTTAGTTTTAGGGTTGGGGTTAAGCTTACTGTTAGGGTTAGCCTAAGGGTAAGAGTTAGGGTTAGGGTTAGTGTTAGGGTAATGGTTAGGGTTAGGTTTAAGCTTATGGTTAGAGTGAGGATTAGGGTTAGGGTTAGTGTTAGGGGTTAGGGTTAGGGTTAGGGTTAATGTTAGGTTAATGGTTAGGGTTAGGGTTAGGGTTACAGTGAGGTTTAGGTTTTGGGTTACGGTAAGGGTAATGGTTAGGGTTAGGGTTAGGGTAGGGCAAGCATTAGGTTTAGGGTTAGGGTAAGGGTAAGTGTTAGGGTTAGGGTTAGGTTTAGGGTTAGAGTTAGGGGAAGGGTAGGGGTTAGGGTTAGTGTTAGTGTTAGGATAAGGGTTAGGGTAAGAGTTAGGGTTAGGGTTAGGGTAAGCTTTAGGGTTATGTTTAGGTGGTAGGGTTAGGGTTAGGGTTAGAGTTAGGGTAAGGGTTAGGGTTAGGGTAAGGGTCAGGCTTAGCGTTAGGGTTAGGGTTAGGGTAAGAGTTAGGGCAAGAGGTTAGGTTAGGGTTAGTATAAGGGTTAGGGTTAGGGTTTGGGTTAGGTTTAGGGTTAGGGTTAGGGTTAGGGTTAGTGTAAGAGTTAGTGTTATGGTTAGTGTTAATGTTAGGCTTAACTTAGTGTTAGGGTTATTGTAATGGTAAGGGTTAGGGTTAGGGTTATGGTTAGGCTTAGGGGTTAGGGTTAGGGTTAAGGTAAGGGTAAGTGTTAGGGTTAATGTTAGGGTTAGGGTAAGGGTTTGGGTTAGTTTTAGGTAAGAGTAAGGTTTAGGGTTAGGGTTAGGTTTAGGGTTCGGTGTAGAGTAAGGGTAAGAGTTAGGGTTAGGGTTAGGGTTAGGTTTGGGGTTAGGGTTAAGATAAGGGTAAGGGTTAGGTTTAGGGTTAGGTTCAGGGTTAGGGTTAGGGTTAGGGTTAGGGTTACGGTTAGGGTTAGGGTTACGTTTTAGCGTTAGGGTTAGGGTTAGGGTAAGGGTTAGGGTTAGGGTTAAGGAAAGGGTAAGGTTAGGGTAAGGGTTAGGGTTAGGGTTAGGGTAAGGATTAGGGTTAGGGTTAGGGTTAGGGTTAGGGTTAGGGTTAGGTTTAGGGTTAGGCTTAGGTTTAGGGTAAGGGAAAGTGTTAGGGTTAGGGTTAGGGTTTGTTTTGAAGTTAGGATAAGGGTAAGGGATAGGGTTAGGCTTAGGGTTAGGGGTTAGGGTTAGTGTTAGGGTAAGAGTAAGGGTTAGGTTTAGGGTTAGTTTTAGGGTTAGGGTTAGGGTTAATGTTAGGGTAAAGCTTAGGGATAGGGTTAGGGTTTTGGTTAGGGTAAGGTAAGGGTTAGGTTTAGCGTGAGGGTAAGGGTTAGGGTTAGAGTTAGGGTTAGGGTTAGGGTTAGGGTTAGGGAAAGGGTAAGGGTAACGGTAAGGGTTAGGGTTAGGGTTAGGGTTAGGGTTGGCCTTAAGTTTATGGTTAGGTTTAGGGTAAGGGTAAGTGTTAGGGTTAGTGTTGGGATTAGGGTTAGGGTTAGGGGTTAGCGTTAAGGTTAGGGGTAGGATTTGGTTTAGGGTTAGGGTTAGGGTAAGGGTAAGGGTAAGGGTTAGGGTTAGGGTTAGGGTTAGGTTTAGTTTTAGGGTTAGGGTTAGATTTATGGTTAGGGTTAGGGTTAGGATAAGGGTAAGGGTTAGGGTTAGGTTTATGGTTAGTGTTAGGGTTACGGTTAGGGTTAGGATTAGGTTTAGGGTTATGGTAAGGGTAAGGGTTAGGGTTAGGTTTAGGGTTAGGGAAACGGTAAGGGTTAGGGTTAGGGTTAGTGTTAGGGTTAGTGTTAGGTAAGGGTTAGGGTTAGGGTAAGGGTTAGGTTTTTGGTTAGGTGTTAGGGTTAGGGTTAGAGTTAGGGTAAGGGTTAGGGTTAGGGTAAGGGTAAGGTTAAGGGTTAGGGTTAGGGTTGGGATTAGTGATGGGGTAAGTGTTAGAGTTAGGGTTAGGGTTAGGGTTAGGGGTTTAGGTTAGGGTTAGAGTTAGGGTAAGGTTTAGGGTTAGGGTTAGGGTTAGGGTAAGAGTAAGGGTTAGGGTTAGGGTTATGGTTAGGCTTAGGGTTAGGCATAGGGTTAGGGTAAGGGAAAGTGTTAGGCTTAGGGTTAGGGTTTGTTTTGACGTTAGGATAAGGGTAAGGGATAGGGTTAGGCTTAGGGTTAGGGGTTAGGGTTAGGGTTAGGGTAAGGGTTAGGGTTATGGTTAGGGTTAGGGTTAGTGTTAATGTAAAGCTTAGGGTTAGGGTTAGGGTTTTGGTTAGGGTAAGTTAAGGGTTAGTTTTAGGGTTAGGGTTAGCGTAAGGGTTAGGGTTAGAGTTAGGGTAATGGTTAGGGTTAGGGATAGGGAAAGGGTAAGGGTTATGGTTAGGGTTTGGGTTATTCTAAGGATTAGGTTTAGGGTTAGGGTAAGTGTTATGGTTAGAGTTAGGGTTAGGGTTAGCATTAAGGTTAGGGTTAGGGTTAGGGTAAGGGTAAGGGTTAGAGTTACTGTTAGGGTTAGGGTTAGGATTGGGGGTTAGAGGTAGGGTTAGAGTTAGGGATAGGTTTACGGTTAGGGTTAGGGTAAGGTTAACGGTTAGGGTTAGTTTTGAGGTGAGGATAAGGATTAGGGTTAGGGTTAGGGTTATGGTTAGGGGTTAGGCTTTGGGTTAGGGTTAGGGTTAGGATTAGGTTTTGGGTTAGGGTTAGGTATAGGGTAAGCTTTAGGGTTAGGGTTAGGGTAAGGGTAAGGGTTAGGGATAGTGTTAGGCTTAGGTAAAGGGTAAGGGTTAGGGTTAGTGTTAGGGTTAGGTTTAGCATTAAGGTTAGGGTTAGGGTTAGGGTTAGGGTAAGGATTAGGGTTAGGGTAAGTGGTAGGATTAGGGCTAGGGTTAGGGTTAGCCTTAAGTTTAGGGTTAGGTTTAGGGTAAGGGTAAGGGTTACGGTTAGGATTAGGGTTAGGGTTTGGGGTTAGGATTAAGGTTAGGTTTAGGGTTAGGGTTAGGGTAAGAGTTAGGATTAGGTTTACGGTTATGGTAAGGGTAAGGGTTAGGGTTAGGGTTAGGTTTAGGGTTAGGGTAAGGGTAAGGTTTAGAATTAGGGTTAGGGTAAGGGTAAGGGTTAGGGTTAGTGTGAGGGGTAGGGTTAGGGTTAGGTGTAGGGTTAGGTTTAAGGTAAGGGTAAGGGTTAGTGTTAGTGTTAGTTTTAGGGTTAGGGTTAGGGTAAGGGTTAGGGTTAGGGATAGATGTTAGGGTTAGGGTTAGGGTTAGGGTTAGCATTAAGTTTAGGGTTAGGGTTAGGGTTAGGCTAAGGGTAAGGGTTAGGGTTAGGGTAAGGGTTAGGTTTAGGGTTAGATGTTAGGGTTAGGGTTAGGGTTAAAGTTAGGGTAAGGGTTAGGGTTAGGGTTAGGTTAAGCGTAAGGGTTAGGGTTAGGTTTAGGGTTAGGGTAAGGGTTAGGGTTAGGGGTTAGGGTTAGGGTTAGGGTAAGGTTTAGGGTTAGGGTTTGGGTTAGTTTTAGGGTTAGGGTTAGGGTTAATGTTAGGGTAAAGCTTAGGGATAGGGTTAGGGTTTTGGTTAGGGTAAGGTAAGGTTTAGGTTTAGCGTGAGGGTAAGGGTTAGGGTTAGAGTTAGGGTTAGGGTTAGGGTTAGGGTTAGGGAAAGGGTAAGGGTAACGGTAAGGGTTAGGGTTAGGGTTAGGGTTAGGGTTGGCCTTAAGTTTATGGTTAGGTTTAGGGTAAGGGTAAGTGTTAGGGTTAGTGTTGGGATTAGGGTTAGGGTTAGGGGTTAGCGTTAAGGTTAGGGGTAGGATTTGGTTTAGGGTTAGGGTTAGGGTAAGGGTAAGGGTAAGAGTTAGGGTTAGGGTTAGGGTTAGGTTTAGTTTTAGGGTTAGGGTTAGATTTATGGTTAGGGTTAGGGTTAGGATAAGGGTAAGGGTTAGGGTTAGGTTTATGGTTAGTGTTAGGGTTACGGTTAGGGTTAGGATTAGGTTTAGGGTTATGGTAAGGGTAAGGGTTAGGGTTAGGTTTAGGGTTAGGGAAACGGTAAGGGTTAGGGTTAGGGTTAGTGTTAGGGTTAGTGTTAGGTAAGGGTTAGGGTTAGGGTAAGGGTTAGGTTTTTGGTTAGGTGTTAGGGTTAGGGTTAGAGTTAGGGTAAGGGTTAGGGTTAGGGTAAGGGTAAGGTTAAGGGTTAGGGTTAGGGTTGGGATTAGTGATGGGGTAAGTGTTAGAGTTAGGGTTAGGGTTAGGGTTAGGGGTTTAGGTTAGGGTTAGAGTTAGGGTAAGGTTTAGGGTTAGGGTTAGGGTTAGGGTAAGAGTAAGGGTTAGGGTTAGGGTTATGGTTAGGCTTAGGGTTAGGCATAGGGTTAGGGTAAGGGAAAGTGTTAGGCTTAGGGTTAGGGTTTGTTTTGACGTTAGGATAAGGGTAAGGGATAGGGTTAGGCTTAGGGTTAGGGGTTAGGGTTAGGGTTAGGGTAAGGGTTAGGGTTATGGTTAGGGTTAGGGTTAGTGTTAATGTAAAGCTTAGGGTTAGGGTTAGGGTTTTGGTTAGGGTAAGTTAAGGGTTAGTTTTAGGGTTAGGGTTAGCGTAAGGGTTAGGGTTAGAGTTAGGGTAATGGTTAGGGTTAGGGATAGGGAAAGGGTAAGGGTTATGGTTAGGGTTTGGGTTATTCTAAGGATTAGGTTTAGGGTTAGGGTAAGTGTTATGGTTAGAGTTAGGGTTAGGGTTAGCATTAAGGTTAGGGTTAGGGTTAGGGTAAGGGTAAGGGTTAGAGTTACTGTTAGGGTTAGGGTTAGGATTGGGGGTTAGAGGTAGGGTTAGAGTTAGGGATAGGTTTACGGTTAGGGTTAGGGTAAGGTTAACGGTTAGGGTTAGGGTTAGTTTTGAGGTGAGGATAAGGATTAGGGTTAGGGTTAGGGTTATGGTTAGGGGTTAGGCTTTGGGTTAGGGTTAGGGTTAGGATTAGGTTTTGGGTTAGGGTTAGGTATAGGGTAAGCTTTAGGGTTAGGGTTAGGGTAAGGGTAAGGGTTAGGGATAGTGTTAGGCTTAGGTAAAGGGTAAGGGTTAGGGTTAGTGTTAGGGTTAGGTTTAGCATTAAGGTTAGGGTTAGGGTTAGGGTTAGGGTAAGGATTAGGGTTAGGGTTAGGGTTAGGGTAAGTGGTAGGATTAGGGCTAGGGTTAGGGTTAGCCTTAAGTTTAGGGTTAGGTTTAGGGTAAGGGTAAGGGTTACGGTTAGGATTAGGGTTAGGGTTTGGGGTTAGGATTAAGGTTAGGGTTAGGGTTAGGGTAAGGGTTAGGATTAGGTTTACGGTTATGGTAAGGGTAAGGGTTAGGGTTAGGGTTAGGTTTAGGGTTAGGGTAAGGGTAAGGTTTAGAATTAGGGTTAGGGTAAGGGTAAGGGTTAGGGTTAGTGTGAGGGGTAGGGTTAGGGTTAGGTGTAGGGTTAGGTTTAAGGTAAGGGTAAGGGTTAGTGTTAGTGTTAGTTTTAGGGTTAGGGTTAGGGTAAGGGTTAGGGTTAGGGATAGATGTTAGGGTTAGGGTTAGGGTTAGGGTTAGCATTAAGTTTAGGGTTAGGGTTAGGGTTAGGCTAAGGGTAAGGTTTAGGGTTAGGGTAAGGGTTAGGTTTAGGGTTAGATGTTAGGGTTAGGGTTAGGGTTAAAGTTAGGGTAAGGGTTAGGGTTAGGGTTAGGTTAAGCGTAAGGGTTAGGGTTAGGTTTAGGGTTAGGGTAAGGGTTAGGGTTAGGGGTTAGGGTTAGGGTTAGGGTAAGGTTTAGGGTTAGGGTTTGGGTTAGGTGTAGGGTTAGGTTTAGGGTTAGGGTAAGAGTTAGTGTTAGGGTTAGTGTTAGTGTTAGGGTTAAGTTAGGGTTAGGGTTACGGTAATGGTAAGTGTTAGGGTTAGGGTTATGGTTAGGGTTATGGTTTAGGGTTAGGGTTAGTGTTAGATTTAGGGTTAGGATAA